>CM057461.1:207413623-207826123 GCA_030035585.1 Dugong dugon
TCTACCCCCTCCTTCTTGCCTACCCACATAGTGCACTGAACATCACACTCCCAAGCAACACACACAGCCTACTGGAACCTGCCTTGCACTGATTCCAAGTCAGCACTGTCAGCCCTGGTATGTGCCACAAACAACCCATCCCAGCAACTCCCCTTCAGCTGGACCTGCCCTGCTGTACCGTACCTGAGTGACTGACCCTGCCCATTGGAGAAGGAGGTGAAAAGTATTGTGTCCACAGACAAGCAAGCAACAAAGAACACACAGACCACCTGCTCAGACATAACCAAATAAAACAAAAAAGCAGGATGAAACAAACAAATCTATAATCAACAAACAAGGAAAATAACCACTGAATACCCCAAAGACAGCAGACAATATCAAAACATTTACAAAAACAGAACAGGTTGGTTCCAGTAGGCGCCCAAAATAAAACACCAGATGACCTTCCAGTAGAAGAAAAGGCACTAGACCTAACTGATAGGGAATTCAAATCTCTAATGTTTAGAATTATCTAAGAGTTGAAGCAAAAACCAGACAAAAATGAAGGAAAAATAAACAAATTCATGGAAAATACAGACAAAAAATGGAAGAATTCATGAAAATAATACAGGAACAAAATGCCAAAATAAATTCACAACTAGAAATCATCCAAAAACAACAATTAGAAATCCAAAAGATAAACAACAAGATTTCAGAAATGGACAGTGTCATAGAAGGGCTGAGGAGCAGGTTTCAAACAGTGGAAGACAGGATCAGCAAAATTTAAGACAAACACTTGGATACAACTTTGTTTGAGGAAAGATCAGAAAAAAGAATGAATAAAAGCGAAGAAACCCTGAGAATTATGTGGGATATAACCAAGCAAAAATCTTCCAGTGATCAGAGTTCCAGGACAGGGCGAGAAAACAGAAAACACAGAGAAGATCATTGAAGAACTGCTGACAGAAAACTTCCCCAATATCATGAAAGATGAAAAGCTGGCCATCCAAGAAGCTCAAAGTACCCCATATAGGATAGAACCCAAAAGAAAATCACCAAGGCATCTCATAATCACACTCGCTAAAACCAGAGACAAACAAAGAGTCCTGAGGGCAGCTTGAGAAAAACAAAAAGTCACATACAGAGGAGAAACAATAAGACTAAGCTCAGATTATTCGGCAGAAACCATACAGGCAAGAAGGCAATGGGATGACATAGATAAAACTTTGAAAGAAAAAATTGCCAGCCAAGAATAATATATCCTGCAAAACTCTCATTCAAATATAATGGTGAAATTAAGTCATTTCCAGATAAACAGAAATTAAGGGACTATGTAAAAACCAAACCAAACTTGCAAGACTTATTAAAGGGAGTCCTTCTATCTAAGAACAAACAACTTCAGCTCACAGGCTGAGTCTAGGGCACAGAATTATACTAGCCAGATACCAGTCTAGGAAATGAACTCTCAAGGACTATCCAAAACCAAAAGAATTACAACAGGGAACCAGAGAGGTTAATCTGTAAATGACAACAGCATCAGAACAATAAAAGAGGGAATAAACAGTGTAGCTAATAGAACCTTCTAATGGAGAGGAAGGCAAGGTGATACCAAGTAATAATAGACTGGTTCAAATCTAGGAAGACACGGGTAAATTCCAAGGTAACCACAAAGAAAGTTAACAAACCTACTCACCAAAATAAAGAAGAAAAACATGAAGTCTCAGTAAAAACAAAACCTATAAAAACAGAAGAAATGGAAAAAAAAATCCACAAAAAAAAAGGAACTCAGCACAGGAGAGTAAGAAGAACAAAGACAGCGTCAGCACCACAAACAAAAGCATTACAAAACGCAACCCCACTCCTAGGAATATATCCTAGAGAAATAAGAGCCGTCACACGAATAGACATATGCACACCCATATTCATTGCAGCACTGTTCACAATAGCAAAAAGATAGAAACAACCTAGATGCCCATCAACAGAAGAATGGATAAACTAACTATGGTACATACACACAATGGAGTATTATGCAAAGACAAGAACATGATGAATCTGTGAAGCATCTCATAACATGGATGAACCTGGAGGACATTATGCTGAGTGAAATAAGCCCATCACAAAAGGACAAATATTGTATGAGACCTCAACTGTAAAATCTCATGTGAAAGTTTACACACAAAGAGAAACAATCTTTGTTGGTTACAAGGGATGGGAGGGATGCAGGGGAACTAAATAGACAATAGATAAGTGGTAACATTGGTTAAGGTTACGACAGTACACAATACTGGGGAAGCCAGGACAACTTGTACAAAGAAAGGTCATGGAAGCTCCATAGACACTTCCAAACTCCCTGACAGACTGAATTGCTGGGCAGAGGGCTGTGGGGATCATGGTCTCGGGGAACATCTAGTTCAATTGACATAACACAGTTTATAAAGACAATGTTCTACATTCTACCTTGGAGAGTAGCGTCTGGGGTCTTAAAAGCCTGTGAGCAGCCATCTAAGATACGTCACTGGTCTCATCCCTTCCGGAGTAAGGGAGAATGAAGAGAACAAGATACAAGGAAAAGATTAGTCCGAAGGACTACTGGACCACAGCTACAAAGGCCTCCACCAGACTGAGTCCAGTACAGCTAGATGGTGCCCGGCTACCACCACTGACTGCTCTGACCAGGATCACAGTAGAGGGTCCTGGACAGAGCTGGAAAAGGATGTAGAAAAAAATCCTAATTCACAAAAAAAAAGACCAGATTTACTGGCCTGACAGACTGGAGAAACCCTGAGAGTATGGCCTCTGGACACCCTTTTAGCTCAGTGGTGAAGTCACTCCCCAAGTTCATCATTCAGCCAGGGATTGGACAATCTCATAAGACAAAACGGGCTAATGAGGCACAACAGTTCAGGGACAAGGACCAGCAGGCAGGAGGGGACAAAAAAGCTGGTGATAGGGAACCCAAGGTTGAGAAGGGGTTGTTAACCACTGTCATAGGGCAATATGTGTACTAACTGTATAATGAGAAACTATTTGTTCTCCAAACCTTCATCTAAGGTACAAAAAGAAAAAAAAATTATCTATATGAGATTAAATTGACAACAGCATCTCAAAAGCTTTGATGGGAAGTCTAGGGGGCAGTGAGTTGAAGATGGTGCTGTTGGAATAATTTGGAAAAGGATAGTGAGAATAGCAGCACAACTGGAAGATGTCACTAAATTGTACATGTAGAAACTTTCAAAATGGTGTAACTTTGGCTATGTATATTTTCACCACAAAAAAGGTCCTCCAAGGTTGAGAAGGGAGAGTGTTGACATGTCATGGGGTTGTTAACCAATGGCATAAAACAATACGTGTACTGACTGTTTAATGAGAAACTATATGTTCTATAAACCTTCACCTAAATTACAAAAATCATTTCAAAAATTTCTACATGTACAATTCAGTGACATCGATTACGTTCCTCCAGTTGTGCTGCTATTCTCACTTTAGATGAAGGTTTACAGAACAAAATACTTTCTCACTAAACAGTTAGTACACATATTGCCCCATGACAATGGTTAACAACCACACTACATGTCAACACTGTCCTCACTCAGGGTTGAGTTCCGTATCACCAGCTTTCCTGTCCTCTTCTGCCTTCTAGTCCTTGTCCCTGGACTGCTGTGCCTCATTAGTCTCATTTTGTTTTATGGGGCTGACCAATACCCGGCTGAACAGTGAACCTTGGGAGTGACTTCACCACTGAGCTAAAAAGGTGTCCTGGGGCCATATTCTCAGGGTTTCTCCTGCCTGTCATTCCAGTAAATCTGGTCCTTTTTTGCTTGTTAGAATTTTGCTCTACATCCTTTTTCACCTCTGTCCAGAACCCTCTGTTGTGATCCTGGTCACAGCAGTCAGTGGTGGTAGCCGGGCACCATATAGCTGCACTGGACTCAGTCTGGTAGAGACCTTGGTAGCTGTGGTCCAGTAGTCCTTTGGACTAATCTTTTCCTTGTATCTTGTTCTTTTCATTCTCCCTTGCTCCCGAAGGGGTGAGACCAGTGGAGTATCTTACATGGCTGCTTACAGACTTTTAAGACCCCAGATGCTACTCATCAAGGTAGAATGTAGAACATTGTCTTTATAAACTGTGTTATGTCAATTGAACTAGATGTTATGTCAATGGAACGAGACCATGGTCCCAACAGCCCTCTGCCCAGCAATTCAGTCTGTCAGGGAGTTTGGATGTGTCTATAGAGCTTCCATGACCTTTCCTTGTACAAGTTGTGCTGGCTTCCCCAGTATTGTACACTGTCTTGCCTTTCACCAAAGTTACCACTTGTCTATTGTCTATTTAGTATTTCCCCCTCCATCCCTCATAACCAGCAAAGGTTGTTACTTTTTGTGTGTAAACATTTTCATGAGTTTTTACAGTATAGGTCTCATACAATATATGTCCTTTTTTGATTGACTTATTTCACTCAGCATAATGTCCTTCAGTTTAATCCATGTTATGAGATGCTTCACAGATTCATCATTATTCTTTATCGTTGCATAATACTCCATTGTGTGTATGTACCATAGTTTGTTTATCCACTCATCTGTTGATGGGCATCTAGGTTGTTTCCATCCTTTTGCTATTGTGAACAATGCTGCCATGAACATGGGTGTGCATATGTCTATTTGTGTGATGGCTCTTATTTCTCTAGGATATATTCCTAGGAGTGGGATTGCTGGATCTCATGGTATTTCTATTTCTAGCTTTCTAAGGAAGCGCCAATCATTTTCCAAAATGGTTGTGTCATTATGCATTCCCACCAGCAGTGCATAAGAGTTCTGATCTCTCCGCAGCCTCGCCAACATTTGTTATTTCCAGTGTTTTTGATTCGTGCCAGTAATGCTGGGGTGAGATGCTATCGCATTGTAGTTTTAATTTGCATTTCTGTAATGGCTAGTGATTGATTGTGAGCATTTCCTCATGTGTCTCTTGGCCACTTGAATGTCTTCTTTGGTGAAATGTCTGTTCATTTCCTTTGCCCATTTTTTAATAAGATTATTTGTCTTTTTGTTGTAGAGGTGTTGGATTTTCTTGTAGATTATAGAGATTAGACCTTTGTCTGACTTGTAATGCCCCAAAATTTTTTCCCAGTCTGCAGGTTCTCTTTTTACTCATTTGGTGAAGTCTTTTGAAGAGCATAGGTGTTCGATTGTTAGAAGATGCCAGTTATCTAGCTTATCTTCTGGACTTTGTGTGTTGATGGTTATGGTTTGTATCCTGTTAATGCCTTGTATTAGGGCCTGTAGTATTGATCCTATTTTTGCTTCTATGAACTTCATAGTTTTTGGCTTTATTTTTAGGTCTTTGATCCATCTTGAATTTGTTTTTGTATATGGTGTGAGGTATGAGTACTGTTTCTTTTTTTTGCAGATGGATATCCAGTTCTGCCAGTACTGTTTGCTAAAAAGACTGTCTTTTTCCCATTTGATGGACTTTGGGCACGTGTCGAAGATCAGGTGACTGTAGGTGGATAGATTTACATCTGGGTTCTCAATTCTGTTCCATTGGTCAATGTATCTGTCATTGTATCAGTACCAGGCTGTTTTGACTACCGTAGCTGTATAGTAGGTTCTGAGGTCAGGTAGTGTGAGCCCTCCTATTTTATTCTTCTTCTTCGGTAGTGCTTTACTTACTCGGGGCTTCTTCCCTTTCCATATAAAGTTAATGATTAGTTTTTCCATCTCTTTAAAGATTGTTGCTGGTATTTGGATTGGGATTGCATTGTATTTGTAAATTGATTTGGGTAGAATTGTCATTTTCACAATGTTGAGTGTGCATATCCATGAGCATGGTATGTTTTTCCATTTATGTAGATCCCTTTGAGTTTCTTGCAGTAGTGTTTTGTAGTTTTCTTTGTATAGGTCTTTTACATCCCTGGTTAGATTTATTCCTAAGTATTTTATTTTTTTAGGGGCTATTATAAATGGGATTGTTTTCCTGATTTCCTTTTCATCATTCTCTTTATTGGTGTATAGGAATCTAACTGATTTTTGTACATTTCTCTTGTATCCTGCTACTCTGCTGAATCTTTCTATTAGTTCCAGTGGTTTTCTTGTGGAGTCTTTAAGGTTTTCTATGTATAGTATCATATCATCCACAAACAGGGACAGTTTAACTTCTTCATTACCAATTAGGATGTCCTTTATTTCGTTTTCTTGCCTTACTGGTCTAGCTAGAACTTCCAGCACAATGTTAAATAGGAGTGGTGATAAAGGGCATCCTTGTCTTGTTCCTGTTCTCAAGGGGAATATTTTCAGCCTCTCTTCATTAAGAATGATGTTGGCTGTTGGTTTTGCATAGATGTCCTTTATTATCTTGAGAAATTTCCCTTCTATACCTATTTGATTGAGAGTTTTTATCAGGAATGGGTGTTGGACTTTGTTGAATAACTTTTCTGCATCAATTGAGATGATCATGTGATTCTTTTCTTTTCCTTTTTCTATGTAGTGGATTACATTCATTGATTTTCTAATGTTGAACCATCCTTGCATACCTGGTATGAATCCTACTTGGTCATGCTGTATTATTTTTTTGATATGATGTTGAATTCTATTAGCTAGAATTTTTTGAGAATTTTTGCATCTATATTCATGAGAGATATTGGTCTGTAATTTTCTTTTTTTGCGGCAGCTTTGCCTGGTTTTGGTATCAGCGTTATGCTGGCTTCATAGAATGAATTCAGAAGTGTCGCTTCCTTTTCTATGTTCTGAAATAGTTTGAGTAGTACTGGTATAAGCTCTTCTGTAAATGTTTTGTAGAATTCTCCAGTGAAGCCATCTGGGCCAGGGCTTTTTTTTGTTGGGAGTTTTTTTCATTACTTTTTCAATCTCTTCTCTTGTTATGGGTATGTTCAGATTTCCAACATCACTTTGTGATAGTTTGTGTAGGTGGTGTATTTCTAGAAATTTATCCATTTCCTCTAGGTTTTCAAACTTGTAGGAGTTTAGTTTTTCATAATACTCTGTTATGATCCTTTTTATTTCAGTTGGGTCTGTTGTAATGTCCCCCGTTTCATTTCTTATTTGGGTTATTTGTGTCCGCTCCTGTTTTTCTTTTGTTGGTCTGGCCAGTGGTTTGTCGATTTTGTTGATTCTTTCAAAGAACCAACTTTTGGATTTGTTGATTCTTTCCACTGTTTTTCTATTCTGTATTTCATTTATTTCTGCTCTGATCTTTATTATTTCCTTTCTTCTGGTGGCTGTGGGCTTTTTTTTTTTTTTTCTGCGCTCTTTCTATTTGTTCCAGTTCTTTAGTTAATGTTTTGATTTTGTCCTTTCCTTCTTTTTTGATATGTGCATCTATTGCTATAAATTGTCCTCTGAGGACTGCCTTTGCTGTTTCCCAAAGGTTTTGGTATGATGTGTTTTCATTCTTGTTTGATTCTAGGAATTTTTCTATTCCATCTCTGATTTCTTCTATTACCCAGTGGTTTGCAAGCAGGATGTTATATTCATTTTCCATGTAATTGATTTTTTTCCTTGCTCTTTCTGTCATCAATTTCTATCTTGATGACACTGTGGCCCGAGAAGATACTTAGTATTATCTCAGTGTTCTGGATCTTGTTGAGGATTGCTCTGTGGCCTAAGATATGGTCTGTTCTGGAGAATGTTCCATGTGCGTTGGAAAAGAATGTGTACTTTGCAGCTGTAGGGTGGAGTGTGCTATATACATCTATGAGGTCAAGTTGGCTGATTGTGCCCTTTAGGTCTTCTGTATCTTTGCTGAGTTTCTTTTTAGATGTTTTGTCCTTTACCAAGAGTGGTGTGTTGAAGTCTCCTACTCTTACTGTGGAACTGTCAATTTCTCTATTCAGTGCTGTTAGAGTTTGTTTTATGTATTTTGGAGCCCTGTCATTGGGTGTGTAGATGTTTATTATGGTTATGTCTTCATGATGGATCATCCTCTTAATCTTTATATGGTGTCCTTCTTTGTCTGTTATGGTGGATTTTGTTTTAAAGTCTATTTTATCCATGATTAGTATTGCCACTCCTGCTCTTTTTTAGTAGTTTTTTGCTTGATATATTTTTTTCCAACCTTTGATTTTTAATAAATTTATGTCTTTGTTTCTAAGGTGTGTCTCTTGTAGACAGCATATTGGTGGATCCTGTTGTTTTATCCATTCTGTCACTCTCTGTCTTTTTATGGGTGCATTTAGGCCATTTACATTCAGTGTAATTATTGATAGGTGTGAGTTTATTGCTGTCATTTTGTAGTGCATTTTTGTGGTGCTGAGGTTTTCTTTGTTCCTCTTACTCTCATGTGCTGAATTCCTTTTGTTTGTGTATTTTTTTCATTTCTTCCATTTTTGTAGGTTTTGTTTTTACTGAGACTTTATGTTTTTCCTGTTTATTTTTATGAGTAGTTTTGTTAACTTTCTTTGTGGTCACCATGAAAATTACCCTTATCTTTCTAAGTTTGAAGCAGTCTATTATTACTTGCTATTGCCTTGTCTTCCTCTCCATTAGGTTTTATATCTATACCATTTATTCCCTCTTTTATTGTTCTGATGTTGTTGTCATTTACAGATTAACTGCTCTGATTCCCTGTTGTTTGTCTTTTGGTTTTGGATAGTCCTTGAGAGTTCATTTCCTAGACTGGTATCTGGCTGGTATTATCCTGCGCCCTAGACTCAGTCTTTGAGCTGAAGTTGTTTGTTCTCAGACTGAAGGACTCCCTTTAATAAGTCTTGTAAGTTTGGTTTGGCTTTTACATATTCCCTTAATTTCTATTTATCTGGAAATGTGCTAATTTCACCATTATATTTGAATGAGAGTTTTGCAGGATATATTATTCTTGGCTGGCAATTTTTTCTTTCAAGGTTTTATATATGTCATCCCATTGCCTTCTTGCCTGCATGGTTTCTGCCGAATAATCTGAGCTTAGTCTTATTGTTTCTCTTCTGTATGTGACTTCTTGTTTTTCTCAAGCTGCTCTCAGGTTTCTTTGTTTGTCTCTGGTTTTAGCGAGTATGATTATGAGATGCCTTGGTGATTTTCTTTTGGGTTCTATCCTATATGGGGTTCGTTGAGCTTCTTGGATGGCCAGCTTTTCATCTTTCATGATATTGAGGAAGTTTTCTGTCAGCAGTTCCTCAATGATCCTCTCTGTGTTTTCTGTTTTCTCCCCCGGTTCTGGAACTCTGATCACTTGCAGATTTTTGCTTTTGATTGTATCCCACATAATTCGCAGGGCCTTTTCATTTTTCTTTGTTATTTTTTCTGATTTTTCCTCAGAGTTGTACCCAAGTGTTTGTCTTCAATTTCTCTGATCCTGTCTTCCACCATTTCAAACCTGCTCTTCAGCCCTTCTATGACACTGTCCGTTTCTGAAATCTTGTTGTTTATCTTTTGGATTTCTAATTGTTGTTTTTGTATGATTTCTAGCTGTGAGTTTATTTTGGCATTTTGTTCCTGTATTATTTTCGTGAATTCTTCCATTTTTTTGTCTGTATTTTCCATGAATTTGTCTGCATTTTCCATGAATTTGTCTATTTTTTCCTCATTTTTGTCTGCTTTTTGCTTCAACTCTTGTATAATTCTGAATATTAGATATTTGAATTCCCTGTCAGGTAGTTCTAGTGCCTTTTCTTCTACAGGAAAGTCATTTTGGATGCCTGCTGGAACAATCCTGTCCTGTTTTTGTAAATGTTTTGATATAGTCTCTTGTCTTTGGGGCATCTGTAGTTATTATTCTTGTTTACTGATTGTAGATTCATTTGTTTCATCCTTTTTATTTTTTTGTTTTGTTTTATTTGGCTATGTCTGAGCAGGCAGGTTGTGTGTTCCTTGTTTTTTGCTCATCTGTGGGCACGATACTTTTCACCTCCTCCTCCTATTGGCAGGGTCAGTCACTCAGATGTGGTACAGCAGGGCAAGTCTAGCTGAAGAGGAGTTGCTGGGATGGGTTGTTTGTAGCACTTACTATGGCCACCAGGGTGGGCTGGTAATCAGTGCAGGGTAGGTTCTGGTAGGCCTTGCCTGGGCTGCTTGGTGGTGTGATGTTCAGCGCATAGTGCAAGCAGGCAGGATGGAGGCGGGAGATTGTGATGCGTGGAGCTAAGATGGGTATGGGTGAGAGGAGAGAGGAACAGGATCCAAAAACATATAAACAAGCAAAAAAAAAGTGCTAGGGGTGCTTACCATTGGAGTGGAGAGATGAGAGACTATGAAATGGAGAAAAACAAAAAGGAGAAGAAGAAAAGAAAAAAATGAATCAATAAAAATTAGAAAGAAAAAAGAAAAGAAAAGCTCCTAGGGATCCCATCAGTGTGGCAATGAGGTCTGGGGAAGTTGTTCGAGGCCATGAAGTACAGCCTGGCTAGAAGGCGTAGAGGTGTCACTCAGCACCAGGTATTCAGGGGACAGGAAGAGAAGGAAAGTATAGAGATGAGAAACTGAGAAATGAAGATAGACCAAAAAGGGAAAAAGAAAACAAAACAAACATTTTTTTTTTTTTAAAAAGGACAAGAAACCACCCCCAAAAAACGGGGGGGGGGGGGGAGAAAAAAAACAAGAAAAGAGAAATGCCCTTAGGGATCCCTCTGCGCATCTGTGCAAACTGAGGAGGTAGATCCCAAGCTGTGCAGTACAGCCCAGCTAGAACAGGCTCCCAATTCAAGAAAAGAAAAAGAAAACAAACAAACAAACAATTCAAAACAAACAAATAAAGCCTCGGGATCCCACCAGCTTGGCAACACGGGCCAGGAAGCAGTCTCACATTCGAGTGGTGTTTTATAGCCTTTCAGGAAGAAGCAAAAATGGTGCACAGAGCCAGGTATTTGAGAGAAAGGAGGGGGAGGTGGTGAGAGGTAAGGAAGAAATCTAAAGAGTGGAAAAAAGCAACACCAGCAGCCAACAAATGGCATTTAGGGAGCTGGCCAGTGAAGGCAGGTGGAATCCAAGTGACACCAGGGTGAAGCTGAGGCTTCCCAGCCAAGAGACTGTGGCCACAGGAAGCAGAGGAGGCTGAGTGGGGGTGAAGAAGGGTGGGGGGTGGAAAAGCATATATTGCTGGTTACCAGTTGTTCTGTCTCCTGCTGGAAGCTCCGTGAATCTGCTTTCTTGTACCCTCGTTTGCTGGTCTCTGATGGGAGTCCAAGATAGCAGATCTGTGCTGAGTTAGCTGATAGGGGACCTCTGCATGTATCTCTCCTCACTCTCTGTTCTCTGTCAGTTTCTTATTCCATTCAGTGCTTAGCTGAGTTTTATTTATTTCTTCATCTGATGCTTAGTGTTTCAGGATTGCCATCTTCTCTGTTTGGCTTAGATTTTTGTATCTTTGCTGTGGAGGGATGGCATGGTGCTTCTGCCTATAGCACCATGTTGCCTGGAAGTCAGGTTTTTTTGTTTTTCTTTTTTTTAATCACAAAATATTAGAAACAACCTAAATGCCCATACGTAAGAAATGTGTTCCACCACTCATCTGTCAGTTTGTCATACTGTGGTGGCTTGTGTGTTGCTGTGATGATGGAATCTATGCCACTAGTATTTCAAATACCAGCTGGGTCACTCATGGTGGAGAGGTTTCAGCTGAGCTTCCAGACTAAGACAGACTAGGAAGAAGGACCTAGCAGTCTACTTCTGAAAAAAATTGGCCAGTGAAAACCTTATGAATAGCAGTGGAACTTTGTCTGATATAGTGCCTGAAGATGAGCCCTTCAGGTTGGAAGGCACTCAAGACACGACTGGAGAAGAGCTGGCTCCCCAAAGTAGAGTCAACCTTAATGATGTGGATGGAGTCAAGCTTTCAGTACATTCATTTGCTAATGTGGCATGACTCAAAATGAGAAGAAACAGCTGCAAACATCCACTAATAATCAGAACGTGGAATGTACTAAGTATGTATCTAGGAAAATTAGAAGTTGTCAAAAATGAAATGGAACACTTGAAGATAGATGTTGTAGCCTTTAGTGAGCTGAAATGGACTGGCATTGGCCATTTTTAATCAGACAGTTATATGGTCTACTATGCTGGGAATGACAAATTGGAAAAGAAGAGTGTCACATTCTTTGTAAAAAAAAAAAAAAAAAAAAAAAAGGACATTTCAAGATCTGTCCTGAGGTACAACACTGTCAGTGACAGGATAATATCCATACACCTATAAGGAAGACCAATTAACACAACTATTATTCAAATTTATGAACTAACACTAATGCCAAGGATGAAAAAAAGATTTTTACCAACTTCTGCAGGCTGAAACTGATCAAACATGCAATCAAGATGCACCGTTAATTACTGGTGATTGGAGTGCAAAAATTGGAAACAAAGAAGAAGGATCTGTAGTTGGAAATATGGTCGTGGTGATAGAAACGACACCAGAGATCACATGATAGAATTTTGCAAGGCCAACTACTTCTTAATTCTACTATACATGTGGACCTTGCCAGATGGAATACCCAGGAATCAAATTGACTACATCTGTGGAAAGAGACAATGGCGCTCAATATCATCAGTCAGAACAAGGCCAGGGGCTGACTGTGGAACAGACCACCGACTGCTCTTATGCAAGTTCAAGTTAAAGCTGAAGAAAATTGGAGCAAGTCCACGAGAGCCAAAATACAACTTTAAGTATATCCTACTTGAATTTAGAGACCATCTCAAGAATAGATTTGATGCATTGAACACTAATGACTGAAGACCGGAGGAGTTGTGGAATGACATCAAGGACATCATACATGAAGAAAGCAAGAGGTCATTAAAAAGACAGGAAAGAAAGAAAAGACCAAAATGGATGTCAAAGAGACTCTGAAACTTGCTCTTGAACATCGAGTAGCTAAAGCAAATGGAAGAAATGATGAAGTAAAAGAGCTTAACAGAGGATTTCAAAGAGAGGCTCGAGAAGACAAAGTATAGTATCATAATGACACGTACAAAGACCCGGAGTTAGAAAACCAAAAGGGAAGAACATGCTTGGCATTTCTCAAGCTGAAAGAACTGAAGAAAAAATTCAAGCCTTGAGTTGCAATACTGAAGGATTCTATGGGGAAAATATTGAATGATGCAAGAAGCATCAAAAGAAGATGGAAGGAATACACAGAGTCACTGTACCAGAAAGAGTTGGTTAATGTTCAGTCATTTCAAGAAGTAGCATATGATCAAAACCCAGTGATACTAAGGAAGAAGTCCAAGCTGCACTGCAGGTATTGGGGAAAAAAAATTTATAAAGGATCCAGGAATTGACAGAATTCCAATTGAGATATTTCAATAAATGGATGCAGCACTGGATGTGCTCTCTCATCTCTTCCAAGAAATTTGGAAGACAGCTACCTGGCCAACTGGCTGGAAGAGATTAATATTTGTGACCATTCGAAAGACAAGCGATCCAACAGAAGGTGGAAATTATTGAGCAATATCATTATTATCACACATAAGTAAAATTTTGCTGAAAATCATTCAAAAGTGGTTACAGCAGTATATTGACAGGGAACCGCCAGAAATTCAAGGCGGATTCAGAAGAGAATGTGGAGCAAGGGATATTGTTGATGTCAGATGGATCTTGACGGAAAGCAGAGGATACCAGAAAGATGTTTACCTGTGTTTTATTGACTATGCAAAAGCATTCGACTGCATGTATCATAACAAATTATGGATAACATTGAAAAGAACAGGAATTCCAGAACACTTAATCGTACTCATGCAGAACCTGTACATAGACCAAGAGGCATTCGTTCAGACAAGACAAGGCGATACTATGTGGTTTAAAGTCAGGAAAGATGTGTGCCAGGGTTGTATCCTTTCACCATACTTATTCAAGCTGTATGTTGAGCTGGATTATATGAAGAAGAAGATTGCATCAGGATTGGAGAAATACTCCTTAACAACCTGTGATATGCAGATGACACCATCTTGCTTGCTGAAAGTAAAGAGGTCTTTAAGCACTTATTGATAAGTAAGCACTTACTGATAAGACCGAAGACAACAGCCTTCAGTATGGATTGCACTTCAACATAAAAACAACAAAAATCCTCATACCTGGACCAATAAGAAACAGCATGATAAACACAGAAAAGATTGAAGTTGTCAAGGATTTCATTTTACTTGGATCCACAATCAACACCTATGGAAGCAGCAGTCAAGAAATCAAACAACTTATTGCATTGGGCAAATCTGCTGCAAAAGACCTCTTTCAAGTGTTAACAAGCAAAGATGTCACTTTGAGGGCTAAGGTGCACCTGACCCAAACCATGGTATTTTCATTTGCATCATATGCGTTTGAAAGCTAGACAATAAATAAGGAAGACTAAAGAAGAATTGATGCCTTTGAATTATGGTGTTGACAAAGAATGTCGATATACCATGCACTGCCAGAAAAATGAACAAACCTGTATTGGAAGAAGTCCAGTCAGACTGCTCCTTAGAAGCAAGGATAGCAAGATTTTGTCTCACGTACTTAAAACATGTTACCAGGAGGGACCAGTCCCTGGGGAAGGACATCATGCTTGATAGAGTAAAATGTCAGTGAAAAAGAGGAAAACCTTCAACAAGACGGACTGATACAATGGCTACAACAGTGACCTTCATCATTGCAACGATTGTGAGGATGGCGCAGGACCATGTGGTGTTTCGTTCTGTTGTATGCAGGGTCACTAAGAGTCAGAACCAACTCAAAGGCACCTAACAACAACAACAGGAAACCTGTTGAATAGACCGTGGTCCATATGCACAGTTGGAGTACTGTGCATCTATTAAAAGTATGAGGAAGATCACTATGAACTGACCAGGAGAACCGAGATATATTGTTAACTGGAAAAAGCAGTGTGCAAAGAAGTAGGTATAGTGTAAAAATGGTGCAGTGGCATCCGACCTCCTCTAACTTCAGGGGGAGAAGAGAGAATCACCATCAACATCAGCCCAAGGCTGTTTCCTATGAGTTGGAGATCAAATATACCTCCACCCTCTAACCTTTTTATGAATTCTGACACCAGCGGTTCCTCCCATGGCACGCTCTACTTCTCTGCTGGGTTCTATAATTCACTGCAATAACCACATAGAACTCACAGACCATACTCATGATTACAGAGTTTATTAGGGAAGTAACAGACTACAATTCAGGATCAGGAATGACTCAGGATATAGTTATTCAATCAGGACAGCTTCTTCTTGGTCATGCCCACAGGCAGGCCTCTCTCTCCCCTCGGCCCTCAGCCTGGCCTTGGTCCTGCTTGGGCAAGTGTTACAAAGCTCTTTAACTCTGCCAATAAGTGCTCTAAGGCACCCACTCTGCTAGCAAGCCTCTTGCCTGAAGGCTGTCAGCTCTCTCGCTTCATAGGTCATCATGTCCACTGTAGTTGGCTTGCGCCATGGGCCAGGAAGCCCGCTTCTCTGTCTCTCACCAGTCTCCTGGTTCTCTGCTGCACATGCTACTGCTTCTAGTGTTCTTGGTGTTACAGCTCTCTGTCTCCTGGGTCTAGGAGGTTCTCAGCAGGGAACCCAGATCCAAAGGACACACTCCACTCCTGCCTCTTC
This sequence comes from Dugong dugon, assembly GCA_030035585.1. Taxonomy (NCBI): domain Eukaryota; kingdom Metazoa; phylum Chordata; class Mammalia; order Sirenia; family Dugongidae; genus Dugong; species Dugong dugon. The sequence continues at coordinate 207,429,101 of CM057461.1, forward strand.
ATCTTGGTGGTAATGACGTCCCCTCTCCACTTCTGAGATTGGCTCTCTTTAAGCCTAGAGGGATGGCAAAACTTACCAATCCCCTTGTTAGGGTATCATACACCTTATTTGCATGCTCTTACCCCCACAAGGTTTCCATGCACCTTATTTGCATTATTAGCAAGCTGTCCAATCCCCTTGGTGGGCCACAAGTGCCTTATTTGCATAGACCCACACAATCATTTTGCGAGAGTCACAAGACCATTAATGGCTAGAAGGGCCATATTAAGTAATTCTCTGTGCCACATATAGTATGCTAACTTTTGTGTAAGAAAAGAAAAGAAAAAAATACATATATATATATATATATATATATATATATATATGAGAAATGTCCTGTGTTTGCAGCTCAGTAGTGTTCTCAGCCTACTTCTTGCTTGTAGGGTGTCAGGGGCCCTCAGGCCACTTTTCATATTAACTATCATGGATTGAATTGTTTTTCCCCGAAATATCTGTCAACTTGGCTAGGCCATGATTCCCAGTATTGTTTGATTGTCCACAATTTTGTCATCTGATGTGATTTTCCTATGTTTTGTAAATCCTATCTCCATGATGTTAAAAGAGATGGGATTAGCAGCAGTTATGTTAATGAGGCAGGACTCAATCTACAAGATTAGGTTGTGTCTTAAGCTAATCTCTTTTGAGATACAAAACATAGAAGCAAGCAGAGAGACATGGGGACCTCATACCACCAAGAAACAAGAGTCAGGAGAGTAGTATGTCCTTTGGACTCAGAGTCCCTGTGCTGATAAGCTCCTTGACTAGGGAAGATTGATGACAAGGACCTTCCTTCAGAGCCAACAGAGAGAGAAAGCCTTCCCCTGGATCTGGCACCCTGAATTCAGAATTCTAGCCTCCTAGACTGTGAGAAAATAAACTTATGTTTGTTAAATCCATCCACTTGTGGTATTTCTGTTATAGCTGCCCTCGATAACCAAGACACTGTCCAAGCTGATGATGTTTATTCAAGCTCAACTCTTTTAAAATGTGGGTTTCCGGCATCTTTTCAGAGTTCACTCCATTAGAAAAAGCCATACCCACAGATCTCTTCAAAACAAGTACTCTCCTCTCTGGCTGAAGTCAGGGTGCTGTGGGACAATACCCTTGTCCTCCATTCTTAGAAGCCCTTTTGTCCAGCTCAGACAATCTTGCTTAAGCCATGCCCTTAAGATTCATAGAAGTCTAGACAAAGGGTCTTACAGTTGACTCTTGAACTGAACTTCACCCTGAGGCCACATTTTATGGGAAGATTCCTAGATTTGAGGTTTTGCTGAAGCCATTAAAAGAAAGTTTTATTTTGAAATAATTATATATTCACAGGAAGTTGCAAAAACAAAACTGAGAGATCCCGTGTGCCCTTCACCCATGTTTCCTCAATGTTGACATCTTGCATAACCGTAGTACAATGTCACAATAAAGAAATTGGCAATGGTACAATTCACGGATCTTTTTCAGATTTCAACAGTTTTACTCTGTATGTGTCTGTGTGTGTTTCTTTGCAATCTTATCACATGTGTAGATTCCTGTCACCACCACCACAATGAAGATACGGAGTTATTCCATCATCCCTAAGATCTTCCTTGTGCCTCCCCTTTACAGCCATGCCCACCCCTCTCTGCACCACCCCTAACTACTGGTGGCCATTAATCTGTTGCCTATCTCTATAGCTTTGTCATTTTAAGAATGCTATATGAGTGGAATCATACTGTATGTAATCTTTTGAGATTCTCTTATTCCACTTTGCTTAATGCTTTTGAGATTCATCCACGTTGTCACATGCATCAAAAGTGGGTTTTGTTTGTTTCTATCACTGAGTAGTATTCCGTGGTAGGGATATACTGCGACTTGGATGACTCCAACCCCAACTATCTGAGTGCATTCACATGAGAGATCCCAAGGAAGGACTACTCAACTGAATACAGTAAACCAACAGAACCAAGAGGGATAATAATAATTTTTTTTAAGTCTCTAAATTTTGGGTGGTTTGTTATTTGGCAACAGGTAAACAGATCAATAACCATAGAGGGGAAAAAAAAGAACTTATTCAAGTAACTTTTGAAAATAACACTTTGCATATCCTCAGTCTAAAGACAAAAGGATATTTTTGCTAGGTATAAAACTTGAACTTTACTGAGTATATTTGTTGTTAGTAGTGATGTGGGTATAGCTATGCTGAAACTATTTTGCATGTAGTTTATGATGAGTAATTATACTGGCGTTGTGGGAGAAGGAGGAACTAATATGGAATAGTGGAAGGCAAGGAAGAACCCTGGGTGTTGGTTTTACATGAGAAGTTTCAGTATGAACCCATGAGTTTAAAAAAATGTTCACATATTTATAGCTATATCTGTATATATATTTATCATCTATATACATTTGAATCTCATTACTCATGGATTTCATATTTGCAAATTTACCTACTCACTAAAGCATATCTGCAACCCCAAAACGAACACTTGTGAGCCTTTCGTGGTCATTTGTGGACATGTACAAGTGCAGACTGTCAAAAACTTTGAGTTGCTAAACACGTACAATCCCAGCTGAGGTTGAACAAGGCTCTTCTAGTGTTCACTAATTCAGTGTTCACAGGGACTTTATAGAACATGTCATTGTTGTTGTTAGGTGCCCTTTAGTCAGTTCTAACTCATACAGCCCCTATGTACAACAGAATAAAACACTGCCCCATCCTGCGCCATCCTCACGATCATTGCTATGTTTGAGCCCACTGTTGCAGCCACTGTGTCAACCCATCACATTGAGGGGCTTACTCTTTTTTGCTGACTCTCTACCAAGCATGATGTCCTTCTCCAGGGACTCATCTCTTCTGATAAGTCTCTCCATCCTCACTTCCAAGGAGCATTGTGGCTGTACTTCTTCCAAGACAGATTTGTTTGTTATTCTGGCAGTTAACGGTATATTCGGTATTCTTCACCAACACCGTAATTCAAATGCATCAATTCTTCTTACGTCTTCCTTATTCATTGTTCAGCTTTCAAATGCATATGAGGCGATTGAGAATACCATGGCTTGAGTGAGGTGCACCTTAGTCCTTGAGGTGACATCTTTGCTTTTCAACACTTTAAAGAGGTCTCTTGCATCAGGTTTTCCCAATGCAAATCTGCTACAAAAGTTCCATAGAACATAACTACCTTGAATAATAGGAGTCGACCATAGACATGTGTGTATGTGCATGCATTTATATTTACAGAGGTCTCCTGACTCTGTCCACTGAAAGGGCCTAGAAACAATGACACTTAACAGCAATGAGCAAGCCTCGTGGCCACCTTCATCCCGAAATACTGTTTTCCCCTAAAGGAAACGTGGGTTCTTTGGAGAAATAGTTGGTTCCAGTGCTGAGGCAGGCAAGATGAGTCTAAGATGTCTTGTGCCAGAAAGCAAAAAAGTGCTTAGAAAATAATGAGAGTATATCCAAAGGAAGGGCTCCTACTGGTTAAACCTAGGACGACCTGAGCATCAAAGTGCATAATGACAGCAATGAACAAATATTATATGATCCCACCTACATGAGACATCCAGAATGGGCAAATGTTAAAGACCAAAGTTTATTAGCAGTTACCAGGGATGGTGGGAGGGAGGGGGGCAGTTATTGATTATGGAGCACTGAGTTTCTGTTTGAGGCGATGGAAAACTTTTGGAAATAGATAGTGGTAATGGTTGCCCAACATGGAGGATGTAATGAATGTCACCGAGTGGTGAAAACCCCAAAACCAAACCCACTGCTGTCCAGTCAAGTTCGACTCATAGCAACCCTATAGACAGAGCAGAACTGCCCCAAAGGGTTTCCAAGGCTGCAAATCTTTACAGAAGCAGACTTCCACATCTTTCTCCACGGACGTTTTGGTGAGCAGCCAAGTGCTTTAACCACTGTGCAACCAAGTCTCCTCTACCTATTTGGATAAAGGGGCTTTGAGGGTTGTTTTGTCATAAGTCGATGACTTTATAATTTTTAAACATTTTCTTTGCTGTCTAATGGTTTTTAGAGTCAGACATAAACCTAGGCTCAAGTGCTTTTCAGCTGTGTGTTCTTGGGGAAGTTGCTAAACATCTCTATGCTTATCTTTCTTACATGTAAAAATGTACCATGTGGTTAAAGCACTAAGCTGTTAACTGAAAGGTCAGAGGTTCGAATCCACCAGCTGCTCTACGGGAGAAAAGACCTGGGGATCTGCTCCCGCAAAGATTGTTGTTGTCATTGTTGTGTGCCGTCAAGTCAATTCCAACTCACAGCCATCCTACAGGACAGAGTAGAACTGCCCCTTATGGTTTCCAAGGCTGTAATCTTTATGGAAGCAGACTGCCACATCTTTCTCCTGCACAGTGTCAGGGGAGTTGAAACTGCCAACCTTAGGGTTAGCAGCCGAGTGCTTAACCACTGCACCACCGGGGCTCCCACCGAATAGTTAATGTCACTTAAAAATAGCATTATATTGTTATATGTATCTTGCCAAAACTAAATTTTAAAAAGAAACCTTCAGACCATCTCAAATTGAGGAACATTCTACAAAATGACTCACTCTTCAAAAATGTCAATGTCATAAAGATAAAGAAAGGCTAAAGAAGCCTAAATAGATGTGATAAACACATTGTGCAATCCTGGACTGAGTCCTGGATTGGGAAAAACAAGTTGCCATCAGGGACATTTTTATTGGTGAAATTTGATTATGGACTGCATGTTAGATAATACCAATGTTAAATTTTATGAATTGGTACCTTTCTCATGTTATGTTAGAGAATGCCCTTATTCTTAGGAAATGCGCACAGGAGTACTTAGAGCTAAAATGTCATGATGTCAGCAACTAACCTGCAAATGTTTCAGCAAATATTTAATAATAAGTGTGTATATATGTACGTGTGAGTACACACACATACACATGTGTATACTCACACATGTATGTATGTATATATATCCATATATATGTATGTATATATATGCATATATATGTGTGTGTGTGTGTGTGTGTGTGTGTGTGTGTATTTATACCACCCACTGCCATCGAGTTGATTTCAACTGACTCACAGCGACCCTATAGGTTAAAGTAGAACTGCCCCATAGGGTTTCCAAGAAGCTCCTGGTGGATTTGAACTGCTGAGCTTTTCTTAGCAGCCAAACTCTTAACCACTACGCCACCAGGGTTTCCATATTTTATATATATATACACACACGCATATACATATACATCCAGAATGCTCCTTAGAAGCAAAGATGGCGAGACTACGTCTCACATACTTTGGACAGGTTATCAGGAGGAATCAGTGCCTGGAGAAGGACATCATGCTTCGTAAAGTAAAGGGGGTAAAGTAAAGGGTCAGCGAAAAAGAGGAAGACCCTCCACGAGATGGACTGACACAGTGGCTGCAACAATGGGCTCAAGCATAACAACGATCATGAGGATGGCGCAGGACCAGGCAGTGTTTCGTTCTGTGGTACATGGGGCTGCTATGAATTGGAACTGACTTGACCGCACCTAACAACAACATACAAGCATACATATATATATATATATATATATATATATATACGGAGCCCCGGTGGTGCAGTGGTTAAGAGCCTGGCTGCTAACCAACAGGTTGGCATTTGAATCCACCAGCTGCTCCTTGGAAACCCTACAGGGCAGTTCTACTCTGTCCTAGAGGCTGACTATGGGTCGGAATTGACAGCACAATGGGTTGGGTTGGGTTTATACATATACACCAAACCAGTTGCCATTGAGTCAGCTCCAACACATGCCAACTCCATTTGTGTCAGAGTAGAACTATGCTCCACAGGGTTTTCAATAGCCCAGGTCTTTCTTCCAAAGCACCTCTAGGTGGCCGTGAATCATGTGGTTAGCATGCCAGGGCCTATATAAATGTGATCTAAACAGACAGTAAGACAAAGGGCCGGCCTCTACCAGCCGCCCTGTAAAAACCGTGTACCAGCCTCCTTGCCTCCTTGCCAGGGACCTGGAGGTTTGCAGCTCCCTCAAGCGAATAGTCCAACCTTCCTAACTCACGAAAGATGGGCCGAGGTATTGGCCCCAGAACCAGACGCTGTGGTCGCTCATGTGCGGCAGAAAGATTTCATAACATTTTATTGCTCTGTAAAGGGCCTGCGTGACCTTTGTACAGCCGAAAATTCGCCCTGAGGAGGCTCTGAAGCGCTTTACAGTATTACCCTCCTCCTCCGCCCCCGAAGCCTCTCCTGCCCAGCCAAGGGCGGTGGTTGGCAGGGAGCAGAGCTGACCCGGCCACGGTGAGGTCCACGGTGGGAGCGCAAGTATCTCAAGCACCAGGCTCGGGCCCCCGGCTTTCTTTCCGCAACACCGCAGAGATGAAAATCGTTCCTCCTCCGTGAACCCAGGACTGTTGATTTTGGCTCCGCCACAGCGGACTGATTAACCGAGAGCGGAGACTTGGGCAAACAGCGGCAGGCTTTACAAGGCAGGCCGAGCCGGCCCTTTTCGGGCGTCCCCCTCCCCCACTCGCCCTCTCCCGGGGACAGGATGGTCAGGGCACAGGAAGGGACTCTCCCTGCCTTCCAGCCAAAGCTTGGAGTGTTTCGTAAACTCTGAGTAATTAAATAGCAAAACCTCCCTTGAAGACAGCGTGCCTTGGGAGGGAGGGGCAGTTCAGTACAGGTTACGGGGAGGTGACCCTATCAACCAGGCCCCTCTGCGTTCAGGGAACCGGCTGGGTGCTTCAGCTGAGCTTCATTTTAATTTCACCCAAATGAGATGCGGCCGTGGGAAGCTAGGAGCAGATCCCAGCAACCCTGGTGGCACGCCCCACACTAACAAAAGGATCGGTGTCTCCATGCATCTGCGGATCCAATGCCAAATCGCTCCTGGCGCTCCCAGTGTCAGAGTAGAACTGCTCCATTGGGCTTTCCTGGCTGTGCTCTTTATGGAAGCAGATAGCCAGAATTTACTTCCATGATGCCAGTGGGTGGGTTTGAACCACCAACCTTTAGGTTACTAGTTGATTGCAAACCACTTGCACCACCCAGGGACCTTCCAAAAAAATAAAAAAGAGTTGCTATCAAGTCAATTCCGACCCTAGTAACCCCAAGTGTGTCAGAATAGAACTATGCTCCACAGGGTTTTTCAATGGCTGATTTTTCAGAAGTAGATCACCAGGCCTTTCTTCCTAGGTGCCTCTGGGTGCACTTGAACCCCCAGTCTTTGGGTTAGCAGCCCAGAGCGTTAACTGTTTGCACCATCCAGGGCTCCAAAGAAATCAAATCCATGCCTAAAAACCCCTGCTGAGACCTACCAACATTTAGTAACTATTCAGATTTATTATTTTAAATAGGTGTCCTAAAATATTAGATGATTTCAATGTCATGGAGCCTTTAATGGGGTGATTGTTCAGCCTAGGGGAGAAGAAGCATCTCATCTCGGGTTATAATCATCCTCTGAGAAGTGAGGCATGTGAGGGAGGAAAACTCAGCAAGAGGAAAGAGAAGGAAAGTCGCCATCTGACCCCGTGAGCAGGGAAGGCTGTGTTCTCCCTCTGACCTTGACTTCTGACCTTGGCCAGTTCTCTGAAACCATGTCAGCTTCGTGATCAAAAACCCAGCTCAGCAGGGCCTGCGTCTGCATAGTGCTGCGTCTACAGTTAGCTCATCCAGTAGGAGGGAAGGTATTCTCATTTTGAGACGAAAATAAAGCTCGGAGAGTTTAAATGGCTGTTCAAGGCCACAGGGCTAAAAATTGGCTAAACCAGGAATAAAAATCAAGTCCTCCAACTCCAAGCCCTGGGCCTGCTCTGCTAGAGTGCTCAGGCATTCAGAAATCATGATATCTGACATGCAACCATGAAATGGAGAATAAATGTTAAAGTCCCTCTGAGCAGCAGTAAAAATGTCTAGCTGAGAGGAGGGCCCCACCCCGAGATCCCAGAGGCCGTGTTAAATGTAATGTTAAGATTATCAGTGCAACGGACTTGCTGTTTGTGGGGACTGTTCCTGTCCTAAGGAACAGGCGCACTCACGTTACTGGAGTTAATGGAGGTTACGCTGGGGACCCCGGAGGTTAGGAAGAAGAGAAACAGCCTCCAGCTCAAAGCAGGCCTTGTGGAGGACTGGAACATCCCTCAGGACACACTAGGAGGCTCCACTCCCAGCCCCCGCCCCCCCCCCCCCCCAGGCTGACCCCTCTCCATTCAGGAAGCTTCTACCTGGGAGGGGCAGCTCCTGCCCCACTTCCTGATGCTGACTGTGTCTTGAAGCCTGACTCCCCCATAGGAAAGACTGGATGGCCTCATTTGTTGCCACCCACTGTAGAGTGTTCCTGCTGAACAAACACAGCTCTCAGGCCAGGCCAGGCCAGGCCGGCCCCACTGGGCAGTCCACCAGCCATGGCCTTGGGTTGTGTTCTATCCCCAGTCCAGTTGGCTGTGGCCAGTGTGATTCGGCTATGGGTCAACTTTCCCAGAAGGAAGCTTTGGTCAGGAGTAGGCTATGGATAGAATTGTGTCCCTGCCTTGCCCAAAATATGCGTTATACCTGTGGGTGGAATCCTGTCTGGAAGTAGGGTTTTTCTTTGTTAATTAGATCATGTCTCAGTAGGGTGAATTCTAAATCTAATGGCTTCTGAGCTATAATAAGAGCAGAATAAACAAAGATACACACAAGGGAAGAAAGATACCACGTGAGGACTGTCTACGAGCCAAGGAAACAAGGAACGCATGGGACTACCTACAAGGAAGGAATCCACATGGCTGAGACCCTGATTTGGATTTTCAGCTTCCAGAACTGTGAGACAATGAGTTTCTGTTCTTTAATGCCCCCACTTGTGGTATTTGTCCTATGGCAGTGCCACGAAATGAAGATGCAGGCACACAAAGAGGACTAAGGGGATACTCTAATTCCCCCTGAGGGTCTCCAGTTACTCCCCACCCTATGCTGAGTGACCTTCAGTGGTCAGCAGTGGTGACAGGGGGGAGGAGATGCCCTCCACAAGTGCCTGGCCTACACTTGGTGAAAACAATTCATTTGTGCAAGAAACGGTCATTGCTTAAGTACCTGCAAGCTTACTGCTGTTAAGGGGCCTGGGAGGCTGGCTCCTTTTGTGGTGGGGTGGTATTTGTTTTGCACATGGTGGTAGATTGTATCATTGGCAAGACTGGACACTCCCACCTTACTGAACTCAGAAGGGCCTGTGTGATTTGCTCTGGCTGGTGAGACAAGGGCCAAGTGATGTGGGTCTCTTCCAGTCAGAAATGTTGAGAGCCAGTCTGCGTTCTGGATGTTTCCCTGGTCACACTGCCATGAGCTCAGCAATAGCCTGGATAGAGGCCACTCCGTCAGCTTGAATCCTGGCCCCAGAGTGGGGACAACATGGAGTAGAGTCACAACTTACCTCCGGTGGACATGAAGGTGGAGCGAGAAATTGCCACTGGGCAAGATATCTTTCACGTCTATCAGTTCTGATCTTGTTTCATGTGTGCCAGTTCTTGTTTCATAGCTTATTGCTCTTTTTGGGCTGTCACTTGCCTTTTCCCTTTGAGATGCTAAAAAACTTGTTTTAAGGCCATTTTCAGATTGCTCTAGTATTTTCATCTAATAGGGATGAGTTTGTGGATTTTATTTGGCTAATTTTTTTTTTCATATTAGATGACACACAAATCTGAATTTTAGATTCCAGAGCCATCTTGTATAGAGAAGGTGTTCTCACTCTCTCTTTCTTCTCCCCTTCTCCTTCTCTTCGTCTCACCCTTCTTTTCTCCCACACATGGTAATCCTAACCCTGACTACCTCCAGTTTCTACAACTGCCCCCATCCATCCTCTGGGGAGCCCTGTCCTGATGCAGGTTTCCCATCACTGGCTCTGAGCTCTTGTCCCAAGAGCACTGGGTGTATCTCAAATAGGGCCACTGAGCTGGTGATGCCTAAGCCAGGTCCTCTCTCTCTGGGTCCTCAACCTTATAGAAGTTGACACCCCAGCACACACTCAGTGGAACTTTCTTTGCTTTCTTTTTCAGTGAGGACCCCTGAGCCAGGCTCTGTGCCTCCAGGAGGTGCTCTTACAGTCACTGTTGATTCCCAGCCTAAAGCCCAGCGGGCACCCAGCTTTCACCCCAAGCTTTGCTCTGTTTCTCTCTCTTTCTGAGCCATTTCCCTGGTTTTGCAACGTCGTTGTGGCTTTGTAAAATCTATTGTATCTATTGTCACTGTGTATTGTGAGCAGAGGAATGGCCCAAAGCATGAACATACAATGCCACATTGAACAGAAACCCAGAAGGTTCACGTCTTTATTTTCTTAAAGCAACTGAAACAACACAACTTTGCACCCCGCCCAGTGGGGCTGGCAAAAAATGCAGCTCCCTCCCTGGGTGGCACAAATGATTCGTTCTCCTGTACTAACCTAAAAGGTGGGCACTTCCAACCCACCCAGCAGCACTGCAGAAGAAAGGCCTGGCGATCTGCTTCCATAAATATTACAGCCTAGAAAACCCTATGGAGCAGTTCTACTCTGTAACACATGGGGTTGCTATGAGTTGGAATCGACTTAATGGCAGCAAGTTTGGTTTTTGGTCCCTTCCTAGATCCCTCCAGAATCAAGGAGATTTCATGGTGCCATATCACTAGGAAGCCTGGTGGTGCAGTGGTTAAGCTTTTGGCTGCTAACCAAAAGGTCGGCCGTTTGAATCCACCAGCTGCTCCTTGGAAACCCTATGGGGCAGTTGCAACGGATTTGGTTTTTTGGTTAGGAGATCACTAACGGCCTCGAGCCTTCATCCACAGAGTGGCCACACCTTCAGTCTTCTGCTGCCCTTGACTCTGGCAGCTGTTTCTGGGGCACGCTTTGTCCTCAGAAATCCCAGCAAAGACAAGCACCGAGGTGCCTGGGGTCAGCTGGGGAGGGGAATGTGCAACGTGGTCGCCCTTGCTGCCTCCTCCCTCCTGGACTGCCATGGCTCTGGCAGACCCTGGGCCTCAGGGACCTCGCCTCTCTCCTCTTTCCAATCTTGGGGAATCGCTCTCTCCTTCCCACTCGCCCCCTGGGTGTAGGGTTTTATGAAATGGGTTTAGGTTTTTACAAAAGACAGAAAGAGCCTTTGGCTTCAAGCTGCTCTGGCTTTCTGCCTGGAAAAAAGAACTCTTCAAGGCAAGAAGACTCACAAGGAGCCTGGTGAGCTGCTTGAAGCTGGATGAGGGGAAAATACCGAAGCAAACCGAAGGCTGATGTCCCCTGAAAGTTACCCCACCGCACAGCCAAGGAAGGAACGAGCTGCCATTCAGGGAAGGGTGATTCTTGGGGACGATCTGTCACTTTCCACATCCAGAAGCCAGGAGCGTGGGGATGTTTCATGGGGGTGACAGCCCACCCAACGGAGCCCACCTCCAGGGCGGCACTGTCACAGCCCAGCCCATAAATGGCTGCCCACGGCCACGGCCTCATTCTCAACAGTGCTATTTTTTCTTCTTATTATTATTATATTCTGTTTAGTAAGGAGAGTGTGTTTATAATGGTTCAGAATGCTTCCTATCAAAACCAAACCAAGCCCATTGCCAGCAAGTCAATTCCGACTCACAGCAACCCCACAGGACAGACTAAAACTGCCCCATAGGGTTTCCAGAGCTGTGATCTTTACGGAAGCAGACTGCTACATCCTTCTCCTGCAGAGCGGCTGATGGATTTGAACCACTGACCTTTCGGTTAGCAGCCGAGTGCTTAACTGCTGCACCACTGGGACTCCCTTACTATCAAAGCAGATGTATATACACATACAGACACGTGTATGGAGCCCTGATAGCACAGTGGTTAAGTGCTCGGCTGCTAACCAAAAAGTTGGCGGTTCAAATCCACCAGCTGCTCCTTGGAAACCCTATGGGACAGTTCTACTCTGTCTTATAGGGTCGCTATGAGTCAGCACTGACTCAATGGCACCTAACAACAACAATATATATAATACATACATGTATATATTAATTTTGGCTTTTAAGAGATTGGCTTCTATGTGAAAACTTCATGGAAACATTGTATTTTGGAGCTGTTGTTAGCTGCTGTCGTGTTGGCACCGACTCACGGCGACCTTCCGTGTGACAGAGGAAACGCTGTCTGGTCCTGTACCATCTGCACAGTTGTTGGCATGTTGGTGTCCTTACGTGTGACAGAGGAAACGTTGTCTGGTCCTGTACCATCCGCACAGTTGTTGGCGTGTTTGTGTCCTTCCGTGTGACAGAGGAAACGTTGTCTGGTCCTGTACCATCCACACAGTTGTTGGCGTGTTTGTGACCTTACGTGTGACAGAGGAAACGTCTGGTCCTGTACCATCCACACAGTTGTTGGCGTGTGTGTAACCTTACGTGTGACAGAGGAAACGTTGTCTGGTCCTGTACCGTCCGCACAGTTGTTGGCGTGTTTGTGTCTTTACGTGTGACAGAGAAAACGTTGTCTGGTCCTGTACCATCCACACAGTTGTTGGCGTGTTTGTGACCTTATGTGTGACAGAGGAAACGTTGTCTGGTCCTGTACCATCCACACAGTTATTGGCGTGTTTGTGTCCTTCCGTCTGACGGAGGAAACATTGTCTGGTCCTGTACCATCCGCACAGTTGTTGGCGTGTTTGTGTCCTTCCGTCTGACGGAGGAAACGTTGTCTGGTCCTGTACCATCCGCACAGTTGTTGGCGTGTTTGTGTCCTTACGTGTGACGGAGGAAACGTTGTCTGGTCCTGTACCATCCGCACAGTTGTTGGCGTGTTGGTGACCTTCCGTGTGACGGAGGAAACGTTGTCTGGTCCTGTACCATCCGCACAGTTGTTGGCGTGTTGGTGACCTTCCATGTGATGGAGGAAACGTTGTCTGGTCCTGTACCATCCACACAGTTATTGGCGTGTTTGTGTCCTTCCGTCTGACGGAGGAAACATTGTCTGGTCCTGTACCATCCGCACAGTTGTTGGCGTGTTTGTGTCCTTACGTGTGACGGAGGAAACGTTGTCTGGTCCTGTACCATCCGCACAGTTGTTGGCGTGTTGGTGACCTTCCGTGTGACGGAGGAAACGTTGTCTGGTCCTGTACCATCCGCACAGTTGTTGGCGTGTTGGTGACCTTCCATGTGATGGAGGAAACGTTGTCTGGTCCTGTACCATCCACACAGTTGTTGGCGTGTTTGTGACCTTATGTGTGACAGAGGAAACGTTGTCTGGTCCTGTACCATCCGCACAGTTATTGGCGTGTTTGTGTCCTTCCGTGTGACAGAGGAAACATTGTCTGGTCCTGTACCATCTGCACAGTTGTTGGCGTGTTTGTGTCCTTACGTGTGACGGAGGAAACGTTGTCTGGTCCTGTACCATCCGCACAGTTGTTGGCGTGTTGGTGACCTTCCGTGTGACGGAGGAAACGTTGTCTGGTCCTGTACCATCTGCACAGTTGTTGGCGTGTTTGTGTCATTGTTGCGGCCACTGTGTCAACCCATCTCATCGGAGGTTTCCCTTGTTTTCGCTGCCCCTCCACTTCATCAAACAAGACACGATATTCTGTGGCAATACACAAGGTTCTGCTCTATCCAGAGGTCCTACGGCCCCAAAGCCTCATCCACAGCAGGAAGGACGGTGTGGCAGACCTGGGCTCTCATTGCACATCACACGGCATCATTCCTCACCGACCCACTGGGGAGACCTGGGCAAGGCTCGCCCTTCTGTTCTCCACTGTGGTCACCTGTAAAGTGACGAGGTCACACTCAGTAATCTCCAAGAGTCCTTCCAAATCCACAGTCTACAGCTAGGGCATGGGAAACCTCTGCAGAAGACAGCCCGAGTATTATCAGCTCCATTTTATGTCGATTCTGAGCTGGCTCAGAGAAGGGGCTGCCCTCACTAAGCTGCTGCACCAGAGACTGGAGCTTCCGCCAAGCACGCTTTCGAGAGGCACACCGCGGGAGCTGCGGCAGCTCAGCCAGGAAGAGAGACGACTGGAAGGGTCGCGATACATGACCTCACCTCCTCGAAGACTACTCATTTGGAAAAGAGGTGAATCTTATTTTCGGTAGTTCCTGAGGAAGCTCTGGGAGGGGTCAGTGTGCTGTAATAGAATTTCCTACAGTGGAAAGGGCCACGGCCCGTGGGGGCCAGAACATGCCCGGTGCTGGGAGCAGAGAGCAAGGGCCCTCAGCCAGGGGCAGGAAGGGGTCTCAGCCCAGTGGGTGGCTTCACCAGGTGACCTTGAAAGCCCCTTTTATGGGAGTTTCTGAGGGTCCATTATTCCTTTGGCAATTAAACCTCATCAATCCTAATTCACTCCCATAAAATCCAAACTCTCCAGCGAGTAGGGTCCAGGAATCTGCATTTTTACAAAGAGCAGTTATGCCATCCTGGATATGGAAACAGTGACCACCAGGCTGGGTGATTCCTGGGCTGGACTCTACGACTCCAGGGGCTGACTCAGAGGCAGACCACACAAGAGACCACTTGCCCAGACAGCAGAGTACCTCACCGTCTACACCGTGGGAGGACGGTCCCCTCCCTCCAGTAAATGTCCTTGTCAGCCACAGGTGGGTCAGTCTGCCTTCCCATTTCTGAATTTTGACCAAGATAAGAGAAGAAGACAATTTCTTACGACAAAGCCCTCTTCCTGTCTTTTCTGGAGCGTAGCTCCTTCAGGAAACCTCTCCTACCTACTATTCCCTGTGTCATGGATTGAATTATGTCCCCCCAAAAATGTGTGTGTCAGTTTGGCTGAGCCATGATTCCCGGTATTGTGTTATTTTCCTATATGTTGTAAATGCTGCCTCTATGATTTTAATGAGGGAGGATGGGTGGCAGTTGTGTTAGTGAGGCAGGACTCAGTCTACAAGATTGGATTGTGTCCTGAGGCAGTCTCTTGAGATATAAAAGAGAGAAGTGAGCAAAGAGACAGGGGGACTCCCCATACCACCAAGAAGGCACTGCCTGGGGCAGAGCTCATTGTTTGGACCCGGGGTCCCTGCGCAGAGAAACTCCTAGTCTGGGGAAACATGGATGAGAAGGCCAACAGAGAAAAAAAAGCCTTCCCCTGGAGCTGACGTCCTGAATTTGGACTTTTAGCCTACTTCGCTGTAAGGAAATAAACTTCTCTTTGTTAAAACCGTCCACTTGTGGGATTTCTGTTGTAGCAGCGCTAGATGACCAAGACCCCTTGTTACTCTTCAACTTAGCATGGTTTCCTTACTTTGTCCCTGGGTGACCCAAGCAGTTAAGCGCTCAGCTACTCACCAAAAGGTCGACAGTTCAAACCCACCCAGAGACACCTCAGAAGAAAGGCCTGGTGACCTGCGTCTGAAAAGTCACATCCAGGAAAATCCTATGGAGTGCAGTTGTACTCTGCAATACATGGGGTGGCCAGGAGTCGGAACTGGATTGACAACACGGGTAGGTTTTTTTTTTATTTTCCTGAAGTCATTGAAAGTATCAGTACTTGTAAATGTGTTTCTGTGTTTGTTCCGCTATCTGCTGTCTCTCTCTTTCACTAGGCTGTAAGTCCTTCTGGGAGCAGGCACTGTGTTTATCTTAGTCTGATGCATAAAACCAAACCAAACCCATCGCCATCGAGTCGATTCTGACTCAGAGCAACCCTACAGGACAGAGTAGAACTGCCCCATAGAGTTTCCAAGGAGGGGCTGATGGATTCGAACTGCTGACCTTTTGATTAGCAGCCAAACACTTAACCACTGTGCTACCAGTTGTATCCATTAGGATTTGGTTTGGCTGCAAGTAACAGAGACCCCAAATTAGCGATGACGTAGCCGCCGCAGGTCTTGTCCTCAAGTGAGCAGTCTAGAGGTAGACAGTCCCAGCTGTTCAGCAGCTCTGTTCCACACAGTCATCAGGGATCCAGGCTCCTTCCACAACCCATCGCCAGGCAGTCCCCATGGCTGAGGGGGCTGCACGTCAGATTTCAGGCAACAGGAAGGAGGATGGCATGATTTACATCACAGCCACTTCCCTTGTGAATGCTTCTCAGAAGCAGAACATGACACGTTCCCATCCACCCCCTTGGCCAGACCTCAGCCACATGGCCACACGGGGTACAAGGGAGGCTGGGAAGTGTGGTTTTATTCCAGGCAGCCATGTGTGTGGCTAACAAGCCTTCCATTCCTAGGAAATAAGGGGGCAGCCAGCAGCCACTGCAGTAGGGCTCAGTAGGTATCAGCTGAATAAATAAAGGAACCAGAGCCACTCTGAAATCCCTAGGGTTTCCAAGGCACACCCTCAGGCTGCAGGGAAGCTGGGATGATGGTCACTGGGAGTGACCTCTGTGAGTGCCTGGTCCACCCTGAGGGGTGGCCAAGTCCCAGAGAGCAGAGATGCCTGTTCTCACCTCTCTCTTATTCTCCTTTGCCCCCCACCCCTTTTTCTGTCCCCACAGCTCCTGGCTCCATGCCTGGCATGCAAGAGGTCACAGCCGATGTTTGTTGTTGATGAGGATTGATGGACGAGGAGGTCAGGAGGCTTCCCTGTGGTGTCTGTGGAGGGAATTCATTTGCCCCAAGTGTTTTCCAGACAGGCTTCTGCTGCTCTATAAAACCAAAAAAAAAAAAAAAACAAAAACCAAACCCGTTGCCATCGAGTCGATTCTGACTCATAGCGACCCTATAGGACAGAGTAGAATTGCCACATAGGGTTTCCAAGGAGCGGCTGGTGGATTCGAACTGCTGACCTTTGGGTTAGCAGCTGAACACTTAACCACTGTGCTACCAGGGCTCCCTGCTCTATACAGTCTTGTGTAAATAAGAGGGAGGACATTTTTTGTCATGGCGATGGTGCCCAGTCATCATCCCTTCGGTAGACAGACTCCCTGGGCGTAGATGAGGACACGTGGACCCTGGGCCCCTGCAGCCCCTCTAGGCACAGAATCACTGATGTTTCCTTGCTCCAGCGACGAGTCTGTCCTAATGTCTAAATCGTCATCACCATTGATTCCTCTCTGTCGTTTATAAACCAAATCCTGTCTTCAACCAGACTTGTGTTCCCTGAAGCAGACTTGTTCACCCACTGTAACAGGCCAGGATGATGTCCATCTAAATTTTATTGCATATATAAACACATCGTGTACATACTTTAAAAATTTTTGATTATGGTAAAATATATATAACTAGAATTTGCCATTTTAACCGTTTTTAATGTGCAACTCAGTGACATGAATTATATCCACACTGTTGTATGACCCTCTTCGCTGTCTTTTTCCAAAACGTCATCATCCCAAACAAGAACTCTGTACCCACTAAGCAATAACCCCCATTCCCCCCATCACCAGCCCCAGCTAACTACTAACCTACTTTGGTTTCTATGCATTTGCCTATTGTAGATACTAAGTATAAGTTGTTTTTGTTGTTGATCGGCCCCATTGAGTCAATTCCGACTCATAAGTTGTTGGATAGAGTTTCTTAGGCTGTAATCTTTGTGGGAGCTGATCATCAGGCCCTTCTCCCGTGGAGAAGTTGGGTGGGTTCGAATCACTGACCTTTCGGTTAGTAGCCGAGTGCTTAACTGTTGTGCCACAAAGTCTCCTTTTCACGTAAGTGGGATCATACAGTATCTGTCCTTTTGTGTCTGGCAGATTACACTCAGCATAGTGTTTTAAGGTCTGCCCATGCTACATGTCATTCCTCTTCATGGCTGAGGGATATCTGTATGGATAGACCACGTTTTGTTTATGTATTTATCCACCAATGGATGGACACCTGGACTGTTTCCACCTTTCGGCTATTGTGAATAGTGCTGCAGTGAACACTGGTGTGCTATAGGTCGTTTTTTAAATATTCAAGATAAGGAACAATTCTTGACAACCTCATTGAAGTCCACACTGCTGTTTGATGCTGACTAACGGTGGAAGGGCTGGGCAGAGCCCTGGGTCAGGCCTGGGCCGAACCCCTGGCCCACCTAGACATCCCTACGGCTCTCCTGGAAACCGGGCTTCAGAAGTTGCCCTGGTTTGTGCTGGGCCCCTGTTTCTCTGGCTTCTCTCCTCCTGCTTGCTCCAGCCTGAGTGCCCATCCCCACATCCCCCCGGGCAGCATTTCAGCTCTCCCTCCAGGCCTGCCTGCTGTCCACCTCCACAGTGGGCCAGGGCTGACCAACTTCAGCACTGATCCTGCGGTTCCTTCTGTGGACGACATTGAGCGTCAGCTCCACGCCTAGCCCGGTGCTGGGCTCTGGGTCACAGCAGTGAGCCCAGGGAGGTGACCTCTGTCCTCCTGGGCCCCACAGCCTAGTGGGGGGACAGATATCCACCAAATAAACACACAGTGACATGTGCAATGTAAGTGAAGCCAAGTGCTTTCAAGAGAATGGATTCTATAACAAGAAAGAGACAAAACAAAAAGTTGCCACCTAACTTACTCAGACTCATGTTGGCTCCATGTGTGTCAGAGTAGAACAGTGCTCCATAGGGTTTTCCAATGGCTGATTTTCCAGTAGATCACCAGGTCTTTCTTCTGAGGTGCCTCTGCGTGGACTTGAACTTCCAACCTTTCAGTTAGCAGCCGAGCATATTAACCATTTGCACAACCCAGGATTCCTAGAAGAGCTACCAATCAGAGACACTGCTGGGGCAGATGAGCCCAATGGCAGACAACCCTGGGAGAAGGCTGGGAGGCCAGAGTCACAGCTGTGCATGGTGTCCTTCAGGCCACCTCTGATTCCTTTTCTGATGACAAGGCAGCTCCGCTGTAGATTCGGCTCTGAGGTGGCCCCTCATTTGCCACTTCCTCATAGGCGCGGCTGACTCCAGCCAACGCTCGCCAGTTCATTTTGAGTCATTCTAATCTGCTCAGCGAAGCATTTCTACCTTTGGGATTTGGATGATTCATAAAAGAGACAGAACTCCCCCTGTAAAAAGAAGACTGTGTATTAAGAACTTGACTTACGGAGGCAAATCCAAGACACATAATTTGTCTGCTGAAAGAGGGATGGAGGAGGGTGCTGGGTGACCTCAAAGTTGCTTCATGTTATTCCTCAAGAACAGACATTTCCACGGTGGTTTTTAAAGCCCTCTTTAAAAAACAATGGGAAACATGTATGTGTATAACGCTTTAATAAAAAGTTTTAAAAATGGGAAACAAATTCTCAGGACTTAAGGAAGCGTTATGCAAATTATGGTATATCTGTGCAAAGGGGTGCCATACAACCCTTAAAAATAATATATTATATTACTAGAGCCAGACAATAATGTGAACGCTAACCACAACCCTGACATGCATTCACGGCAATATCTAACAAGAGGTAATTTGCAGCAGATTTGTGCAATGCAATACATCATTTGATTTCTTCAGTACTTCTTGTACTTTTGGTTTGGTTTTTGCAGATTCTCTAAACTTCTATTTATCTGGAAATGCCCTAATTTTGCCACCATATTTGAGAGACAGTTTTGCTGGATATACAATTCTTGGCTAGCAATTTTTTTTCCTTCAAGACTTTATCTATGCTATCCCATTGCCTTCTTGCCTGCATGGCTTCTGCTGAGTAGTCTGAGCTTATTCTTATTGATTCTCCTTTGTAGATGACTTTCGTTTACCCCTAGCCACTCTTAAAATTCTCTCCTTATCTTTGGTTTTGGCAAGTTTGATTATAATATGTCTTGGTGACTTTCTTTTGGGATCTGCCTTGTGTGGGGTTTGATGAGCACCTTGGATAGATATCTTCTCATCTTTCATGATATCAGGGAAGTTTTCTGACAACAAATCTTCAACAATTCTCTCTGTATGTATTTTCGGTTAACCCCCCCACCCTTTTCTGGTACTCAAATCACTCGTAGGTTATTCCTCTTGATAGAGTCCCACATAGTTCTTAGGGTGTCTTCAGTTTTAAAAAAATTTTTTATCTGATTTTTCCTCAAATTAAGTTCTCGGGTTATTTGCTCAGCATACAGATTGAATAAGTATGGTGAAAGGATACAACTCTGATGCACACCTTTCCTGACTTTAAACCATGCAGTATCCCCTTGTTCTGTGTGAATAACTGCCTCTTGGTCTGTGTACAGGTTCCTCATGAGCACTATTACGCATTCTGGATTTCCCATTCTTCACAGTGTTCTCCATAATTTGTTGTGATCCACACAGACGAATGTCTTTGCATAGTCAATAAAACACAGGTAAATATCTTTCTAGTATTCTCTGCTTTCAGCCAGGAATCCATCTGACATCAGCAGTGATATCCCTGGTTCCATGTCCTCTTCTGAATCCTGCCTGACTTTCTGGTAGTTCCCTCTCGATATACTTCTGCAGCTGCTTTTGAATGATCTTCAGAAAATTTTACTTGCGTGTGATATTAATGATATTATTTGATAATTTCCACATTGGATGGATCACCTTTCTTAGGAATAAGCATAAATATGGATGTCTTCCAGTAGGTTGGCCAAGTAGCTGTCTTCTAAATTTCTTGGCATAGATGAGTGAGCACTTCCAGCGCTGCATCCGTTTGTTGAAACATCTCAATTGATATTCCATCAATTCCCGGAGCTTGTTTTTCGCCAGTGCCTTCAGTGCAGCTTGGACTTCTTCCTTCAGTATCATAGGTTCCTGATCATGTGCTACCTCTTGAAATGGCTGAATGTAGACCAATTCTTTTTGGTATAATGACTCTGTGTATTCCTTCCATCTTCTTTTGATGCTTCCTGAGTCATTTAATATTTTCCCCATAGCATTGTTCAATATTGCAACTTGAAGCTTGAATTTTTTCTTCAGTTCTTTCAGCCTGAGAAATGCCGAGCGTGTTCTTCCCTTTTGGTTTTCTATCTCCGGCTCTTTGCACATGTCATTAAAATACTTTACTTTGTCCTCTCAAGCTGCCCTTTGAAATCTTCTGTTCAGCTCTTTTACTTCATCATTTCTTCCTTTCACTTTAGATACTTGACATTCAAGAGCAAGTTTCAGAGTCTCTTCTGACATCCGTTTTGGTCTTTTCTTTCTTTCCTGTCTTCTTAATGACCTCTTGCTTTCTTCGTGTATGACGTCCTTCCACAACTCATCTGGTCTTCAGTCATTAGAGTTCAATGCATCAAATCTACTCTTGAGATGTTGTCTAAATTCAGGTGGGATATACTCAAGGTCATACTTTGGCTCTCGTGGACTTGTTCTATTTTTCCTCAGCTTCAACTTGAACTTGCATATGAGGAATTGATGGCCTGTTCCACAGTCAGCCCCTTTGTTCTGACTGATGATATTGAGTTTTTCCATCGTCTCTTTCCACAGATGTAGTCGATTTTATTCTAGTGTATTCCATCTGGCGAGGTCCATGTGTATAGTTGCTGTTTATGTTGTTGAAGAAAGGTATTTGCAATGAAGAAGTTGTTGGTCTTTCAAAATTCTGTCATGCAATCTCTGGCATCATTTCTATCACCAAGGCCATATTTTCCAACCACTGATCCTTCTTTGTTTCCAACTTTCACATTCCAATCACCAGTAATTATCAATGCATCTTGACTGCATGTTTGATCAATTTCAGACTGTAGAACTTGGTAAAAAATCTTCAATTTCTTCATCTGTGGCCTTAGTGATAGGTGTGTAAATTTGAATAATTTGTCATATTAATTGGTCTTCTTTGTAGGCATATGGATATTATCCTATCATTGACAGAGTTGTTCTTCAAGATAGATCTTGAAATGTTCTTTTTGAAAATGAATGCAACACCATTCCTCTTCAAGTTGTTATTCCTGGCATAGTAGACCGTATAATTGTCTAATTCAAAATGGCCAGTACCAGTCAATTTCAGCTCACTAATGCCTAAGATATCTATGTTTATGCATTCCATTTCATTTTAGATGATATCCAATTTTACTAGATTCACACTTCATACATTCCAGGTTCTGATTATTAATGGATGTTTGCAGCTGTTTCTTCTCATTTTGAGTCATGGCACTTCAGAAAATGAAGGTCCCGAAAGCTTGACTCCATCCACGTCCTTAAGGTTGATTCTACTTTGAGGAGGCAGCTCCTCCCCAGTCGTCTTTTGAGTGCCTTCCAACCTGGGAGGCTCATCTTCCGGCACTGTATCAGACAATGTTCTGCTGCTATTCATAAGGTTTTCACTAGCTAATTCTTTTCAGAAGTAGACTGTCATTTCCTTCTTCCTAGTCTGTCTTAGTCTGGAAGCTCAGCTGAAACCTGTCCACCATGGTGACCCTGCTGGTATCTGAATACCAGCGGCATAGCTTCCAGCATCACAGCAACACGCAAGCCTCCACAGTATGACAAACTGACGGACACGTGGAGGTTCTGCAAGATTAGGTTGTATTTTTAGTCAATCTCTTTTGAGATATAAAAGAGAAAAGTGAGCAGAAAGGAGAGGGATCTCATTACCACCAAACAAGACGAGCCAGGAGCAGAGTGCATCCTTGGACCTGGGGTCCCAGTGCTGAGAAGCTCCTAGACCAGAGGAAGATTAATGACAAAGACCTTCCCCCAGTGCTGACAGAGAGGCAAAGCCTTCCCCTGGAGCTGGCACCTTGAACTCGGACTTCTAGCCTCCTAGACTGTGAGAGAATAAATTTCTGTTTGTTAAATCCATCCACTTGTGGTATGTCTGTTATAGCAGCACTAGATAACTAAGACAGAGAGAAAATGTTTTCTCAAATTTAACCAAAATCTAGAGCTAGAACCACCTAGCAATGGACAGGTGTCTGGGAGACACTGAAGTCCCAGCTGACTGAGTGAGGGAACAGGGATTTAAGCAAGGAATACCAAAAAACCAGTCGCCGTCAAGTCAACTCCAACTCATGGAGCCCCCACGTATGTCAGAATAGAACTGTGCTCCATTGGGTTTTCAGTGGTTGATGTTTCCAAAGTAGATCACCAGGACTTTCTTCCGAGGCATCTCTGGGTGGACTTGAACTGCCAATCTTTCAGTTAGCAGTGAAGTGCATTAACTGTTTGCACCACCAGGAACTCCTAAGCAAGGAATAGAGGCCACTTTAGGTGGGCTTCAAGTCCATTCCCTTTCTCCTGTGACTACACCAAGTTCCCACGCCGGGTTCCTCTGTCTTGTGTTTTTGTGTTATTGTGATAATTCTGGGAAAAAATGCTTGTAGACACGATTACCCATGTGCTGGGAGCTGTGGAGAAAGGGTGGATTTCATATCCTATCTACAAGATAAGAAGCCCTGTTGGCACAGTGGTTAAGCAGTCGACTGCTAACCAAAAGGTAACTGCTTTGAACCCATCAGTGGCTCCGAAGGAGAAAGACTTGGCAATCTTCTCCTGTAAAGATTATAGCCTTGGATATCCTATGGGGCAGCTCTAATCTGTCCTGTAGGGTCGCTGTGAGTTGGAATTGACTTGACGACACAGAACAACAACCATACATTGAGCAGGCATCAATAATGTTCTGTTCCTTCCTTGGACGAGGACAAGAGCATGGGGGCGGGGACCTTCCAAAGGGTGCACACAGCTCCAGAAAACAATGTGCAAGCTGGGGAAGGTGGGGCCTGTCCTCTTCCCTTGATTCCTTGTTTATGAGTCTGCAGGCCATGCTGGGAGTCCCTGCATAGTGCAAACAGTTAACCACTTGCTGCTAACCCAAAGGCTGGTGGTTCAAGTCCACCCACAGGTGCCTTGAAAGAAAGTCCTGGTGATCTACTTCTGAAAAATCAGCCACTGTTGTAGTCATCTAGTGCTGCTATAACAGAAATATCACAAGTGGATGGCTTCAACAAACAAAAGTTTATTCTCTCATAGTCCAGGAGGCTAGAAGTCCAAATTCAGGGTGTCAGCTCCATGGGAAGGCTTTCTCTCTGTGTTGGCTCTGCAGGAGGGTCTTTGTCATCAATCTTCCCCAGGGTCTAGGAGCTTCTCAGTGCAGGGACCCTGGGTCCAAAGGACTTGCTCTGCTCTGGGCAATGCTTTCTTGGTGGTATGAAGTCTCCCTGTCTCTCTGCTCGCTTCTTTCTTTTTATGTCTCAAAAGAGATTGGCTTAAGACACAACCTAATCTTGTAGATTGAGTCCTTCCTCATTAATGTAACTGCTGCTAATCCCGCCTTATCAACAGCATAGAGGCAGGATTTACAACACATAGGATAATCACTGGTGGCTCAGTGGTTAAGAGCTCGGCTGCTAACCAAAAGGTTGGCAGTTTGAACCTACCAGACGTTCCTTGGAAACCCTATGGGGCAGTTCTACTCTGTCCTATAGGATCACTATAAGTCGGAATCAACTTGATGGCAACCAGTTTGGTTTTTTTTTTGGTTTAGGATAATCACATCAGATGATAAAATGGGGGACGATCACACAATACTGGGAATCATAGCCTAGCCAAGTCGACACACATTTTTGGGGGACACAACTCAATTCACCACAGCCACTGAAAACTCCATGGAGCAGAGTTCTACTCTGACACACAGGGGTTCGCAGTGAACAGAACTGACTCAGTGGCAGCTGGTTTGGGGCCGTGCTGAGAAGCAGATCACCTGGGTGGGGCCCAGTGGATGGCCTCCTCCTGGCAACGAGGACACAAATTCACAAGCTGACAAGGGCTTTAAAAATCCACATTAAATTTCTTTACACCCACTTCCTGCCTGTGGACTCCCCCTTTCCCCGTAGTGAAAGAGTCCAGGGCTGGCAGTGGAATCACTGAGCCTCTCCCAGCCACGGCCAGGAGCCCAGCGTGCAGGATCTGTTCCCTCACATGCGGCCCTTGTGCCCTCCCTCATTCCTCCCCTAACCTTGCTCTCCAAGGAGGAAATTTGGCCCCAGTCTTGACTGTTGCTTTTTCATTAGGATGTCAGAACCCTGGCTGGTGGTCCTGCAGCCTTCCCCGCCCTGCCCCCTGCCTGCACAGCATTCCATCACCTTGTTCACATCTGGCTGGATCTGCAGCTTGGGAGAGCGAGGCCTCTCCTTCTGGGCACTGGGACCCTCCAGACCTAACTCCCTGGCACGGGAAGACCCTGGCCATGAGGGTTTGACCTGAACCTGAGTTCGGGCCGTGTGAGGGCTCCCCACCCGCATCCCTGGATCCACAGTCTTGCAAGATTCCAGCCCAATCAGATGGCTGCCTTTTCATCCCTCCCAAGCAGCTCCAAGGCCTCTGGACTCCGTGAGCTCTGTGAAGTAATGGTTTGGCTGCAGCCTCCACGTTTGATATTTGCCAGTAGTGACCCTGTGAGCACTTTCAAGACATGATGAAGGATGCTTCGGAAAGACCTTTTTTTAATATGGGGAGCAAGCTCTCAGAGGAGAGCCTCACCTCGGCAGCCAGCTCTCAGGAGCAGCAGGGTGCAGTGCGGGGGCCTGGTGGGGGTCCCGGGGGGACTAGGCCATTGTGTCACCTGTCACCTTTCAAAGCAGACCCCTCAACAGTAAAGAAGGCGCCATGGGCTCAGGGCTCAGACGACTCCTTCCTGCTCCTGGGACACCCCACATCCCTGCCCTCCACGGCCCCTTTGCCGAAATCACGTTACCACCTGTTACCCTTGCCACACCACCCTGCTTACTCCCTTCTTGGCCCTTCTGTACATTATCATCTCTCACATTTTCGTGATTAAACCTTTATCTCCACCCCCACCCCCACTGAGGAGAAACAAAGACCCAGAAACCCTGACCCCAGGATGCCTCCCCACTCCCCCAGCCAGTATTTCCACTCCAGGACAAGCTCGGGGCAGGGAGGGAGAGGGCCTCTGTCCCTGGGCCAGGGCAGGGAGATAGACACACAGCTGTCTCCCTGGGGGCTCCCACACTGACCCCCGTGGATGAGCTGATTCCAAGACACTGCATCCCCAGAAGCCCCAGGGTGGGGTGGGGGCTTGCAAGAAGGGGTTGGGGGATTGACAAAGGGGTGAGAGGAAATCTCGCTGCTCTCCGGGAACTGAGCAGCCTTTCAGGGACATCTTGGCTTCCAGCCGCAGGGGCTTTGAGACAGCGTGCTCCTCTGCCAGCTGAGGGGCAGAGGGTGTCACGCCTGCACACACACACACACACACACGCAGCCCTTGCATGTACATGTGAACATGCACATATATGTGGGCATACGACATACATGTGCACACGTGCACACATTCACATGGGCTCACGTGCACACACACACGGGCACACGTGCACACACTGCACGCACACACACACACGAAAACACATGCACACATGCACATACATGTGCACACAGGCACACAGCCCACGCACACGTGTACACCTGCAAACGCGTGCACACACACACAGGCACACACCCGCGCACACACACAGAACACCACCCCTGGCGGCAAGCCGACCTCGCGGAGTCACAGCGCCCCCTCCCTCCGCAGTCGGCCGTCTGCCGCCCCTCCCTCCCTGATGCACTGCCCCCACATCAGCTCCGCCCGGAGTGAGGCATCGCAGAGCCGCGTTGCTTTTCTCATGGATTCCTCCGCCTTGCCAGGGGAGTTCAGGGTTGGGTTAGGGGCGGCCCCTGCCGCTGTGGGCTCGCTTCCGAAGCCCCTTACCGAGCTGAGGTCCAAGCATCTCCTGGGGGATGGCAGGCCTCTAGGGGGAGGCGCGGCTGGCCGGGGTGGCTCCCGGAAGGCCCGCCACACTGGCCGCTTCACCTGTGTGCAGCCTGGCGGAAGAGTCCCGTTCCCTGTCCGCGTCCCACCTGAGGAGGCACAAGGTGGTGGCAGGTAGGGGTGGAGTGTCATCACTGAGCCCGTCAGGAAACCTGCCGTCAGCCCGGTGTGGACACAGGGCCCGGAGGAGACGCTGCAGCCTGTCCGCGTGGGCGTGTGGTCTCTCTGTGGCCGCTGTGCCACGGCCCACTGCCCTCCGCCTGTGACTCTGCTCTCCCCTTCGCTGCTCTCCGCCTCCTGCTGACGGCTCCCTGCCCTTCTCCCCCCAGCCTGGAGCTCCATCTTCACAGCTGTGTCTGTGCGCACTCACAGCGCCCGGCGCCCGGAGGCCTCCGCAAACACTGCGGTTCCCCCGGGGGGAGCTTCACCCGAGCAAAGTCCTGGGAGGTTGACTTCCTGTGCCTGAGAGGTGCTTGGCGTCAGGGATGAGCGCCACCTGGCCTTTTGGATTTTGCACGTGCACTTTGTCAAGTCCCACCTGAGGTCCAGTCCCAGCTCAGCTGTTAACGGTCTTAGCACTTGCTTGTTTTGTGTTTGGGGTTCATAACTTTTTGCTCTTATTAAAGAATAACGTGTTCATTCAGGAGCACTGGTGGCACAGTGGTTAAAGCGCTCAGCTGCTAACCAAAAGGTCAGAGGTTCGAACCCACCAGCCACTCCACTGGAGAAAGATGTGGCAGTCTGCTTCGGTAAAGATTTACAGCCTTAGAAACCCTACAGGGCAGTTGTACTCTGCCCTATAGGGTCACTAGGAGTCGGAATCAACTCGACAGCAGTAGGTTATGTGTTCATTGCTGAAAAATTGAGAAGCACATTAAAAAACGGAAAACAGCTGCTGTTGAGTTGACTCGGACTCATAGTGACCCTACGTGAGTCAGAGTAGAACTGCGCTCCACAGAGTTTTCAATGGCTGATTTCTCAAAAATAGATCACCAGGCCTTTCTTCCAAGGCCCCTCTGGGTGAACTCAAACCTCCAGCCTTTCTTCAGTTGCCAACCAAGCACCTTAACCATTTGCACCAGCCAGGGACTCCCAAGAAGCACTCTAGATAAGCAAAAATGGGGGCACATAAACAGCCTCACAGCCTCCCCACACACGGAGAAGCACTGGTAACATTTCAATGGTTAAACTTTCAGACCTCTGTCCATGCATGAATCACAAAGCTATCTTTTTATTCCCCCAAATGGTATCATTCTGCATAAACTGACCTTATGTTGGATATTTTCACTGCTTCCACATTTTTCTGTAATAAACAATGCTTTAATGTATCTTCTCACAGGTAAATTTTTGTACACATCCTTAATTATTTCCTTTGAATAATTTCCAAGGTGTAAGAATTGCTGGACCTCTTATCTTCTTTCTGCAAAGTAATGGGGTTGGACCCGATACTCTCTCTGTCTCACATCCTTCTAACAATGTCCCGTTCATGAGATGAGATTGGGACACTTTAATAGGGTGGGAGGTTATTTTTTTTCTTACTTTTTTAAAGGGTTGTGTGTGTGCATTAGCGGCCATCCAGTCAGCCCTGACTCATAGCAACCCCATGCACAACAGAAGGAAATGCTGCCTGGTCTTGCTCCATCCCCATGATCGGTTGTGGATCGGCCTATTGTGATCTGTAGGGTTTTCATTGGCTGATTTTTGGAAGTAGATTCCCAGACCTCTCTTTCTACTCTCTTAGTCTAGAAGCTCCACTGAAATATGTTCAGCATCATAGCAACACGCAAGCCTCCACCGATGGGTGGTGGCTGCACGTGAGATGCATTGGCCAGGAATCGAGCCCGGGTCTCCCTCATGGAAGGCAAGAATTCTGCAACTGAACCACCAATGCCTCATTCTTAATGGGTTAAGAGTGTTAGAATTCCCCACAATACAGGACCTTGGAACTGAGGTAGCAGGTGAGTGGGAAGCCCAGAAAGAGAGAGCCCCTTCACCCAAGAGCAAAGACGTGGACATCCTTTCAAAATGGTGGGCTGCGTCTATGTTTTCCCTTCTTCTTCCTCCCAAAGCCCCACTGAAATGACAGGAGAACAACCAAAATAACAATCAGCCAATGACTGTACCGGAGAACATGGTAAGGACCATCTACATCCCAGAAATGCTGAGGAATTTCTAGAAACAATGGAGGAGATGGGATAACTCACAAGAAAATCCAATCAAAGCTGACCAGCCTACAGGTGAGTGGAAGGCGGCTCCTACTTGAGATGCCACAGCCCTGGAAACAGCTTAGACACAGATGTGGCCACAATGAGACTGGGAGGCACCAGCCTGTTACCTCTGGGGCATGGCCTCAGGCCACACAGGTTAGAACAGAAGAACCAGAGTGAGTGGAAGGAAGCCTGACTCCTAGGTGAACCCCGGGGCTGAGAGTGGAGGGGAGCAGAGCCCAGGTTCCAGAGGGCACCAAGTAGAAGGAAGAGTTTCTGGACCCACATACCTGCCTCCAGGCGTGCCCTCTATGTGGCCTCTGTAACAAGGTACCCCAAAGTGGGCGGCTTTAAACAACAGAAAGGTACTGTCTCAGTGTGGAGGCTGGGAATCCAAGACGAGGGTGTTGGCCGTGTTGATTCCTTCTGAGGCTCCGAGAGAGACTCTCTCCCAGCCTTTGGTGGCCCCAGGCATTCCTTGGCTTGCTGCGGCAAGCCACATGGTGTCCTTCCTCTGTCTGTCTGACTGTCTCTCTTCTTTTATAAAGACATCACTCATGTAGGATCAGGACCACCTGAATCCACCATGGTCTCATGTTAATTTGACCAATAACATCTTCAGAGATTTTATTTCCAAACAAGGTCATGCTCACAGGTGCTGAGGGTTAGAACTCTAAGTATCTTCTGGGGGACAAAATTCAGTCCACAGCCCCCTTCTACTGCCTCAACCTAGGGGGGCCAGCCTATCACTGTCGTTGAACAGCTTTTCAGCTTAGACGTGTATTTTCTCTTTACAAGGTTAGAAAAGTCCCCTGGAATTGCTGTGGATACACAGATATGCGGAAAACAATTGGGCTGCAATGACGCACGGGTGTTGGGGGCCAGCTTGGCTTCCTCGCTGGCCAAGTGACTCAATTCTCCCAGCCAGACCACCCAGAAGCCCGGTCGCTCCTTGCGGAGGTGACGAATTTCTGTCTGTCATGGGCGTTTGGGATTGGTCACTAAGAGTTGGACTCTGGAGGTCCAGCCCACTGATGGCCACATCTATTCCTCCATCCTCTGAATTCAGATGGGGGCAGACCAGAGTCCTGGGTATGTTCCTGGTGGTCCATCTGCTCTCTCTCTCCCTGCCCCCATTCCTAAATATTCGAAATATGGATGTTTCTACATTCGTGTGTGCATCACAAATATGAAAAGCAGTCACATCTGGGAACCAACCCACCATTTGCAATTCAAGTTCTACTTTTTCATCGAAGACTTTGGCTGCGGGACAGGCTCCATCTGAGAGAGGCCAGCGGCACCGCCAAATTTAGCGCTGCTGCAAATGAGAACACTGTGTCAGAAAACCCCAGGGCAGCCAGCATTCCCCGAGGGAGACACTCAGATAGTCAGCCAGGACTCCCCGCCAAATTCATTTCTAACCAGGGCCCCGGTTCATTAGAGTGACCAGAGGCTTGAGGCCAGCAGACGGCAGGGATGCCCTCAACGGCTGGAAGGGAGGGATGGAAGGGGTACAGACCATCGTCCAAAAGCCCTGCTATTGCTTACACGGAGTCTAGAACACAGAGTCTAGAATATGGTGTCTAGAATAGAGAATTTATAACATGGAATCTAGACCGCGTGGCCCATCTCTCTGGAGGCTGGTGGTGTTAGTTGCTGTCGAGTTGATTCCAACTCATGGTGACCTCGCCTGTGCAGAGTAGAACTGCTCCGCAGGATTTTCAAGGCTGCGATCTTTCGGAACCAGATCTCCAGGCCTGACTTCCAAGCCATCTCTGGATGGGTTCAAAACGCCGATCTTTCAGTTGGTAATTGAGCACTGGACTGTTCCTGCTACCCAGGGACTCAGCTGTGCGGTAGGCACCGAAATTGAGAGTCAGTGTGGAGATACGTTTGTGGCCCTTGACGTTGCCGTGACACTTTGTTGCATTTCAAAGAAGTGTCAATCCACGGTGCATTGGGCATTTTAAAAGCTGTTCCTGCACCACAGGTATCTGAGAAGCACTCGTCCAGAAGACAGTAAATAACGATACCATCAATTCCTCACTTACTTCCTTACTCTCAAGCCCATCCGCAGACCCTCTCCCCTGGTGGACCAAGGTCCAGGTCGTTTCTCCGACAGAGCACCGTGGAACCTTGGCCCTGCATTTACAGATTCACAGTGAGATACAGCCTCTCTCTCTGTCCATGCAATTGTTATGTATAACGGCAAATGAGACACCTGGATACAAATCATCATTTTAACATTTCAAAGGAAAAGAAGACAAATAGACAGAGGTTGGGTACCGGCATTTCTGCAGATTCACACTGCTCAGGCATGGCCTCCAAGTCCGTAGGTGTGCCTGATCTGAGAAGAAGGGGCCCCTGGGGGTGCAGTTAATGAGCTGGGCTGCTAACCCAAGAGTTGGAGGTTTGAGTTCACCCAGAGGTACCTTGGAAGAAAGGCCTGGTGATCTATTTCTGAAAAATCAGCCATTGAAAACCCTATGGAGCACAGTTCTATTCACACACATGAGGTTGCCGTAAGTCAGAGTCAACTCAACGGGAACCTGTTATTCGGGAAGAAGTGTCGTAGACTTTGGTTCAAATCTACCCTCTATAGAGTGATGAGGAAACCCCTGTCTATAAAGTGAACTGCTGGTTATACAATTCCATCTTAACTTTTTCAGGAAGCCTAACAATTACCTTTACAATCCACACGCCACACTCAGAGTGCTCTCAGACAATGAGAGCGGGTTTAGCACAAGTAGATGGAGCCATTTCATTGAAAAATGCAGCGTTTCCCTCCTCGGTGTTAGGCAGGGATGCCTGTGGTTACAAACTGAGTCCGGAGACGTTTTGCTGACTCGAGACTTTACTCAGTCAGATAACATTCATCATGACGCCGGCCGGTCTGTTAACTCTGGAGGGCTTTTCCAAACCAGGTTCGGTCCATTGTAAAAAGCAGGCAGAAATTTCAGCCGATGTCTAGGATTGTTGACCATCGTGAACTGAGAGCTGGCTGGTTCCTTCTGCCTGGTCATGTAGCTCGATGACCCAGAGCGGCAAAGCTGAGGGTCCTGGCCCGGAGAGATGTGGGGGCTTTGGGCAGCACACCTTCCCTGCCAGCCCTGCTGTCCCCCAGCCCACCTCCTTGGCAGAGGCCGCACTGCCGATCTTGCCTGTTTGGCCAGGACTCAGGCCCTGCCCTGTGGCCTTGCTTAGCCGTGGACAGAGGAACAGAATGGTCCACCAGCTCCATTCAGGAAACCTGCCAATCCCTACCGGGCCACCCGCTGTCCCGGCTGGGCCTCAGCAGCTGATTCGGCTTGGAAGTGGGGTCCCCTCCAGTTTATAAGCGTGCGTGGGGTGGGGGGTGCGGGTGGGAGGCAACACAGCAGCTTGGTGCTGTTTCCTGTGCGCTTCATAAAAGAAAGAGCCATCTTCATCCCCATCTGTTTCCTTTTCCAGATAAAATCTATTTTGGGACGAAAGCATGCGCTCCACTCTGCCGCGCTCCCTCCCCCGGGCTGGGAGCGGCCTCCACCGTGGGTGGCTACAGCTGTGCCCTGTCTGTCCCCCGTGCTCAGAGCCGGGCAGGGGCCGGGCCTGGGGTGGGGGGCTCCGCTCCAGCGAGCTGGGAGAAGTCAGAAACAAAGCCTTGTGTGCCCTGCAGGTGGCCTGCCCTGTCCAAGGCCCCCCACCCTCATCTCCCCGAGGACTCAGGACCCCCGGGCGCCTCCAGGGCCTCGAGGGCTGGAGGGAGGTCCTCTCCATTGGCTGTCTGGTGTGTCACCTCACAGGGGCATCTGGGGCTCTGGGAGACTCTGAGACTCTTCCTCGGTCCCACTTCCCGTTCTCACTGCTCTGCGGCACAGATTGGGTTAGAATCTGGTGAAACAGAATCTGTTTTAGTGGAAGTAACTTTGTCTTTAAGACTTCTCCAAAGAGAGAGGAGCTGGATTCCCCTGGTAATTCTAAGTCCAAACTGAGGCTAGCCCTTCTGGAACATGCCTCAGAGAGAGGACAGGGAAGAAGGTAAGAGGTCAGGGAAGAAGGTGAGAGGTCAGGGGGAAAAGGTGAGAGGTCGCGGGAGATGGTGAGAGGTCAGGGAAGAAGGTGATATGTTAGATAATAAGGTGGGAGGTCAGGTAAGAAGGTGAGAGGTCAGGTTAGAAGGTGAGAGGTCAGGTTAGAAGGTGAGAGGTCAGGTTAGAAGGTTAGAGGTCAGGGAAGAAAGTGAGAGGTCAGGGAAGAAGGTGAGGGGTCAGGTAAGAAGGTGGGAGGTCAGGGAAGAAGGTGAGAGGTCAGGGAAGAAGGTGAGCGGTCAGGGAAGAGGTCACAGAAGAAGTCAGAAAGCAATAAGGTGGAGCTCAAGGGTGTCATTTGCCTGCAGCTGAGATGGTGGTAGCTCCTGGGTGTGTTAGAAGCAAGAGTTCTGATTGCCCAGCCAGGTGTCTCCTTCCTCTGTCCCACAGGGGTGCTCTGCTCAGGTAACCCCACCCCCATCTTCCAGCCCATGGAGGGAAGGGGCCCCACAGCCTCCTCCCAGCCTCACGCACAGGGCCAGCACCACCCAGAATCAAGCACGGCCCTTTGGGAAGCACAGCCCAAACTTCAGCTCCACCGAGTTGAACAAAAAGGTTTCAAGGCAGTGTTCACCGGGCATTGGCTGTGGGAAGAGAGACTGTATAAGTACCTGCGCCTGCAGCAATGGGCTCAAACAGCAATCGTTGTGCAGATGGTGCCGGACCCGGAGCGTTTCATTCTGCTGTACATGGGGTCGCTATGAGTCGGAACCAACTCGACCGCACCTAATGACAACCACAAGAAGTATCTGATAAAAAACAAAGCAATGTATTCCAGCCCATTTTTAGCAGTGGGACACACACATTTTCTCAGTTGGCAATTCCTGGCTGTCTGTCCCTGGTGATGGCAGCAGGAAGACCTGGCACCCCAGGGAACCAAGGCAGGACCATGGAGCCACAGAGTCTCCACCTGGACTGGTAACCCTCCCTTTCCATCCTGCCCCACAATGTGCAGCTCGACTTCACGGTGCTGTGGGGAGAGTGAGTCTGATCCACACTGGTGTTTTCTGAATATTGGCAAGAGTTTGTGGACACCAAGAAAAACACTTGGGTGGCACAGGTGGTTAACATGCTCGGCTGCTC
The DNA here is from genome assembly GCA_030035585.1 of Dugong dugon. NCBI lineage: Eukaryota > Metazoa > Chordata > Mammalia > Sirenia > Dugongidae > Dugong > Dugong dugon. The sequence continues at coordinate 207,462,944 of CM057461.1, forward strand.
ACTGAAAGGTTTGTAGTTCGAGTCCACCCAGAGGGGCCTCATTAAAAAAAGCCGGGCGATCTGCTTCCAAAAAATCAGCCACTGAAAAACCTCTGAAGCACAGTTCTACTCTGACAGACAAAGGGTGCCTAGAGTTGGAGCCAACTCAATGGCAACTTTCCTTTTTATGTTATTATTTTAATTTTTTCACTGTGTTGAAATTATGTTTATAATTTTTTTAATTGTACTTTAGATGAAGGTTTGCAGAACAAATAGTTACTCATCAGACAGTACACATATTGCCTTATGACAGTGGTTAACAACCCCACGACATGTCAACACTGTCCCTTCTCAACCTTGGGTTCCCTATCACCAGCTTTCCTGTCCCCTCCTGCCTTCTAGTCCTTGTCCCTGGACTGTTGTGCTCCACCTTTTTATTTTTTTTAAAACAGGTTTCGACACAGAAAAAGAAGGAAGAACTGGCCAGTGTTACGCAGAGTAAACGCCTCTCTCAGGCGCTGGAGGGCAGGCTGGCAGGAAGCACTGGAACCTTCTTCCGTGACCTCTCACCTTCTGACCTGACTTCTTGGAGTCCTGGGTGGATGGTGCAAAGGTTAAAGTGCTCGGCTGCTGATGGCTGCTGACTGGTGTTTCGACAAAGAGCAAGGATAGGCTGGACGCGGGGTCTCGTTCAAACGCCAACCAGGGCCGAGCGTAGAGGGCTGGGGGACCTCGGAGTTCTCCGGATGACCCCCACAGACAGTGAGAAGACAACATTTTCCCACTGCCGGAGAAGTGGCGGAGCTCTGGTGGCGCAGTGGTGAAGTGCTCGGCTGCCAACCGAAAGGTGGGCAGTTTAAATCCCCCAGCGGCTCCTTGGAAACCTTGTGGGGCAGTTCCACTCCGTCCTGGAGGGTCAGAATCAACTCCACGGCAGACGGGTAGAGAAGTGGGGAACTCTGGAACCCTCTCCAGGCCTCCCTCCCGCCTCTGGAGAAGGGTCAGCACGGCCCTCCTGGTGGTCATTGCCATCCGCCACGCCACCATCTTTCCTGTCCTGAGTTCCTGGTGCACAGGGCTGCCTCTCGAGGCTTCAGAGATCCGCGCACAGCTCCCTCCTGGTCACCACTGTGCTTAGGGACATCCTGCCTCCCAGGCGGCCAGCACAGCGTGCCCTGTAGGTGGCCTCTGCAGCCCTAGGGGTTCCCCTGCTGAGATGCCAGGCCACCAAGGCTTGTCCTTGTCACCCTTGGAAGAGATTCTATATTCTAGGAGGACATGATCCAACCAGATGTGTCCCCTAACAGAGCACTGGCCAGGGCACCCCTGCAGGCAGTTCATGGAAATGTGGGTGGCTCGAGAGCCAGGACCCTGGACAGCCCCTCTGTCCACACCCTCGCTCTCTGCCCGGCATTTGGTGGCCAGGAAGCCACCCTGGGGCTGGCCTGAGTGGGGGCTCATTGAGGTCGAGATGCCCAGGTGTGGCAGGGGGCTGGAGCTCCAGCCTATGTGGGACCACAGCCTCCCAGCGCCCACGCCCCCTCCCCTGGTTTCCTGAATCTGCCCCCCTGGTGTCCCCTCCTTGTCACCTCACCCTGCCCTGTGCCCATGGGAGCCACCCAGCTCCAAGCCAACCTCACCGCCTCTTAGTCCAGCTCCCTCAGTGACGGCGGACACAGCCCTCGGTTTCCCAGCTCCAAATCCCCATGTCCAGCTGATCATCTGAGGCAGGCCGTGGGGGTCACAGGATCACGGCTGCCGGCCAGGTGGTCAGAAGGCTGTCCTTGGGACATGCTCACTGTGGTCTGCAGGAGCGGCCATAGTACCAAGCCAGCCACAGAGGTCCCCCCGGAAGGTGCCCCCAAACAGGCAGCCAGGCCTCGCCCTGTGCCCCTCCCACTCCATCTCCTACCTTGGCTCAGCACCGTGAGGCCTGTTGGCATCCTGAGCCCCCCCCCCCCCCCCATGCACAACCCGCCTCCAAGCAGCCCCTTGAAGTCTTTTCCTGCAGGAAATCATCCAGGAGACCGGCTCAGTGCCTACTGAGTTAGACACACGTGCTGCCACAGGGAGCTCTGTCCCCAGGGGGACCACCAGGGGTGCTGCCACAGGGAGCTCTGTCCCCAGGGGGCCACCAGGGGAAAAAAACAACCAGTTGCTGTCAGATCAACTCTGACTCATGTGGTGCAAACAGTTAAAGCGCTTGGCTGATAACTGATAGGTTGGCGGTTCGAGTCCACCCAGCGCTTAACCATGTATACCGCCCGGAAATTCCTTCCAACGGTTACCAGCAGCTAATTCCTTGCGCTGAAACTCTTCTTCCTCAGGATACCTGCAGTGGCTTTGAGTCCTGCTCTGAACTACATCACTCATCTGAGAAACAGAACCCCACATAGCCATGGAAAACCACACTGGATCTGCCAATTAACCTATGTAAGCGTTCAGCCAGGCTTATGGCAAGTACTAGAAAAACTGTGAAACAGTGGTTTTTATCTGGATTTTGAGCTTTGGGTTTTTTCTCTTATAACACAATTCATTTTTATTGAGGTGCAATTTATATACCATAAAATTCACTCATTGTAAGCGCACAATTCAATGATTTTTAGTAAATGTATAGAGTTGTGCAACCATCACCAGAATCCAGTTTTTTTAAACATGTCCATCACCCCCAGAACTTCCCGCATGCCCCCTGGCTGTTGGTCCCTGCCCCTACCCCAGCCTCAGGCACCAGCTGACCTGCTGTCTGTCCCGGAGAGCTGCCTTTTCTGGACACTTCGCGGGCATGGAAGCGTGCCGCAGAAGCGTGCCGTACGAAGTCCTTCTTTGTCTGGCTTCCTGCACCTAGCGTGATGTTCTTGCCGTTCATCCACCTGGTAGCGTGTATCTGTACCTCATTCCTCTTGGCGGCTGAACGGGATTCGACAGCATGGGTAGACCTCATTTTGCAAATCCATTCACTGGTAAATAGTAGACATTTGGATGGCTTCCAGTCTATTAAGAACATTCTCGTACAAGTCTTGGTGCGGACGTATGTTTTCATTTCTCTTGGGTAGATACCCAGGAGTGGAATCTTTGGGGCAGATCCCTTGACCAGCCCACTCCTCCCTGGCATCCACCCCTCAACTCCATTATCGCTCAGCCCCCACCCAGTCATGAAGCCCCCCATCAGGAGCAGCCCCACCCTCCTCTCATCTCCTACTCAGCTACACTGTTCCCTTTTCCCAGCACGTCTCATCTTCTAGAACACTCTATTAAAAAAAAACAAAAAAAACTCATTGCCGTCAAGTCGATTCCTACCGAGAGCGACCCTATAGGGCAGAGTAGAACTGCCCCATAGGGTTTCCAAGGAGTGCCTAGTGGATTTGAACTGCCGACCTTTTGGTTAGCAGCCAAACACTTAACCACTGCACCACCAGGGCTCCAACACTTTCTAAGCTACTTAGTTATTATGCTGTTTGTCAGCTTCTCATCCCCACCTGAAGGGACTCCTGGAGGCCAGCATCACTGACGTGTCTCTGTTCACGCCAACATGCTGGCACACAGTAGGTGCTCAATAAGTGCATTGGAAGAGTGAAAGCAGGTGAGCGCTGCCCTGTGTGGCCCCCAGGAGCACAGCCACGCCGTCAAGGGGGAGGGAAGGGATCCGAGGCGCTGCCTCCAGCCCAGATACCCGGGCCTCGCCATGATGGCGCTGGGTCCCTCCCTGGGTCCTAATGCAGAAGAAGATGACAGAACTCACCCGAAGGCCCTAGGGCTCCCCACTGGGTGGAAGCTATGTGTTTCCCCAGAATAGTGGGAAATGGTTGGAGACAGCTCAAATTTGTAACCTGCCCTCTAATCATACTAGATGAGGGAAGTGGAGTGCAGCCTTTGAGGCCACAATTCTGGGCAGCACCACCAGGTGGCGGTGGAATCCCTCAGCCTCTCAGGGAGGGACCCAGCAGGTGGGAGCCCAGCAGAAGTGGGGGACCTCCAGTCCAGCCCACACCCTCCAACCTGTTCCTGGCTGCCCACCTCGCCACTTCATCCGGTGTGCCATCTCCCCAAGCCCAGCAAGGCTGGTGAGCCCGCATCCACCTTGGCCTCTCTCTGCTGCCCTCTTGCCCCTGGGGGTAGTAGGGGTAGGGGTCCCACGCCCCCCACCCTCAGCAGAGCAGCCCAGAGGAAACATGCACACACTTCCTGGGCAGCAACTCTCCAAAATCCAGCCAATGAAGTGAACAACATGTGAAGATGCCTTTCACACTGGATCACCGGGCTGGTACTCAGTCACAGTGGACGCTGAGTTGATGGCTCTGGTCTCCACCCAAGGAGCCAGCTGGTCCCCAAGCCATGTCTACAGGGGTCTGGGCAAGGTCAGAGGTCAGCAGATGCCAATCCAGGCGGGGAGGAGGGCGTCTGGCTCCTAACGAGCCCAACCTGAGGGGCCAAGGCCCAGGCACCCAGGGACGGCTGCTGCTCAAATGTGGGCTGTGCCTGGCACTTGCTGGACACTTGTGTCCTCAGACCCTGGAAATGTTGGAAATGAGGAGGCACAGGGGTTCTCCCAGACCTTTCTGCACCCAGACCCCCATGCTGTGGCGTCGACCCCGACTCATGGCGAGCCTGTGTGTGTCAGAGAAGAACTGTGCTCAAAGAGTCTTCAATGGCTGATTTTACAGAAGTAGACTGACAGATGTTTCTTCCGAGGCACCTCTGGGTGGGCTCGAACCTCCAGCTTTTAGGTTAGCAGCCGAGCGCTCAGCCCAGACCCTTGTCACGCCCCCAGTAAGGCCCTTGGCAGCTGCCTTGTGTGCCTTCATCAGAGTTGTTGGATGTAACCAGCTTCCCGTGGGAGGACAGGTCTCACCTGCCACAGGTGAGTCTGCAGCACCAGGGACGACTCAGGCTGTGGCCCTAGGCACGTGGGGCCTGCTGGCTGATCCACCGTGGGGACCTGGAGAAGGCTGAAAGGGGAGGGCCGTGGACTCAGGTGCCCCCAGGGCTGGCCTCCCCTGGCTCTGGGCGTCTTGTGGCAGCACCCTCTCATCTCCCCGCCTCTCTCGCCTCTCCGCCTCCTCTGCTCACTTGGGCCACGCGGGCATGATGGGGCCCAGCCCTCTCCCATGGACCCACAGACTCCGGCTGCCCCTCCGAGCAGGTGTCCCTGTGAGGATCACACGGCACAGGCCATCTACCCAGTGCAGCCAGATTCACAGGTCATGGGGTGAGGATGTGGACATGTCTTTGGAGGCCTGCGGTCGGCCCCCCACTTGAGCTTTAGCTCCAAGGCCGAGGGAGAACCTGCCTGCCCCTACTCATCAACAGCTCCCCCACCCCCAGCCACACAAGCCCACGTCACCAGCTGAGCACCTGTCCCGACTGCAACCCTACTGCTAACCCTAATGGGACCCTGGCCCCAACCCTTGCAGGCTTGATGCGGGCAGAGGGTCCTCACGGGCAGTGAGGTCACCAGGCAGGTGGGGTCTGCCCGCAATGCGCCCCCTCTTTCTTCTCTGCTGATTGTCCTAGCCTGCCTGGACCATGCAGTGCCCAGCACCCTGCGGCAAAACACTGCCAAGTCCTGCTTGGACCCGGGGGTGCGGAAGTACAGACCTGGTCCCATGCTGGGGGCTCTGTCGGAGACCGAGGGGAGACTCAGGAGCCATTTTGGTCTGTCCTGCATGGGGCCGGTGCGGGAGGGGTGGCCAGGAGCAGGGAAAGGAGATGGTACAGTCCCTGTGAGAGGCAGGGTGCTGAGCCTGCTCGGTCACAGGCCCCTTGGGTGACCTGATGAGTCCCGGGGCTCTCCCTAGAGAAGGTGGCATGCAGCCTCAAGGGGGCCCAGGGCCTGGAAGCCCACCCACAAACACTCTGGGGCCCCCAGGTAACGGATCACCTGTGGGCACCTACCCAGGCTGTGCACTTGGTGCCGTCCTGGCTCACCAGGGGGCCTGTGTGTGAGATTTCCACAGCTGCCAGAACAGGCGCCATGCACTGGGCGGCTTAAAACTACAGAAATTCATTCTCAAACAGTCTGGAGGCCACAACTCTGAAGCTGAGGTGTGAGCAGGGCTGCGCTCCCTTCAGACTCGGGGGAGCATTCCTCCTTGTCGCTCCCAGAGTCTGGTGGCCCCAGTGTTCCTGGGCTTGTGGCCGTACCATCTCTGCCTCCGACTTCCTGTAGCCTCTCCTCTTTTTCCTGTCTCTCTGGATGCCTCTGATAGCACCCCATCTTCTCATGGCCCCCTCTTCTCCCTGTCCCTCTCTGTGTCTCTTAGAACATCATCCAGGATGAGCTCATCTGGAGATCCTTAATCACCTCTGCAGAGATTCTTTTTCCAAACAAGGTCAACTCACAGGTCTGGGGGTGAGGATGCGGACAGGTCACACTCACAGGTCTGGGGAGAGGACGCGGACAGGTCACACTCACAGGTCCGGGGGTGAGGACTTGGATATATCATTTTGGGGGGCCACATTCAGCCCCCTACAGCCTGTCTGTCCCGAGGTCAGCAAGGAGAAGGGGCCCCTGCAGATGCTGGCAGTGCCCACCCCCAGCTCCGCCCAGGGAGGGGCCTCGGCAGGGACATGCCCACTTGGAGGCATCGGGCTCAGCCTCAGCCCATGACACACCTGGGTCCCCCGCCCACCTGGTCACTCCCCTTGCTGACCCAGGCTCTGCAGCAGCCCCCTGGCCACCTCTAACCTGTCCCTCCTGTAAACACCAGTGGACGGGCCACTGAGCTAGACCATGGAGCCAGCTAGGCTGAAACCTGCACAGAGGCCTGTGGGGGTGGGCGGGGCCTTACTTTATGAAGCTTTAGTGGGGCTGACATTGGAAGATGGCACTGTTTTCTCAATGGCCTTTCTTCACAAATTAGATATTTAAAATGACAGTATGTCAGCAAGGCTTACCAGGCTTCAAGGCCCAACATCTTCTGTCAGAGAAAAGCAAACACTTGAAGGTTCCGATGACAAGGGGCTTTCAACTCAGCAGCCTTTTGATCAAGAGTTAAAGGGTTGGGACCCCAAGGTTGAGAAGCGACAGTGTGGACATGTCGTGGGGTTGTTAACCATTGTCATAAAACAATATGTGTACTAAGTGTTTAATGAGAAACTATTTGTTCTGTAATCCTTCATCTAAAGTACAATAAAAAAACAAAAAAAGAATTAAAGGGAGGGAACATTATGTGGCCCATCTCTCTGTTTGTTGCACTGTGGGGGCTTGCATGTTGCTGTGATGCTGGAAGCTGTGCCACCGGTATTTCAAATACCAGCAGGGTCACCCATGGTAGACTGGTTTCTGTGGAGCTTCCAGACTAAGACAGAATAGGAAGAAAGGCCTGGCAACCTACTTCCGAAAATTAGCCAATGAAAACCCTGTGGACTGGAACAGGACGTTGTTTGATCTAGTGTTGGAAGATGAGTCTCCTAGGTTGGAAGGCACTCAAAATACACAGTGGCCACCATGAACTCAAGCACATCAATGATCGTGAAGATGGTACATGACCCGGGAAGGTTTCCTTCTGTTGTATGTGGGGTCGCCATGAGTCAGAGCTGACTTGACAACCCCTAACAACAACATAGAGTATGTATTTAGAAATAAAGGAAAAAAAGTTAAGAATGAGGTCTATAGGCTGTTAACTGAGCTCAAGGTGAGGTGACATAATAAGGAACAAGACAAACCTCGAAGCCGCCTAGTCTGGAATTGCGGCCTACTAGCAAGCGTGCCAGAAGACGCCAGCCTCGGGGAGGGAAGGGGGCTGCTGTGCCTGCCTTGGGGGCGTCACATCTCATTAGAAAGAAGGAGGACGTCGGAGAGCACTTACCAGCTGCTGAGCATACACTTGATTCTGAATCTACACTTCTTCATCATGAAATTGAGTTTTAGCCAAAGCTAAGCTGGCTACGGAGGAGGAGGCTTCCCACGGTGCTAAAAGTTTTGTTACAACAGCTCCAAGAAACATGGGCTTGCAGCCGTGCAAATGAAAAGATTCTATAGGAAAAGGTTTGTGCAAAAGTGGCTATTGTGGTCGAGAGTGCTGATCACTTGATGTGCACGTTGTGCTGGCCCGGGGGCAGCCCTCCCGTCAGCAGAGTGACAGTTACAGGCAGGACCCCATGATTCAGCTCCAGTGACCCATCACATCTATGCTGCCTGCCGAGCGGACTAGAAGGAGGCATATGGCCAAGGGCGTCTTCCGGCCGGGCAAGTGCCTTTCCAAGGAGAACCAGGGCAACGAGTGCCTCTGAAGTGCGCCACGCGATTTGGCTGTGCCGGCGTCCTGGGCACAGACGGGCGTAACGTGTGTCGTTACCACCTCCTGCTTCCCGTTCTTCTCACCCCACACGCACAACCACGGAGACAGCTTTCACTCTCAAAGGCAAGGAATAGTGAATTAAGACGTAATTTATTCTAACGGAGAGCACCCTCCGAGGTCACCAAGTCTGGAGAGGGCAGAAGGCTGGCAGCCACTGAGCCTGCCTCCAAGACCCGTCCCCATCCCTTGCCCTTCCTACCTTGTTGGGGGGGGGGGCAGGGGACGAGGGGAGAATCTAGGTGCCCCCCCAGGAAACTAAACCCAGATCCTTGAATGGGGAGGGAGGCCCCAGGGGAAGTGCACAGCCTCTGCCCCAGAGGGCTCGGACGCCAGCTTGGCCCCCAGAGGGCTTAGCCGGAGGAGTGGTCTATCCACAGCCCGGGCCAAGGATGCAGGGCTGACTCCCTCCCTCTCTCCCTCCCTCCCTTCCTTCCTCTTCTTTCTTTCTCCCTCCCCTCCTTCCTTCCTTCCTGAGTGCCTGCAACCTCCACGCTCCCCAGCCATTCCTTTCCCTTGTCCCGCTCTCCCTTTCCCCCTCCTTACCTACTGCTGGCCGTGGGTACAGTTCTCTGACAAGAAGGACTCAGCAGCGGTATTGAAGAGGCAGTGACAGGTCCAGGAGCCCAACATATGTGTTGGACTCCTCACTCCATGCCTGTGGGTGTGGTGTGATGTAATGTAATCACCTTCCCAAGGTGGCGTGGTGGTTAAAGTGATCGACTGCTAACCGAAAGGTTGGCGGTTCGAACCCACCAGTGGCTCCTCTGGAGAAAGATGTGGTAGTTTGCGTCCATAGACATTTGCAGCCTCAGAAACCCTATGGGGTTGCTGCTGTGAGTCATAATCGACTCAATAGCAGTGGGTTAATGTAATGTAATGTAACATAACATAATGTAATGTAATCACGTTCCATAATGTAAAGTAATCACTTTCCATGGGGCCATCTAATGCAATGTAGTCAGTCAGTTGAGGCTATACCAGTGTAGGATGGGTCCTAAATCTAATTGCTTCTGAGCTCTACTGAGCAGCAAAGAAACAGAGACTAGTGGGCACATACTGGGGAAGACAGATGCCATGAGAGGCTCTCCAATAACCAAGGAATGCCCGGGACTACTGACAAGGAAGGAATCGACACGGCCAATGCCCTGGTTTGGATTTTTAGCCTCCAGAATGTGAGAAGATAAATTTCTGTTCTTGACACCACCCACTTGTGGTATTCGTGTGACAGCAGCGATAGGAAAGTAAAACAATGTAGAAAACCGCTTAGTCCTCCGAGTGATTGAACACAAAAAGGAAACACCAAGCTGGGCCTGTGTGTATTTCCAGGAATCGTCCTGTTAACTGCTGGTGAGGGCTTTGAAATGGCTGATTGTCCAGCCTATTGCTGGTGGGATGCTGCTTCTCAGGACAAGTCTGAGAGTCAGCGAGGGGAACGACCAGGTGGATGGGGGATGCAGGAGTGTCATGGGCTGAGGCTGAGCCCGATGCCTCCAAGTGGGGCACGTCCCTGCTGAGGCCCCTCCCTGAGCTGAGCTGCGGGTAGGTGCTGCAAGTGTCTGCAAAGACCTTTCTCCTCCTGACACCAGCCCCTCTGACTGACAGGCTTTCCCTGATAAAGGTATGTCCATGTCCTCACCCCTGGATTGTGTGACCTTGTTTGAAAAAGGGTCTTTGTAGATGTGATTAAGAATCTCAAGATAAGATCATCCTGGATGATGCTCCAAGAGACACAGAGAGAGACAGGCAGAAGAGGGGGCCGTGAGAATATGAGGTGCCATGAGCCATGCCCAGCACGTGGCAACGTCACAGGACAAATGGCCCAGCTTCTTCACAAATATATTGCAGTAAAAAGGAAAAGAAGGGCGAACCCACAGATCAGAGGCTCAAGGGACAGAGGAGTCAGACACAAGATGAGGCTCTTGTTTGACTCCTGTTTAAAACAAACCAACAAGACAAAAAAAAAAAACTATGAGACAACTGACAACTGGGGCATTCTCGGCATTGATTGGATATTTTCTGATATGAAGGAATGGTCAACTTGCATCGCGTGCCACGTGGGGCCCTGACGGCGCAGTGGTTAAGAGCTCAGGCTGCTAACCAAAGGGTCAGCAGTTCGAATACACCTTGGAAACCCTATGGGGCAGTTCTACTCTGTCCTATAGGGTCACTATGAGTTGGAATTGACTCGACGGCACGCAACAACAAAGCACGATATACTATGTAATTATGTTCAAGAGTCCCCATCTTTGAGAAATGATATGTTTGGGTTTTATTAAAAATCATCCCATTGGGGGCAGGGGAGCATGCACTCTTCCTTGTGGAAGCAGGTTGATGGGCGTGTGGGGTCTCATTGCGTGTCTATTTCTGTACAGGTTTGACTTTTTTCATTACAAAAAGAGAGCGAAGATGTGTAAGTGATAAAGGATTAGCATCCAGAATATATACTAGAAATCTCTATTCCACACTCAGAGTCTGGCAAACAGGTCCCCAGGCTGAGATGAGACAGTTGGCAGCAGACAACACCCAGATGCGCCACTCAGCCCATCAGCTGAGGAACTGTTATGACTTCGCCTCTGGGGACACAGGGAGTAAGCCCATTTCATGTACTTTCTCCTGAGGGAGACATACAAGCCACAGGATTAGCAAAACATACCTTAGAGAACCATCAGGGCTTTAAGCAGGGGTGGGGGGACCCCACTGGCTGCTGTGTTGACAGAAGATGGAATGGGGGTAAAGGAAGACACGGGGAGACCGGGACCAGGTAGGAGAGGGTAACCAGGTGAGGGGAGGGGGCCTGCCGGGGGGCAGTGGAATCCATGGAATTGTGGACATGCTTGGAAGTGCAGGCTGACAGGGTTTGTGATAAACCACACTGAACAAGCTCAGGAAGAGATCACCAGTCTCCCTAGGTGGGCAGGTGACCTCTAGGATGGCCCCCGCGATCTTCACCTCCTGGAGTGAATACCCTTATGTAGCCCCCTCCCCTTGAGTGGGAGCAGAACAGACATGGAGACACACAGCGGAAGAGGCCCTCCCCAGGACTGGTTGTGGCATGTACCCTTGTGATCCATAGGGTTTTCCTTGGCTGATTCTCAGCAGACTTTCAGGCCTTTCTTCCTAGTCTGTCTTAGTCTGGAAGCACCACTGAAGCCTGTTCAGCATCGTAGCAACATGGAAGCCTCCAATGACAGATGGGTGGTAGCTACGCATGAGGTGTATTGGCACGGAATTGAACCCGTGTCTCCTGCATGGAAGATGGGAATTATACCCTTGTACCACCACTGCCTCATCTGAATTACTAGATATTTAAAATGGAGACACTCTGGGGGGACCTGCTTAGATGGGCAGAGGGTGACAGGGCTGCCCTTATGCTGGGTTCCAGGGCCATGCCTGGGAGCCCTGAAGGCCTGCGGCCAGTCCAGCAGCCCCAGCCCCCAGAGCAAGAAGGGCAGTGCACCGGGAGGAAGCGGGGAGGGTGGCAGTCACGCTGTTTATTGACTTCCACAAGCAGCAAGAAGGTGTCATGACGTGGCTCCTGGTAGACAGAAGTCCAACTCAGGGGAGGACAACACTGGACAGCGACATCGAGGAAGAGGAAACCACAGTGAAACCAACCTCCAGCTCCACTGAGAGGAAGGCTGGACCACGAGGGCGTCCAACAACCAAAGTGGCATGTTTAAATTACAGAAGAGGCTGGTGGCTGTTGCCATGGGGACGCTGGGCCCGGCTGGGTATAAGGGCTAGAGCCCCGTTCCCGCGGCGTGTACGGCAGCTCTGCCCCAAGCCCCAAGGGGGAACTACGCCTCAAGCCCCCTTTTAGATACAGGCATACCTTGTTTCATTGCGCTTCATTTTTTTTAAATTGCACTTTGCAGATACCACGTTTTTTAAAAATTGAAGGTTTGTGGCAGACCTACATCGAGCAAGTCTATCGGCACCATTTTTCCAACAGTGGGTGCTCGCTTCATGTCTTTGCATCACATTTTGGTAATTCTCACGATGTCTCCAACATTTTCGTGATTATTATACCTGTCATGGTGATCTGTGATCAGTGACCTTTGATGTTACTCTTGTAATTGTTTTGGGGTGCCACGAACCATCCCATATAGGACAGTAAACTTAACTGATAAATGTTGTGTGTTCTGACTGCTCCACCTATCGGCCGTTCCCCCATCTCTCTCCCTCTTGGGCCTCCCTATTTCCTGACATGACAATATTGAAATTAGTCCAGTTAATAACCCTACTATGGCCTCAGAGTGTTCAAGTAAGAGGAAGAGTCACACATCTCTCACTTTAAATCAAAAGCTAGAAATGATTGAGCTTAGTGAGGAAGGCATGTCGAAAGCTTGATTAGGCTAAAAGCTGGGATAGGCCAAAAACTAGGCCGCTTGCGCCAAACAGCCACGTTGTGAATGCGAGGACAAGTTCTTGAAGGAAGTTAAAAGTGCTACTCTGGTGAACCAATGAAGGTAAGTGAAACAGTCTTATTGCTGACAGGGAGAAAGTTTTAGTGGTCTGGATAGAAGATCAAACCAGCCATGATGTTCCCTTAAACCAAAGCCTAATCCAGAGCAAGGCCCTAACTCTCTTCAATTCTCTGAAGCCTGAGAGAGGGGAGGAAGCTGCAGAAGAAAAGTCTGAAGCTAGCAGAGGTGGGTTCATGAGGTTTAAGCAAAGAAGCCGTCTCCGTAATGTAAAAGTGCAAGGCGGAGCAGCAAGTGCTGATGCAGAAGCTGCAGCAAGTTATCCAGAAGATCTAGCTGAGATTATTGATGACGGTGGCTGCACGAAACAACAGATTTTCAATGTAGACAAAACAGCCTTATATTGGAAGACAACGCCATCTAGGACTTTACAGCTGGAGAGAAGTCAATGCCTGGCTTCAAAGCTTCAAAGGACAGGCTGACTCTCGTTTGGGGCTACTGCAGCTGGTGACTTTAAGTTGAAGCCAATGCTCATTTACCCTTTGGAAAATCCTAAGGCCCTTAAGAATTATACTAAATCCACCCTGCCTGTGCTCTATAAATGGAACAACAAAGCCTGGATGACAGCATGTCTGTTTACATGGTTTACTGAATATTTTAAGCCCACTGTTGAGATATACTGCTCAGAAAAAAAGATTCAAAATATGACTGCTCGTTGACAATGCACCTGGTGAGCTCTGATGAAGATGTACAAGATTAATGTTGTTTTCATGCCTGTTAACACATCCATTCTGCAGCTGTGGATCAAGGAGTAATTTTGACTTTCAAGTCTTTATTATTTAAGAAATACATTTTGTAAGGCTATAGCTGCCATAGATAGTGATTCCTCTGATGGATCTGGGAAAAGTCAATTGAAAACCTTCTGGAAAGGATTCAGCATTCTAGATGCCACTAAGAACATTTGTGATTCATGGGAGGAGGTCAAAATACCAACATTAACAGGAGTTTGGAAGAAGTTGATTCAAACCCTCATGGATGACTTTGGGGGGTTCAAGACTTCAGTGGAGGAAGTAACTGCAGATGGGGTGGACATGGCAAGAGAGCTAGAAGTGGAGCCTGAAGATGTGATTGAATTGCTACAATCTCATGATAAAACTTTAACAGATGAGGAGTTGCTTCTTATGGATGAACAAAGAAAATGGTTTCTTGAGATGGAATGTCCTCCTGGTGAAGATGCTGTGAACATTGTTGAAATGAAAACAAAGGATTTAGAATATTACAGAAACTCAGTTGATAAAGCAGTGGCAGGGTTTGAGAGGACTGACTCCAATTTTGAAAGAAGTTCTCCTGTGGGTAAAATGCTATCAAACAGTATCACATGCTACAGAGAAATCTTTCGTGAAAGGAAGAGTCGATCGACGTAGCAAACTTCATTGTTGTCTTATTTTAAGAAATTCTCACAGCCACCTCAGCCTTCAGCAACCACCAGCCTGATCAGTGGGCAACCATCAAGATGGAGGCAAGACCCTCCACCAGCAGAAAGGTGCCAACTCACTGAAAGCTCAGATGATGGTTAGCATCTTTTTAGCAATAAAGTATTTTTTAATTGAGGTGTGTACATTGTTTTTCTAGTCATAATGCTATTGCACACTTAGTAGGCTACAGCGTAGTGCAAACATAACTCTTCTATGCACTGAGGAACCAAAAACTTCCTGTGACTCGCTCTATTGTGATACTGGATCCGAACATGCAGGATCCCCGAGATACGCCTGTATATACGTATTATATACGTTTGTCATTCTCACACCCAGGGCACAGCGCCTCCACGGTGGGGGGACACACACCAAAAGACCAGGCAGCCAAACAAAAGAAGGTTCCGTTTCCATTTCTTTCAACAAGAGACTTTTAATCAACGCCAGAGCGAGGACGGTGCGCGGAGGCACCCGCCCGATACAGTGAAGAAATGGTTTCCTTTCGATGCAGAGTATTTTCAACCACAGTGCTCACACAGTCCAGGACTGCGCAGTTAAAGTGAAATCTTAGCCAAACATGATCAAAAAGTAATTAAAAAGTCAACGCCGCTGTGCGGGAAGGGGCTCCCGGAGCCTGCCCACGCCTCGGCCGGGTCGCTTGCCCCTGGGAAGGAAATTAAAAAAAACAAAACGAAACAAAACAGAGTTCCTCCATGTTAACTTCAGAGAGACAGGCAGTTCACGCTGAGTTCTGCACAGCGTCCCCAAAACACTGTTTCCACATAAATACAATAAACTCTATTACTGGTAGGTCACAAGTGCTAGATAAACTTTTTCTTAATATGACAAAGGTTTAAGTAGTCCTTTTTATTTTTCTTACAATAAAAAGTACAATTTCTTAAGAATAAGTTCAATAAGACGCAAACTCCCCCCCACTCTCCTTCAAGGTTTTGTTTTACAGAAACGGTTCCATCTTTTGTATCCGCAAATGTCATGAGAGGGGAAAAAGAAGGCTTTTTTTTTTTCTTTCCCCAAAGCTGCCAAGTTTGGCGTGCAAAATCTGTATACAATATAAAGACATGCCGGCCCTAGTCCATGCAAACTCCAGGTGTAGGAAACTTAAAAAAATATATTCATATATATTTATGTATAGATATTTATATATATATCAACGCCCAGAAAACATGTGGGCCCAAAAGTCTACAAAAGGAAGAACGGATGAGGGCGTGACTGTGACTAATAAAAAAGGAATGTTCCGATCAAAAGTAACAACAACGAGAAACTCCACGGCTACTGTTGCAAAAAATCAGCTTGCTTTTGGGATGGGCCGCTGGGAAACGGTCCCTCCTCTTGAAACAGGCTTTTAAAAAAAAGGAAGAAAACTGAAACACTTTGACAAAGTGGCCCTTCCAAACTGGAGCCCTGGGGGGCCGGGGAGGGGGGTGCCGGTCCCAGCGGGCAGCCGCAGGGTGGGTCGGGCGTGTCCCTCGGGGGGGTATAAAGTGCTCGCTCGCTGACTCCCTGGCCAGTGCCCTGAAGGCTCTTTGTGCCCGAAGGCCTTTGCAAAGGAAGTAAAAGGCTGAGGGTCCCAGGTGCCAGGACCCGGGAGGGAGACTGTGCCCGTCCCCCCACTGCGCTGGTCCTGATGGCAGATGCCAGGCGGACCCTCCACACCCGCCGGGCGCGGCCGGCCGGGGATGGGCAAGTGTGTCTTCAAAAGAAAAAAAGGCTACATGGTAATGCTTCAAGCAGGCTTCGAGGAGCTAGAGTGGGTGACACAGAAAACACAGCTGCCGGCCGCTGCCCGATTCCGCCCCAGAGTGGTCATCCGCAAGAAACAGGAGACAGCGTCTCCCGAGCCACTGCTGGCCGGAGGAGGGGTGGGGGCGGCAGCCCGAGACCCAGCACAGAATGGGGCCCTAGTGCCACCCTGAGCACGGCTGGGACGGGCGAGCGGCCTTCAGAGCCGGGGCAGCCAGCGCTGGGAGAAAGTCAAACACGTTCTAGACCCTCCCCTCGGCTGTAAGTGCTGTCCTGCGTCTGACCCACAGCGTCCTGAGGACCGGGAGCGCCCGAGAGTCTGCATTCACCTGGCGAGTCAATGTCTCTGTCAGAAACTACCCTGTAAACGTCACCAGACCCACCACGTGCTGGGTGCCCTTCTGTGAACACCTGACCGTGCTCCCACACGTCTCAATTCAATCCACTTTGGAGTAAAATCGGTGGCTTTAGGTGCTGGAAAATAAGTTACAGTAAAAAACAGCCCTGCCAGCTTCTGTCAAAGGGAAAGAGAACAGGACGGCTGTCCTGGCTGGGGGTCGTGCTGTCCCTCCAGGTCGCCGGGCCAGGGGCTCCCAGACGGGGCCTTGGCTGTGTGGCTGCAGCGGAAAAACCTAGACCGAGTGACCGTCGCACTCCGGCTCCATGCATTGCTGACATGCTTAAAAGGTCTTTGGAAAACCCATGTTAAAGTTCTATGTGGTCAGAGGTGTTTAAGGTGAGACTCACGGATGCTGACTGCCCACGGTGTGCCACAGCCTTCCACCGAGAGGATCGAAACGCCCCGTGTGAGCCCACGATGGCCGCGGTGCCACCCCGCCATACTACAAGGTGAAAGGTCAGAGGGCCCTCTGGTTTTACGTGGACGGAACTCAGGGAAGACACAACCACGGGCGTTGTGACGCACAAGGCCCTCGACCCCTCTTTTCACACGACGCTCACTCTGAAAACAAACTCGGACGCAACAGCCCCGTGCGCCCGCGGAAAGCTCCTTGCCGCACAAAAACAAAGAGAAAGAAAATAATTAATAATAACAATAAAAAAACACATCCTTGAAAAGTTAAACAAAGAAAGAGAAAAGGGAACAAGCAAGAACTTAGAAAGAATAAAGGCTTCGACGTCGTTCCCGTTCAGAAAACTGCCAAATGGTGAGGAAAAATGTAAAATTCACAACACAATGCTTATGCAGGATCTTTTTGTGAAAAATTCATACAAAAATCAACAGCAAATTTATATCTTTTGCTATAAAAACTCATTAGATACATATGTGCGTGGAGGTTCAGAGAGGGAATGGGTTGTTAGAAAACAATTAAATGGAAGTACAAACCCGGAGGGTAGTTGCCCAGTGGCGAACGTGCCGGCGATCTGAAAGCTATCCAATCGAGCTCAAAAATACGTGAGTTTCAAACTAGATTCCTTTCCATAAGCACCTTTATATTTAATTCGCAAGTCGATCATTCGCCAGGGACCTTTACAACCTGCATTTCTTATATATATATATACTTTTCTTTTCTATAAATGCATTATAAATATTTTATCAAGATTTCATAAGAATCAAGTTTCTTAGCTTGGAATACATTGGAATATATATTATACGTGTATGTGTGTGTGTGTGTATATATATATATACACAGACATATATATATATATTTATATATATATATGTTTATACCTAAAATTTAAGCAATACTTCATGCTACCTGCTTTTCATAAAAAGCATTCCGGTCGTAACACTGCAGAGTGCCTGGGACATGCTTAACAATCGAATGGGAGATGCTCAATTGTCATACGACGTGCGAGAAAGAACACTTTGGATTCATTTAAAATTTGCTGGACTTCAAAATCCCCAACAGTATTTGCCACTTTTTTTGGCAACCACCTTCATTTCTCTTAAACAGCGATAAAGCAAGATGAGGGTGTCCTGGCTTGCGGCCCCTCCTGAAGACGCTGGCAGGTGGCCACCTGCTTGCCGGGTGCCCCGTGGCCTCACCGGCCAGAGGAAATATCCCGCTGACTCCTGCTGTTTATTTTTTCTTAAGGCATTGTTCCTCAGACTTCAGAAAACCCAGCCACAAAAATCCACCAGAGCAATTAAAAAAAAAGGCACAAACTCGCATCTTCCGATGGCTTCCAGAAACTAAAGCCGCTCCCCCGGGCTCACGTTTCTGCTCTTGTCCAGTTTTTATTTGAAAGGTTCGTCCACTCTGTCCCCCACCCGCTGCAAACCCCCACTGCACCGGCTGTGGTTCACAGAGGCAGGCCAGAGCCCTAGAAAACTTTCTTTAAAAAAAAAACACAAGCTACAAGATGAGTCGAGTGGTTTACACGGAGATCGTGGAACTGTGGGTAGTAATCAAACGTTAAGCACCGGTTTTAATCAAGTTTGTTTTGTACTGTTAGATCTTTGATTTTCTCTTTCTCGTGTCAGCTAAATTGGACAACTCCACCGCAAGTTGCTGTCGCCTCCTTCCCCCGGCGATCCCCACGCTGGCGCCGAGCGCCCTGCGCGTCTGTGTGTCTGCTCGTCGCGGCGTCTGTCCCGTGTCCCGAGTGGGCGGCCACACCTCGGCCTGTGCATCTCGAGATCTGTGGTCTGTGCAGCAGAAAAGGCTCCCGGTGCTGCTCACAGCCGGCAGCCTCTCGTGTTCTGAGAACACCTGGCAGAACGCAGGCGGACACAGGACATTTTCTGGCTGAGCTTCAAGACAGACAAACGAACAAGAGAACAGCAGCTTCGGAGCAGGGCTACAGGGGCGGCTCCTCCTCCATAGGTTCCTCATCTGGTCTGTGCGGTTCCCAGAGCAGGCGGAGCAGAGAGAAGAGAGCCCAACAGTGGGTTAGGGGGCTGCTAGGTGCGCCACCCCGCACCAGCCCGCCTCCACCCGGCTCTCTGCCCCCACGTCCCTGAGTGGGGGGGGTCACAGCCGGGAGAGCCCTGCCCGCCCCCATTCTCAGGGCTGCTGGCCCGTCCTCCCTCGGGCTGCGGTGTAGAGAGGCCACTGCACCGGGCTCCAGGGCAGGGACTCTGGCACACATGCCCAGCCATCCCAGGCCTGGGGTGGTGTGGGCTCACCTCTTCTCAGCCGACTTGACGCCCACAGACAGCGAGGCCATGGCGGTGACCGTCTCGGCCTCCTCATTTTCACACTTCTGGGCCTCCACCAGCGAGTACCCCACGGTCGAGGCAGCACGTTGCAGGGAGCGCCAGTACTTGCCTGGGGATGGAAAGTGACGGTCACCGGGCGCACAGCGACAGAGGCCACGTGGCCCCCTTGTGCCATGTGCCTGAGCAGGATCTGCTACTGGGGTTCTAGAAGCCCCTCTGCCAGGGGTTAGGACTGTGGGGTGCACAGGTGACCGAGGCCGCATGGCCCCCTCGTGCCACGTGCCTGAGAAAGACCTGCTGCTGGGATTCTAGAAGCCCGTTAGGAGTCAGGACCGTGGGGCGCACAGCCACAGACCCACATGTGGCGCGTCTGAGAACATGCATCTGCACTGCTGGCAGCAGTGATCCTCAGGGGTGGGGGGTGGGGGCACGGAGGCCAAAGCCTTCAAGAGCCCCAAGTGAGAACAGGAACAAAAACTGGACATCAACGTCTGCCTCCCAGGAATTCCAGATGCATCTGTCAAACCACCCCTCTCTCACAACCACTGCTAGGGAGAACAATTAAAAAACACAGCTGGGAATCGCTCACCCAAATCCGGGTGTGCCACCACAGAAGTGGGAGCCGGACAAGCCCTTTCTCAACAGGCACACAGTGTGTGGGGTAGCAGGAGCAGATGGCATTCCCTGAATAGGGAGTGTGCACTCCCACTGTGCCCCAAGCCCTTGAGCTATGAAGTGGGGTTCTCTGGAGCAGGGGAGAGAGGCTGGACCCGAGACACAGGCTCACACTCAGGTCCCAGCCACGGCAGCCTCCAGCCCACGCCTCTGAGCTGTACAGCAGGTTGTGGGAGACTGCAGGGTACAGTCAGCTGAGAGCAGGGCCCGGTCCTCACAGGCCGCCTGAGAGGAGACAGGTGGGGCGAGGCGGGCACTGGGGAGTCCTGCCCCCTCCCTCTCGTCCGGCCCCCAGGTACTCACTGTGGATCTCAATGACCTTCTCCATGGACCGGACGGCATTGGCATTGCATCTCTGCTGTAGAGTCTTCTCGGGGAGAGGGTCAAGCTGGACGAGAGGGAACGTGAAGGACATCAGTACAGTGTTACTACGTGCATTAAAGCAGATATCAAGGTCAGCACCTGTTTCTCCAGTTGGACTTGTTTGCTTAGTGCACTTCCAACGAGGAAGAGAAAATAATTTGAAAAATCCAAGTGTGCTTAGACGTTTATTGCATGAAGTTTTCTACAGCAGTAGGCCCGTTTCCTTGAGGATGTTTCTCCTAGGACATGATCAGGGATGCGTGGAAGGAAGACGGCCATCTGCAGGAATGCTGGGATAGAAGGAAGCCAGCGTGGTATCTAGCAGCTACACGTGATGAGGTTTTGGAAATACCGCTGTCCCAGCCCTGGTCTTCTCAATGAAAATGCCCTCAGTTACGTTTTTCTTCTAATCACGGGGAAAATAACAGGGGAGTGGAAGGAAGTGAGCGAGCCTCTCAAAGCTGGAAACCTTCACACTGTGTTTTTCCCTAAGTACTGACAGGAGACAATTCAGGAGTAAACACACAAGTGAAGTGTATGGCGGTACGGCACCCCAGGGCGTCTGGAAGAACACAGCTAATGTGGTTGACTGAAGCGGATCACCACAACAAGAACCTGTACATGACTGGGCAAGCCTCATGAATGGGGAGACGTGTGGGTTTAGGATCATGGTGGGGACCCCGCCGGGAAGGTCACTGAGCACTGATGACCACAGGGCAGGGGCTGGTGGTCGGGGGGACCAAGTGGGCCTAGCAAGCTGGTAGTGGAATACAGACCACCCACCGTCAGACGCACAAACCGACAACTGCCCCACAGATCACAGGCTAGGAAAGTTCTGGTCTTAGCCTTGGCTCTGGGTAGAAGCTAAAAAAGAAGTCCTCCGAGAATCTGCCCGGTTATAGACACTGCTCTTAAGGAGGTCCCATGATGCCAGGGCAAATGCAGACCCTCTGTGATGCACGCCTCCCTGACTGGTCCTCAGATCAATGCTTCAGGTTAAGGTCCACGAGGCGTGAGTTCCCAATAAAAGAGTCATAAACAACATGTACGTAAACAGGCCAGCATGGGCCCAAGGCAGAACCACTGCAATAAACAGCACCAGGCTCCTTGCAGACACAGCAGGTCCTAGTGCTGGGGCCGGGCACACCCAAGATGCGCATGGAGTATCTTATAGTGCTGCAGCATAAGGCCGTGCCCCAAAGACAAAACGACTGGATGTGTCAGAGGTTCCTGTGGTACAATCTCAGCAATGAGTAAATAACATGGTATTAGATTATGACCTGGAGTATAAACTCAGTATTCTCAGGTCCATACTGAACAGTTAGATAAGGAGAAGAGAACAAGTCTGCCTCACAGAAGAATCCTAAGTAATTTATGCACACACACGCGCTCTCTCACGCCCTCACCCCACCCACATCCCCCTTCAGTCCGGGTTGTACTTAGTGACTTGCTTTCAAAGGGCAGAGTACGGCAAGTGAGGACAAGTAACCTCACAGTGGAGACACCTGACAGACACTACCTCGGCCAGGTGGTCCAGCATGACCTCCCCAGAGATGAGCCAGGTTGACAGTGTGCACCGCTGATACAAAGGTTCGAGAACAGCACTTACCCTCTGTGGTCTTCCTCCCCAAGTCCCTAACCGGAGTCTAACCAGGAGGAAAACCTAAACTGAGGGACAGCCTACAAAATGCCTGACCGTTGCCTCTGCAAACTGTCAGCCACGGAAAACAATGACAGACTGGGAGGCTGTGACAGACTAGAGGAGACTGAATACATGTGATGGACTCAGTCTAACGTGGGGATCCTGGGTGGGCACCTGGAGCAGGAGAAAGCGTGCTGGTGAAAAGACAATGACAGAGAAGGCAAGAAAAGAGAAACAAGGAAGGTTACAGAGAAAGGGGCAAACCGAGCACGAAATATGATGGCAGAATGAACCTGGAAAACAATGTAATCAAACTAAGTGTAAACTAAAGTCTCTGCCTAACAGACTGTTGGACTGGGTATAAAATATAATGATGAAATACAGCCTTATGCTTTTAACAAAAGACACATCTGAAACACACAAGGAAGGCTGAAAGTCAAGGGTGAAATGGTAAAAACCTGGCAAAAAGAAGACTGGTGTGACATCTTACGTATCAGGGACAACAGACTTAAGGGAAAACCACAACTGAACACAAAGGAGGCCACTACATAACAAAGAAAATGGCAGTCCATTGAGAAGACATTGTGATTTGTACATACTTAGTAAAATAGCTTTAAAATCTACAGAGCCATCAGTGACGGAACTGAAAGATATGGATAGATGTACCATCATAGGAGGGGATCCTGACACGTTTAGACTGAGCAGAGAGGCAGACAAAAATGAGCAGAGAAAACCAAATGCAGACAACACAATGAGTAAACTTGGTTTAACGGGCATAAACAGAACCCCGCAGAACAGATGGCAAAGACATATTATTTCAAACATATGAGGGTTGTCTACGTGCTGGCCACATACTGGGCCACCAAGAAAGCGCAGCAGAGACCTCCTTTTTCTGCCTCGATGCAATTCGTTTGAAACTGATAACAAAAAGAGAATCAAGACCACTTACGTTTGGAAATTAGAAAACATGGGGCACACAAACATGGGTCAAAGAACACGTCACAATGGCAACCAGAAACTGTTTAGAGCTAAAACTGACGAAAATGCTATACATCACCCTGCGTGGGCCACAGCCACACACTGGTGGGGGCGGTGGGGTGGTGGTGGTGGTGCATGCAGAGCCCCAAACGCACAAATTAGAAAACAGGGCTGAAAAGTAGATGCCCAGTTTAAGAAGCTAGCAGGAGAACAGAATGGCTTCAAAGAAGTAAGAGGAATGAAAATATAGGGAAAAGAAGCAGAAATAAACTAGAAGAAAAAAAAAAAAGATATTGATGCTGAAAGTTGGTGTTTTGAAATGACTCGTTAAACTGACAAGTTCTAGCAAAGTGGTCAACAAAGTAAAGAGAAGGCGCAAGCAACGTCAAGAATGAAGAGGTTGCCACGAGATAACAGCGGAGCCTAAAATGGTGACAAGAGACCACTACTAACTTGTGCCGATACATATGAAAACTTGATGCAATGGACCAATTCCTGGTCAAATGTAATCCAAAATTAACTGAAGAAAGAAGAGAAAACCTGAATGGGTGACAAAGACATTGAATCAGTAAGTTAAAATCTTCACCCAATGGAAACACACAGCCCAGTCGAGTCCTCCCAGTTAAGGAGCAGATTATCTAATCCTGGACTCATTGTTCCAGAGAATATCCAGAGAATAAAAAAAAGAGGGACAGCTCCTCAATATATATCCATCTATCATCCATCTGTCCATCCATCCATCCATGCCCTCACCCATCCACCACCCACCCATCCATCCATCCACTACCCACCGATCATCCAACCATCCATCTACTCACCCATCATCCATCCAGCCATCTACTCACCCATCACCCACCCATCTATCATCCATCCACCCACTGCCCACCCATCCACCATCCACACATCCACTCACCCACCCACCCCTCCATCCATCCATCCATCCACCCACCCACCAATCCATCCATCCATCCATTCACCCACCCACCACCCACTCATCCATCCATCCAATTTCCCCCAAGAATAAATAGAAAACAGTGCAATAGAAAAATGGGCAAAGGCATGGACTTCATAAGAAGTCACCGTCCACATTCGCACAGTGCCCTGGGCTGATGGCCACCTGGTGCTGACCCTGGACTTGGCTTTGACATAAGTTCCTTCCCGCCTGCCCTACATGGCTACCCCCTTGGTAGAGAGGGCTCTTCGTGTGCCCACATCCCCAGCGGCTGGCCAAGGTGCCTGCTGTATGTAGCTCCAGGGAGTGCCTGCACAATGAATGAGCAACATGAGTGACTAAGAGCCATCATCACCCTGTTCTCACTACATCGTCTCTTCTCTCTGTTGGCTGTGAAGTGACAGGACACCCAGGGGCAGGAACAAGGGAAATCTGGGAGGAGAACAGTCTTCACTCCCCGTGACTGGGCTTCCTCCAGAAATATGTTTCCCTGCTGCAGAGAACGTGAGAGCTAGCAGAGACGACTGTGGAGGGATTCAACGCCTTCCTTCCCATGGGAGGACGCTCTGCACGTGGGTCTTCCTGCAGTGGCTCCGGGAGAGCAAGACACGAGGGCAGAGTAGGGAACAGGGATGAGGACAGAGGAGGCTGTGGTCTGCAGCAGCGTGGCGTCTATCTGTGACGTCTTGGTGTCTAACGGTGACGATGCAATCCAGACGTGGATAAAAGCCCCAGTGACAACATGCTGGCTCTACTTCATTCCCTCAGTCGGCCACACTTCCCAAGCACCTCCAGGACACCAGGGATGAGGCAGGAACTCTCCAGGCCTCCACTCAAGAACACAGGATGGGGTGGGGAGGAACCTGACACTTCTCAAGACGTCACCCCTGGCCAACTGGGGTTTCACCGCCTCATTAAACCACCTTCTGCGTGCCAACCACAACTCTGGAACCCTGGGCTGCATCACTGGACAGATAGACAGCCCGGCCTTGTGGAGCCGCCACAGGGTAGCGGAGCTGAAGCATGACAATGAGTGGGTCACAATCTTGGAAGGTGCTCCCGAGAGGGGGCTGGTCACATGCCTGTGGGGAGGACATTTTAGGCAGAGTGAGCAGCCAGGGCCCTGGGGGGCATGACTGGGAGGGGTTGTGCAGGAGGTCACAGCAGGAGGTGGAGGTCAGGCCCACGTGGGGCAGAAGAGGGGACAGGTCTGACTCTTTTCCTTCACATGAGGCCGAGGCTGGAGCAGACCAGGGCTCAGCCACATGCTGACCTCAGGTGAGAGGTGGCCTCTGAGAGGTGATGGGCCTGGACCAGCCCTGAAGGCAGGGCCAGCAGCTTCCCCTGGCCGACTGCGGGAGAGGGGAGTGTCGCAGTGCCCTGAGGGTTCTGGCCATCTACTCACTGAGAGGAAGAGGGCCGAGGGCAGAAGGAGAGCCAGGAGGTCAGAATGGGCATGGGGAAGTCAAGACTTGGATCAGACCTCGGGGTGGAGACGATGTCTCCGTGGCAGGCAGTGTGAGGCTGAGCTCAGGAAGGTGGCCACAGTGGACATGCGAGGGGCTTGGAGGCCAGATGAGAGCGCAGAGGGGAGACAAGAGAGTGGCTGGGCTCCCCTGTGCCTATGAGGGGGGACAAAAGCAGAGGGGGGAGAAGACAGAAGCTGGCCTCCCTCCCACGCCCACGATGGGGGACGAGAGTGCGGGGGTGGGGTGGGAAGAAGAGCGGCTGGGCCTCCCCTGTACCCATGAGGGGGGACGAGAGTGCAGAGGGGGGAGAAGAGAGCAGCCGGGCCCCCCACCCCGTGCCCACGAGGGGCAAGTGGGGGACAGGAGGGGCAGTGAGACAGCATAGTGCGGCCCCTAGACTACCCCCCTCCTAATGAAACCTGACTGACACTGCGTCCTCCACCAGCCGCAGGCGCCGCCAGGGCACAGCGTGGGAGCCTCGTCCTCCGAGCTACGTCTACTGACAGGAGGGACTCGATACCTGCGACCAGCTGACGGCCTGCGGGCGGCACTTCTACATGGACGTGCAAAGCCCTAGGGAATACGACGGACAGTTTCAACCGAGCTTAAAAATAACACAAGTAAACAATAAAAGAGCTAAAAGTGGTGTTGATTTCTTCGGGGCAAGAAAAGGCAGAAGGGATTGGAGAGTCTACAGCAGATAAAAAGGCACCAGGGCGCCTCCACGCCGCCCGCCCGCTGTCTGCGCCAGGTCTGGACCAACCTCAACGTGCCAGCCACCACCCCCGGGAATCTCTGCTTCCTCATCTGTAGAAGGGGTAACATGAGTCCCTGCCCGCACAGGGCCAGCGTGAGCCCACCCGGGCAAATGCCACAGGGTGCAGCTCAGAGCCAGTACGTGATGGCTCAGGCCACTCTGTGATGGCTCCCCTCCCCGCCAAGAGCGTGAGGCCGGGGGACAGGGTCACTGCACCACCTGTGGTCTGGCCCTCAGGCTCCTTCCACAACTCTGTCGGGAAATCAACAGGGCGGCCACCAGCTCCGCGGATAGCAGGCCTGGACGCTACCAAATGTGGGGAAGATCCCCTCTGCTCCTGGCACATCCTACCTGTGTTAGCGCCAAGAGAGGTGCAGACCCCCGGGGTGCCTGCCAGTAAGAACCCCTTCTCTGTACTGACAGCAGCATCAGCTGTTCCACCTCTCCCTTCTCCACCTCTCCCCTCCCCACCTCACCCCTCTCCACCTCTCCCTTCTCCACCTCGCCCCTCCCCACCTCGCCCCGCTCCACCTCTCCCTTCTCCACCTCTCCCTTCTCCACCTCGCCCCTCCCCACCTCACCCCTCCCCACCTCTCCCTTCCCCACCTCGCCCTTCCCCACCTCGCCCCTCCCCACCTCTCCCTTCTCCACCTCGCCCCTCTCCACCTCGCCCCTCTCCACCTCGCCCCTCTCCACCTCTCCCTTCCCCACCTCGCCCCTCCCCACATCTCCCTTCCCCACCTCGCCCCTCCCCACATCTCCCTTCCCCACCTCGCCCCTCCCCACATCTCCCTTCCCCACCTCGCCCCTCCCCACATCTCCCTTCTCCACCTCTCCCCTCCCCACCTCACCCCTCTCCACCTCTCCCCTCTCCACCTCTCCCTTCTCCACCTCGCCCCTCCCCACCTCTCCCTTCTCCACCTCTCCCCTCCCCACCTCTCCCTTCTCCACCTCGCCCCTCCCCACCTCGCCCCTCTCCACCTCGCCCCTCCCCACCTCTCCCTTCTCCACCTCGCCCCTCCCCACCTCACCCCTCCCCACCTCGCCCCTCCCCACCTCTCCCTTCTCCACCTCGCCCCTCCCCACCTCGCCCCTCCCCACCTCGCCCCTCTCCACCTCTCCCTTCTCCACCTCTCCCTTCTCCACCTCGCCCCTCCCCACCTCTCCCTTCTCCACCTCTCCCCTCCCCACCTCACCCCTCTCCACCTCTCCCTTCTCCACCTCGCCCCTCCCCACCTCGCCCCTCTCCACCTCGCCCCTCCCCACCTCTCCCTTCCCCACCTCGCCCCTCCCCACATCTCCCTTCCCCACCTCGCCCCTCCCCACATCTCCCATCCCCACCTCGCCCCTCTCCACCTATCCCATCCCCACCTCTCCCTTCTCCACCTCGCCCCTCCCCACCTCTCCCCTCGCCCCTCTCCACCTCGCCCCTCCCCACCTCGCTCCTCTCCACCTCTCCCTTCCCCACCTCGCCCCTCCCCACCTCACCCCTCCCCACCTCGCCCCTCTCCCCTCTCCACCTCGCCCCTCTCCACATCTCCCTTCCCCACCTCGCCCCTCTCCACCTCGCCCCTCCCCACCTCTCCCATCCCCACCTCGCCCCTCTCCACCTCTCCCTTCCCCACCTCGCCCCTCCCCACCTCACCCCTCCCCACCTCGCCCCTCTCCCCTCTCCACCTCTCCCCTCTCCACCTCGCCCCTCCCCACCTCGCCCCTCTCCACCTCTCCCTTCCCCACCTCGCCCCTCCCCACATCTCCCTTCCCCACCTCACCCCTCTCCACCTCTCCCATCCCCACCTCGCCCCTCTCCACCTCTCCCATCCCCACCTCTCCCCTCTCCACCTCTCCCTTCCCCACCTCGCCCCTCCCCACCTCACCCCTCCCCACCTCTCCCCTCCCCACCTCGCCCCTCCCCACCTCTCCCCTCTCCCCTCCCCACCTCACCCCTCCCCACCTCTCCCCTCTCCCCTCTCCATCTCGCCCCTCTCCCCCTCGCCCCTCTCCCCCTCTCCCCTCCCCACCTCGCCCCTCTCCACCTCTCCCCTCTCCCCTCTCCACCTCTCCCCTCCCCACCTCGCCCCTCCCCACCTCTCCCCTCTCCCCTTTCCACCTCTCCCCTCCCCACCTCTCCCCTCTCCCCTCTCCACCTCTCCCCATCCCCACCTCGCCCCTCTCCACCTATCCCATCCCCACCTCTCCCTTCTCCACCTCGCCCCTCCCCACCTCTCCCCTCGCCCCTCTCCACCTCGCCCCTCCCCACCTCGCTCCTCTCCACCTCTCCCTTCCCCACCTCGCCCCTCCCCACCTCACCCCTCCCCACCTCGCCCCTCTCCCCTCTCCACCTCGCCCCTCTCCACATCTCCCTTCCCCACCTCGCCCCTCTCCACCTCGCCCCTCCCCACCTCTCCCATCCCCACCTCGCCCCTCTCCACCTCTCCCTTCCCCACCTCGCCCCTCCCCACCTCACCCCTCCCCACCTCGCCCCTCTCCCCTCTCCACCTCTCCCCTCTCCACCTCTCCCTTCCCCACCTCGCCCCTCCCCACATCTCCCTTCCCCACCTCACCCCTCTCCACCTCTCCCATCCCCACCTCGCCCCTCTCCACCTCTCCCATCCCCACCTCTCCCCTCTCCACCTCTCCCTTCCCCACCTCGCCCCTCCCCACCTCACCCCTCCCCACCTCTCCCCTCCCCACCTCGCCCCTCCCCACCTCTCCCCTCTCCCCTCTCCACCTCTCCCCTCCCCACCTCTCCCCTCTCCCCTCTCCACCTCTCCCCTCCCCACCTCGCCCCTCCCCACCTCTCCCCTCTCCACCTCGCCCCCTCCACCTCTCCTTTCTCCCACCTCTCCCTTCTCCACCTCATTGCACCCGGTCCCCATTTCTGTAAGCTGCCGTGGTCTTCTCTGGACCAGAATGAGGTATTGAAAAGAAACATGAGTGCTCAGAACACAGTTGTCTTCTTGCTGACGTGCCCCGTACTGAGCTTGCGGTCAGTGTGGAATGTACCGGAACCCACTGGACAAGCAGGCGAGGGACACAGCCTGGGCCTTTGCCGGCAACCCTGAGTTCAGCAAACCAGCTCTCAGTTCCTGTGGCTGCCGCAGGCTGAGAGGCGCTGGGGGACTCAGGCCCTTGCTCTTTACGGGGACCCAGGGCCAGATGATGCCACCAGCATGGCTTGTGTGCATCCCAGTCCTTCCACACCCCAACGTGGCCCTGACGATAGGAGCTTGGCAAGGACTCACGCCCTGCACCTCTCAAGGGGAAGGGGCGCTGGACAAACACCTCTGCTGGCCAAGAGAAGGTGATGCTACTTCCCTACACTCCAAAACACGAACGTGAACCGTGCACCCGCCACAAGCGACTACACGCAAATGGAACAGTTCACAGTCACCTCAGTTGGCACACACGTGTGTGTGTGAGAGAGGGACACAGACAGATAGGGACAGAGAGACAGAGACAGAGAGGGACAGAGACAGAGAGATAAGGACAGAGAGACAGAGAGATAAGAGAGAGCGAGACAGTGAGAGTGACAGACAGGGAGAGACACAGAGGCAGAGAGAGGGAGAGACAGAATGAATGAGAGAGACTGAGTGAGAGACAGAGAGACACAGGAAGAGACAGAGAGGGACAGAGAGACAGAGTGAGAAACAGGCAAAGAGAGAAAGACACAGAGGCAGAGAGACAGAGGGAGGAGAGACAGACACTGAGACAGAGAGCAGGGAAGGCAGTGAGGGAAGGGGAAGAGAGACACTAGAAGCAGGAACTGGCTCTCAGACTCCGTGTCACACACACGTGCACCCCACACACACCTGTTTTGCTCCATCACGCAGCGGTTCCTCACAGCTGCACCCTTCACAAAGTATATGAACATAACGAAAGAGATACACTCGCAAACGAACACCTTTTTTTGAATTCAACACTCCAGTGTCACTCAACTGTCCACGGACGCCCCACTGATCTACAAGTAGAGTCGGCTGGAGGAAGCAGCGGCGCCCAGCCCCGCAGCTCCACACGGTGAAGGAGAATCGGCCCCACAGACAATGCTGTTGTCACTGGGGTGGCGTCCGAGGCAGGAAAGAGCAGGGGTATTTGGGGGGCAGCACATTTACAGGGAATCAGTCAACGACATGGCTCTTGGGAGCCACGGGGACGTTCAGGCGCTCGTGGATCTAAAGGAGCTTCAGTCTCTGCCTGGGTGGGGAGACCCCTCAGGGGCCGTGCCTTCTGCCCCCAGCCCTCGCTCAGCCTGCAGCCAGCAGGGCTCCTGCCATGCCGTGGTCCACAGCTGGCCACCCGCAAGCGCCTGCGACTGTCCAACATGCTGTATGTCACCATCATCAAAGGGTGGCAGGCAGAGGAGTGGGCCCAGGCCAACTCTCTTGCATTAAAACAGACTTCTAAAAAGATCTTGCTAAAACCTGTGCTTCCTGCTTTTTGCTGTGCTTAAGTAAAAGGTTTTCTCCTTAGAAGCGCTAACAGGCACCAGGAGCGAGGGCAGGCCCCAGCTGAAAGCGAAGTTCTCTGCTGTTACTTAAAAAAAAAAAAAAAAAAAACTAGCTGGAAGCATCCAAGAGCTCTAAAACATCCAAATATATCAATCGGTTGTCTTTGAACGACGGCAAAAAGGGGGAAAGGATTGTTTCACAGCGGAAAGGACAGGCGAGTTGCTGTGGGCACTTCACAAGCAGACTGGCATCTTGTTCAGGAAGATTCAGACCATCACTAACCAGCTGCCTGGTGGCAGGAAGGCTGCCTCCATCTTGAGCAGTGTGTGACTGGTTAAATGAACAGCCTCTTCCAAGCAGAGATGCTCGGGAAAAGACAGAGCTGCCCCGTGCCCCGCCCCAAATCCCTGCTCAGACCTGCTCCATGTCCCCATCAGCTGCCAGCACCGCTCACAGTGGCCAGAATGTGGTGAGTCCTGGGTCTAGAAGCTCCAGGCCGAGTGACCAACTGAGGGGTCCTCCCTTGCCCTGAGTCTGTGCAGTCTGGGCCCTCCCCCACCTGAGTGTAGTGTCTGTGCAGCCGCTCACGGAGCCTGCCCAGGCCTCCCCGTTGCCCCCAGACCACGTCCCGGAACACGTGCCACCTGCCGGGCCCCTCCAGACACGTGCGTCTCCCAGACGTCCACCTTGCCCCCTCGCCGGGCTGGACAGAGCCCCTGGGACCTGACCCCACACCATGCTGTTCCTGTCCACTGCCTGTCCGATCCTTGACACGGACAGCGAGCTCCTGGGACACGGGCGCCGACCCTCACACGGGGTGGGGTGTCAGGTGAGAGGGCGGTCTGTAGGTTTGTTGTCCACCGCTGGGCAACTGCACATTGTCTGGTGGACGTGAGTGTGGGTCTGGGACAGTGGACACCCCAAACACCCAGTTATCACACATCTGTGACACAGGACACGGAGGTGTGCGAGCCGTTAGGGGCTGAACTGTGTCCCCAGGAAGGAACGCTCAAGCCCTAACTCTGCCCCTGTGACTGTGCCCTTGTTAGAAATAGGGGCTTTGAAGACATCACCAGTTAATATGAGGTCATTCCAGGGTAGGGTGTCCTTACAGAGGAGACAGACAGACAGAGGAAGGACACCATGTGGAGATGCATACCCAGCCAGGGAGAGCCTGTGGCCACCTGAAGCTGGGAGATGAGCAAGGGCCTTTCCCAAGAGCCTCCTGAGACACCACGGCCTGCTAACACCCTGGACCCAGCCTCCCAGCCTCCGGAACGGGGAGGGAGCACACATCCGCTCTTACAAGCCCCCTACTGTGTGGACACTGACCCCCGTTCCCACGAACATCTTTATGTGCCTTGAATCCGAGAAAGCCCCGTTTTGTCCGTGGGGGAGGGAAGGCTGCATCCCCAAGGACGGGGTGAGGGGAGAGCCCCCGATGAGGACGCTGTGTCCCTCCAGCAGCCCAGGGCCGGCTGCCCAGGGCCTGGGATGTGGAGCCTCGCACCTCCCTCCCCGCTGCTGCTCGGCCACGTGGATGGGCCCTAGGCCCTCATGCCTCCCTCTCCCTGGCTGGGTCCCTCCTAGAGCCTAGAAGTCAACCCCACAGCCAGCAGCTGGAGAGAGAAAGGCATGCCACGGGGCAACACGGGGGAATGTGCACCCACCACGGTCCGCTGACAGGGCCAGGAGGTAGACACAAGACCCCACATGCAAAGGCCTCTGGATGGATGAAGATTCCAGAAGGAGCCTGTTTTGAAATCCAAACGGAAGGTACAAGTCAGTTTGGTGCCATGTACTCTGGACATTCCACGAGTTAGATATGACAGTGTTGCCGGTAGCACCTCCTCCCTGTCACCACAGGCGGGGAGGCACCGTGTCACACGGGGTGGAATACAAGAATCCCACCTCCGCTCTGCCCCCCTGAGCACCGTGGCCCTGTCTCCCCATCCGGGCCCTCTCAGGCTGGCACTCAGGCCACAGGTCTGCTTAACTTTGTCCCGTGGTACCTGGGCCCACAGGGCTGACCCTGGCCTGGTGTGTTCCATGGGCATGGGCCGGCAGACGGGGAGCCAGGCAGGGAGCTGTGCACACCAGCGGCGGTGTGAGCAGGACTGCGCCCCACAGGCTCTTGTGCTGGGCCCCCCATTTGCTTTGAGTTAACCACAGCCCACCCCGAAACATCTACAAGACACCAATGTCCACGAGGAGGATGTGGAGAGATTACAGAATCCCAAGAACTCCAGGTCCCAGCTGGAATTACAGAATCACAACATTCTTGATGTGCCCGAGACATAAAGAAGATGAGGTCATGGAAGGCCAGCACCTGTGAAACACAAGATCTCCGCCGTGTTCCCCTCCCCCTCTCTGGGGTCACCACACCGTTATGCCAAGTTCAGAGCAGCCCCACTAAGTGGGGGTGCAGACCACTCAACAGGCCACACAGAGTCTCCACGGGTCTGAAGCAGGCAGGACCCTGGCCCCACAGCCCCTGAGGCTGGGTCCCCCTACCTCGTTCCTTAGCAGATACACACAGACAGGTCCCCGTACTTCTCTCCCCAGCAGACAAAACACACAGACGGGTCCCATACACTGTTCCCCAGCAGACACACACACAGATGGGTCCCATACCTCATTCCCCAGTGGACACACACACACACACACACAGGTCCCGTACCTCATTCCTCAGCAGACACACACACAGACGGGTACCGTACCTCGCTCCCCAGGACACACACACAGACAGGTCCTGTACCTCGATCCACAGCAGACACACACACAGACAGCTCCCATACCTCGTTCCCCAGGAGACACACACAGACGGGTCCTGTACCTCGCTCCCCAGGACACACACACACACACAAACGGGTCCCCAACCTCATTCCCCAACAAACACACACACAGACGGGTCCTGTACCTTGTTCCCCAGCAGACACACACACAGATGGGTCCCACACCTCGTTCCCCAGCAGACACACAGACAGACAGGTCCCTGTACCTCATTCCCAGCAGACACACACACCCCAAGGGGTCCTGTACCTCCTTCCCGAAAAGACACGTAGATAGACGGGTCCTGTACCTCATTCCCCAGCAAACACACACACAGACGGGTCCAGTACCTTGTTCCCCAGGAGATACACACACAGAAGGGTCCCTATACCTCCTTCCCCAGCAGACACACACACACACACAAGTGGGTCCCATACCTCGTTCCCCAGCAGACACACAGACAGACAGGTCCTATACCTTGTTCCCTGCAGACACACACAGACAAACGGGTTCTGTACCTCCTTCCCGAGAAGACACATAGGTAGATGGGTCCCCATACCTCGTTCCCCAGCAGACACACACACAGATGGGTCCTGTACCTCATACCCCAGCAGACACACACAGATGGGTCCTGTACCTCGCTCCACAGCAGACACACATGTAGATGGGTCCCGTACCTCGCTCCCCAGCAGTCACACAGAGATGGCTCCCGTACCTCGCTCCCCAGCAGACACACATGTAGATGGGTCCTGTACCTCGCTCCCCAGCAGACACACACAGATGGGTCCCGTACCTCGTTCTCCAGCAGACACACACGTAGATGGGTCCCGTACCTCGTTCCCCAGCAGACACACAGACAGGTCCCTGTACCTCATTCCCCAGCAGACGCACACATAGACAGATCCTGTACCTCGTTCCCCAGAAGGGCAGAGACGCAGGCTTCCGAGGCGTCACAGATGGCTGTCAGGTCGTGGCCGCCTTCCAGGGCCAGCACGATGCGGCCGCCAGCCAGGCCCATCAGCTGCTTTGTCAGGTACCCGAAACCTGCAGCGGGAGAGGGAGATGCAAGTGGGGGCAGGGGCAGCGCCGGTGCCTGTTCAGGATCAAAGCGCTTTGAGAGGCTGACACCATGCTGGGCACCTGCGGTCAGACAGCAGCCGTAATGGAAGCCGGGCGTCACCTTAATGAACACACCCAGGAGCTTCAGCTCTGCTCCCCTCTGGGGTCTGGGAGAGCAGAAGTCAGGGGTGCGGTGCCCTGAATCCACAATGCAGCCAACGGCCGCATCTGGGGGTCTGAAGGAAAATAAGGAGGGACAGCTCAGTTCTCGCAGAGATCATGGAGGGACAGATCGGGCAGGCGCAGGTAAGACACCCTGACACCCAGCCTGTGGCCACCAGCCCTCCAGCTTCCCAGAGCGGCCCTAGCCTCCAGGGTATGGCAACAGCCTCCCATGGGGCTCTGCCATCTGATGCGCTCTGCACACATGCACGCACATTCTTGTGTGCACGCACAAATGTTCACACATATGCATACATGTATGCTCTCACACACGTACACGTTTGTGTACACACACATGCCCATACATACATATACGCACATATGCTAGCGTACACACACGTATGCTCACACAGGCAAATGTGTGCTCATGTACACACACATGGTTGTGTACATACATATATGCTCACACATGCACACACACAAGCCTGTGTACACACACACCCACACACATGCCTGTGTACACATATGTGCACGCACACCCCCACTGCATTCTACAGGCTGTGCTCTCCTGCATTAGGGGCATGGCCGTCTTTAGAAGCAGGCTGACTGCAGCTATTCTCTCTTCACGGGTGTGGGGACCTGCCCTTGCTGTCAGTGCAGGGCAGCTGGAGGGAGCAGAAGCAGCCTCGTAAGGAGCACGGCAGCCCTCGGACTGGGATGGACCTCGCCTCCTGCATCCCAGCCCATAGCGCTGAGCGCCCGGCCTCCAGCCCTCAGAGCCAACCTCGTGGCACACAGGACCAGGGCCAGTATGTCCAAGGCTCTCTGGCCTGCAGACCCTGTGCTAGCCAGTGCCCTGGGGATGGCGACCAACTGCCAGCTGTACCGCTAGGCTTTAGTGCAAATGAAAGGGAGAGTCTGCGCGTTATCACTGGAAGGGGACCGGGACCAGGAGGACGTGTCCCAGAGCACACGTGGCAGTGGGGCGTGCTGTGGCGGCCCCGCGTCCGGCAATCTGTGACTCCACTTACATTTGGCGGACAGGTTGTAGCCTCCGAGGGGCGTGGGGTGACCCTCCACTGCGTCGAAGCCCGACGACACAAGCACCATGTCTGGGGCGAACTCAGCAGCAACTGGCATGACCACCGTCCTGCAGAGGGAAGGGTGTGCAGTCGGCCACGGGCGCAGCCTCGGGGAGGTCAGGGTCGGCCAGGGGCGGGTCTGGACGGTCACGGAGATACCCAGGTGCTTTGTGGCACTCACACTAGCGGCCCACGTCCCCCTCCAGGTTAGCAGGCTGCGAGGGAGCGCTCACATTTACTGAGAAAGAACCCTGATCATGACTGATTTCACAGATACTTTAAAAGCCCAAACCACTGCCCTCCAGTCCCCCAGTCCCCCATAACAGGTGTGTGAAAACTGTGGCCTGGGGTCTTTCTGGAGAGTGCTGCCTTCTGCACATTCTGGAGGCAGGCTGTACCCTCACCACATCGGCTGCAGCAACCTGCATTGGGTGGGGGGCGTGGGGTGGGGTGGCTGCCCCTGGTTCTGAGCTCCCTGGGGGCCCAGCCTTCCCGGCTCCCGCACTCCCAGCTCCCGCCCGCAGGCCGCCCAAGCAGACAGGAGCCAGGCGGTTTCCACTGTAAGAGAATCAGAGAGGAACCTGCAGGTTAAAAACACCAATGCCCACTGAGAAGCTCAGTGGTTAATTTAGCTCAGGAAAAGAGAATACTCTACTTGAGAAGTGGGAAAACGCTTCTTAACACAAAACAGCTACAGGCAGTTTACATCTAAGTCACTTAGGCAGGTCTACAAGCACACACTTCTGTCATCAGCTGAGAGTACGTGTTGCAGGATGACCTCAGCAGGTCCACGTGTAATCCAAGCTTTTGGTTCTCAATCAATGACCATCACTGTTGCTGAGGCTCTGGCACCCCCGGCTGGGGGAGGGGTGGAACTGCGACCCCCGCGTTTGCCTCGCGGAGGGGGACAGCAGTTCGTCACCAGGGACACACACCACTCCACGCCAGCTGAGAAACACTTTTCTGGAACCTCAAGATGGGGGTCACTGGCTTTGGAACATCTCGCTGTGTTTTTCTTTCTTCTGATGCTGCACCCAGTCACATCACTGTTTTGCAAACCCGTGCGGCAGCCGAAGGGTCACTATAAGGACTGTCTGCACCTTGGGGACAGGGTGCATGGCTAGAGCAGGGCCCGAGAATGAACTTTCCACACAGCCTGTCACCATGCCACTCTGCCACCGTGGTACAGACGCAGCCAGAGAGGACATAAACAGGTAAGTGTGGCTGTGCTCCGATAAAACTTTGTTGTTAGGTGCCATTGAGTCGGTTCTGACTCATAGCGACTCCGTGTATGACAGAAGGAAACACTGCCCAGTCCTGCCCCATCCTCATAACCGTCGCTGTGTTGAAGCCCATTGTTGCAGCCACTGTGTCAAGCCATCTCACTGAGAGTTAATAAATCTTTATTTACCAAAAACAAGTGGCTGGCTGGATTTGGCTGTGGGCTATGGTTTGCCCTGGTGCACAGTGGTTAAGAGCTATGGCTGCTAAAGAAAAAGTCGGCAGCTCGAATCCACCAGTTGGCCCTTGGAAACCCTAGGTTGCCCCAACAGCGGTGGGTTTGGTTTGGTTTTGTGGTTTGCTGACCCCTTCTGGAAGCCCTGTGCACACAACTTTTGGGGTGCTCCTTAATGCAGGACACTGGCCCCCAGTGCGAATGTCTCCTCATGCCCACAAGGACTCTCCAGCACAAACAGAGCGCACATGGAGCTTCACACGGCCGAGGCTCCAGTTGGAGTCTTGCTGGTGGCAGGAGGGGGAGGATGTCTGAGGCCGGGGAGTCACGTGCGCTCATGTGTGGACATGGCACAGTGTGGAGCCATCAGAGATGGCCCTCCAGCCAGTGGATGTAGAGCGTCCTCCATGGGGTTGTGGACCCTGGCAGGCGGCGGACGTGGGGTGCCCTCCGTGGGGCTGTGGACCTGGCAGGCAGCAGACATGGGGTGTCTGGGGGGCTATGGACCCCAGCAGGTGGCGGACGTGGCATGCCCTCTGTGCGGCTGTGGACCCAGCAGGCGGCAGATGTGGGGTGCCCTCCGGGGGGCTGTGGACCCCAGCGGGTGGCGGATGTGGGGTTTCCCTTGGGGGCTGTGGACCCCGGCAGGCAGCGGCACTGTGAGTCTGCACCCCACCCCCCGCCGCTGGCTTTCCGCTGTGGTCGCTGTGCCAGGACACCCTTTCTCAATTATCTTAGTGAAGTTCTCATCACAGAAATCTCTTCTTCATGGATTTTAAAGCCAAGAATGTTTCCAGAGAAAACCAGACATTTTCTGCGACACCATCTCGTCCACAAAGAGCCCAGCCGCCACTGGGAAGCGAGTGCTGTGGGGGGGCTTTATTCCCCTGCTTTGAAGACTGCCGAGCGATCTGATTTCTAATCCCCCCAAGGAAAAAAACCTTAAAATCATTAAAAGAAGCCAACACCAAGAAAGTCCCTCGCGGCAGTGTGTCCGGCAGACCCGCGCGGAACATAGCATGCGGCCCTGCCCCGCGGCCCAGGGCACATCAACATCCACTCATGTAAGTGGTCACACAGTGATCGCTTCTGTCCCTGGGTTTGGCGTGCTCTGGGTTGTAATGCCAAACGCTGGCCAAAGCTTAGAAAACCCGAAATGGCACTGAGACCACCACCCATCTGTCAGCCTTGTCATCCTGTGGGGGCTTGCGTGTCGCTGTGATGCCGGAAGCTATGCTACCGGTATTTCAAATACCAGCAGGGTCACCTGCGGTGGACAGGTCTCAGCAGAGCTTCCACACTAAGACTAGGAAAAAGGCCTCGAGGTCTACTTCTGAAAATTAGCCATCGAAGACCCTATGGATCGCAGAATATTGTCTGAGACTCTGACTAGCTTATTTTGGATGTGCCATCAGGAGGGACCGATGGCTGCATAAGGACATCATGTTTGGTGAAGTGGGAGGCTAGCAAGGGTGAGCAAGATTCTCCACGACACGGTCTGCCACAGTGGTCACGGCAACGGGCTCAACCATACCAACAATGATGAAGACGGCACAGGACCAGGCGATGTCTCCTTCATGTGTACGTACGCCACCATGAGTCAGAGGCCAACCTCACGGCAGCTAACGATGACTGGAAAACCTGAAAGACGCTGTGTACGAGGCGCTGCTGAGCACTCGGGAGGACACCCCCAGACATGTGTCCTTGCCTCCAAGGATTTGGTTTCTTCACCTGTGAAAATCAGGGCCGAGGGAGGCACCCCAATGGCTCCCCCAAGTCTGCCTCCTAGCAACCTGAGTCGGGATCACATCTAGGACCTTGCTGATAGGAGGCGCAGGAAGCTGTTATGTTTTACGCTCGGCGAGACGTGGGCAAGGATGAGGACAGGGCACTAGAGCAGGTGTCTCAAGGACAAAAGGAAACCGTCAGGTGTATTTCTAGAATCAAATTCTCTTAAATGAATAAAATCTACATATTTGCTGTCAGCCTTCTCCCAACTTGTCACTCCAACGTGAGTCTTGTCCCAGGGTCACCTCTGACTTTCTGCAGGGTCACCTGAGGCCAAGGAGGTGGGCTTGGAGTTTCCCAGTCAGCAGACACCGCTCATCTGCTCAGAGGTGGAGACGCGGGCGACCAAGTGGCAGGTCTCCCAGAGACAAGACGGGGTGTTCCTTGCTGGCATGGCCCCGCACAGGGCTTAAGGAGAGGCCGTCAGGAAGACACCATTCTGTTCCAGAGAGTTCCGGAACCTGGCTCAGAGGTGGGGCTCAGGAGAGACAGTGTACTATCCCTGCCGTCCTGCAGCCCTCCTCCCCGTGGGCCTGGGGTGGAGCCTCTAGAATGTTCTCTGGTCTCTGCTCAGCTTACCAGCCCTCACTGGGGGCTCCCTCTTGGCCCCTGCTACTTACTGTCACTCATTGACCGCGGTCCATACCCTCACAGGGACTCATGCCCTCTGCTGCCCCTGCCTCGCTGTCAGCACCCCAGAAAACCCACTAATCCCCACCCTTGGGGTTCCTTGACGCTGTCATGACACTCCCACCATTGCCAACTGCTGCATCTTGGGGACTTCTGCACCCACACCCCTCCCGCATTTGCTTCCAGCTCCGTCTGCAAGTTTGCTCTGGCCTTGGCAACGTAGGGGGCTAGGGAATTGCAGGTCTGCATGCCCCGGAGCTCCACCCTGGCCGCCAGCCCACCCCCCTAGGGTGCACAACAGCAGGAAAGGCCGCCTGGTCCCACACCGTCCCCGGGATTGGCTGTGGATCAGACCGTTGTGATCCATAGGGTGTTTACTGGCTGATTTTTTGAAGTAGATCACCAGGCCTTTCCTCCTAGTCCTTCTTAGTCTGGTAGCTCCGCTGAAACCTGCCCAGCATCACAGCAACACATAAGCCTCCACTGACAGATGGGCGGTGGCTGCGCAGAAGGTGGATTGGCTGGGAATCAAACCCAAGTCTCCCACACAGAAAGCGAGAATTCTACCACTGAACCACCGTCTCCTAATCATCTTCTGAATATCGTATTTAAATCTAGATTCTACTGTAAGGGTAAGAAATCCCCACCCCATCTTAATGGAAGAGTGAGAAACCCCCACCCCGTCCCCATGATGCGACAGGAGACTGCTCAGTTCTCAGGAGCAGGTGAGTGAGGGGTTAAGGAGAGCGTCCGGCCAGGCCCCACATGGCTCGCATGGCTCGGCACCGCCAGCCTTGCTCGGGGACTTCAAAGCAGACGTCTGGTGTGAGGACTGGGTTGAATTAAGGCCCCTTCTCCACTGTGAGTCTCTGAGCCTGGGGAGAAAGTGCCTGCTGCTTCTGGACTTCATTAGGGGCAATTTTCTTATCTTTTCTTCATTGTGGGCTTGATCCCCTGAAAATGCATTGTAGCTGGCTATGGGCTGGCTTCACAAGGTGCTGCTGGGAAGGGGGACGGTCTCGAGGGGCCCAAATGAGGGAGGGGGTGCGGAAGAAAGGGGAAAGCGAGCCTGTAACCCTTCTTGGCCAGCCGATGCCCGGGGACCATAAATTGTAAACTTCAAAGTGTTATTTCACATTAAAATCAATTAAAGAAAAAAACCCTGAAACAATTTTCCTTTTCAAAGAGGCTACTTAGGCTTTCAAAAGTTCACTTGATAAGGTATCATCCTATCCACGCTTGGCAGGAGAATAAAACAGAGTTTCAAGAACAGCTCAGAGAGGAAGGTTCTTCTTAAC
Source organism: Dugong dugon (assembly GCA_030035585.1). Lineage (NCBI taxonomy): Eukaryota > Metazoa > Chordata > Mammalia > Sirenia > Dugongidae > Dugong > Dugong dugon. Next base: position 207,503,535 of record CM057461.1, read on the forward strand.
AGCTGGTACCGGGTGGGGGGCCCGGGAGCAGGAAGGGAGAGTGATGCTCAGGGCAGATGCCCCCACTCCCCCCCGGCCCTGCCCCCGAGAACCTGCGGCTCGACTAGAAGGTGCCCCAAGCAGGGCCCACCCAACTGAAGACCGCTGGAAGGCGCAAGCTCTGGGGCACCCATCTAGCCACATCTGCACGTCTCGCTCTCTGCACTGGACTCTGCCGCGTTGGGCCGCTCCGTCCTCGGCGGCACCAACATCGCCAAGGAAGAATCAGTGTCTATACCATTCCTGCATTGGCATACTTCACTTTCAGATGGCGGGAGAGGCTTAGTTTCTGCTGGGGAGAGGACAGTGGGGCTGGCCGCGAGGCGCCGGCCAGGACAGACAGCGGGACACTCCCAGCTGACACGGCTGCACCAGGCTGAGGGTCCAGAAGCCGACCTGTAATTGTGGATGTGACCAGGCTCTCTGGTGTCAGTATCTGCGGGGGGACGTCTTTCGCCCTTCAGTTAGGCAGGGAGAATGTCAAAACAAGATGGTATCTGATCAAAAGTAGGAAGAGACATGGACATCAACCTCCGAGGTCAGTGGTCAGAGCAACGGGAGTGAATCAGGGCACCTTCCAAGGGTCTGAAGCGAAGGGGCCTCCCCCACATGGCCTGCTGCCTGTCTGCACACAGATGCTGCCTTAACTGAGGCCCCTCACCGCTGTGCACCCCGAGGGGCTGGGGGAGACTGCACCCCCTGGCACTGGGTGTGGGCCAGCACTGGGCTGGGGCTTCACACCCCAGAGCCCAGCCACCACCAGGGCCAGCGTGGGACGAGGCGCCGCTTTGGGGATAAGCTCACAGTGCTGCGAGGGGCCAGTGACTCACTCGGCCCCCAGGGAGCACATGGCTGAGTCTGAGTCAAAACGCAGGTGTCCCCTACAGACTGTTTCAGCACAAAGACACATGTCGGCGCACACAGGCATACGCAGACGTGTGAGCACCCACACAAGACACATGTCCATGCACACAGGCACGTGCACGGACATGAGCACACACCCACAGACACGCACAGAGACACACATAGCTACACACGCCTGCATGTATGTGCTTCCCAGGAATCAGGACAGCAGGACCGCGGGGTTAGAGGAAAAGCAGGAAGATTCGCTGAACCCTCTCAGCTCCCTATTCTCACGAACAGCATTTTCTTTCTTTTTTTTAAATTGAGCTTTAAGTCAAAGTTTACAGTTCATGTTAGTCTCTCATACAAAAATTTATACACACACTGCTATGTGACCCTAGTTGCTCTCCATACACTGTGACAGCGCACTCCTCCTTTCCACCCCTGATTTCCCATGTCCATTCAGCCAGCTCCTGCTCCCTTCTGCCTTCTCATCTCACCTCCGGACAGGAGATGCCCATTTAGTCTCATGTATCTATTTGAGCTAAGAAGCACTCTCTTCACGAGTATCATTTTATGTCCAGTCTAATCTGTCTGAAGAGTTGGCTTTGGGAATGGTTTTAGGTTTGGGCTAACAGAGAGTCCAGGGATCATGTCTTCTGGGGTTCCTCCAGGTTCAGTCAGACCATTAAATCTGGTCTTTTACTAGAATTTGAGTTTTGCACCCCACCTTTCTCCTGCTCCATCAGGGACTCTCTGTTGTGTTCCCTGTCAGGGCAGTCACTGGTGGTACCTGGGCACCATCTAGTTCTTCTGGTCTCAGGCTGATGAAGTCTCTGGTTTATGTGGCCCTTTCTGTCTCTTGGGCTAATACTTTCCTTATGTCTCTAGTGTTCTTCATTCTCTTTTGCTCCAGGAGAGTTGGGACCAATTGATGCATCTTAGATGGCCACTAGCTAGTTTTTAATACCCCAGATGCCACTCACCAAGATGGGATGCAGAACATTTTCTTAATAAACTTTGTTATGTCAATTGACCTAGATGTCCCCTGAAACTATGGTCACCAGACCCCTGCCCCTGCTACTCTGTCCCTCGAAGTGTTTGGTTGTATTCAGGAAATTTCTTAGCTTTGGTTTAGTCCAGTTGTGCTGACTTCCCCTGTAGTGTGTGTTGTCCTTCCCTTCACCTAAGATAACTCTTGTCTACTATCTAGTTAGTGAATACTCTTCTCCCTCCCTCCCCACCCTTGTAACCATCAAAGAACGTTTTCTTGTGTTTAAACCTTTTCCTGAGTTCTTATAATAGTGGTCTTACACAATATTTGTCCTTTTGCAACTGACTAATTTCACTTAGCATGATGCCTTCCAGATTCATCCATGTTATGAGATGTTTCGCAGATTCTTTGTTGTTCTTTACCATTGTATAGTATTCCACTGTGTGAATATTGCATAATTTATCCATTCGTCCGTTGATGGGCACCTAGGTTGTTTCCATCTTTTTGCTATTGTGAACAGTGCTCCAATGAATATGGGTGTGCATACATCTATTCATGTGACAGCTCTTATTTCTCTAGGATATACTCCAAGGAGTAGGATTGCTGGATCATATGGTACTTATATTTCTAGCTTTTAAAGGAAGTGCCAAATTGATTCCCAAAGTGGTTGTATCATTCTACATTCCCACCAACAATGTATAAATGTTCCAGTCTTTCTACAACCTCTCCAACATTTATTATTTGGTGTTTTTTTGATTAATGCTAGCCTTGTTGGGGTGAGATGGTATCTCATTGTAGTTTTGATTTGCATTTCTCAAACGGCTAATGATCATGAGCATTTCCTCATGTATCTGGTAGCCGCCTGAATGTCTTCTTGGGTGAAGTGCCTGTTCATATCCTTTGCCCATTTTTTAATTGGGTTGTTTGTCTTTTTATTGTCAAGGTTTTGCAGTATCTTGTAGATTTTAGAGATCAGACACTGATCAGACTTGTCGTCACCAAAAATTTTTCCCAGTCTGTAGATTGTCTTTTTAGTCTTTCAGTGAAGTCTTTTGATGAGCAGAAGTGTTTGATTTTGAGGAGCTCCCAGTTATCTAATTTCTCTTCTGGTGTTTGTGCATTGTTAGTAATGTTCTGCATTCTGTTTATGCCATGGATTAGGGCTCCGAGCATTGTCCCTGTTTTTTCTTCCATGATCTTTATCGTTTTTGATGTTATATTTAGGTCTTTGATCCATTTTGAGTTAGTTTTTGTGCATGGTGTGAGGTATGGGTCTTGTTTCTTTTTTTTGCTGATTGATATCCAGTTATGACAGCACCACTTGTTAAAGGGACTTGTCTTTTCCCCAATTAATGGACTTTGGGCCTTTCTCACATATCAGCTGCTCTTAGGTGGATGAATTTATGTCTGGATTCTCAATTCTGTTCCATTGGTCTATGTATCTGTTGTTGTACCAGTACCAGGCTGTTTTGACTACTGTGGCGGTATAATATATTCTAAAATCAGGTGGTGTGAGGCCTCCCACTTTGTTCTTCTTCTTGAGTAATGCTTTACTTATCCAGGGCCTCTTCCCTATCCATGTGAAGTTGGTGATTTGTTTCTCTATCTCATTTTAAAATATCATTGGAATTTGGATCAGGATTGCATTGTATCTGTAAAACACTTTGGGTAGAACAGACATTTTCATGATGTTGAGTCTTCCTATCCGTGAGCAAGGTTATGCTTTTCCACTTAGGTAGGTCTCTTGGCCTCTTGCAGTACTGTCTTGTAGTTTTCTTTGTATTGGTCTTTTATGTTTCTGATTAGATTTATTCCTAAACATTTTTTCTTCTTGGGGGCTCTTGTAAATGGTATTGATTTGGTGAGTTCCTCTTCGAAGTTCTCTTTGTTGGTGTAGAGGAATCCAACTGATTTTTGTATGTTTATCTTATATCCTGGTACTTTGCTGAAATCTTCTATTAGTTCCATAAGTTTTCTTGTTGATTCTTTGGGGTTTTCTTTGTATAAGATCATATCATCTGTAAACAGAGATACTTTGACTTCTTCCTTACCAATTTGGATGCCCTTTATGTCTTTTTCTAGCCTAACTGTTCTGGCCAGGACCTCCAGCACAATGTTGAATAAAAGTGGTGACAAAGGGCATCCTTGTCTGGTTCCTGTTCTCAAGGAGAATGTTTTCAAAGTCTCTCCATTTAGGATGATGCTGGCTGTTGGCTTTGTATAAATGTCCTTTATTATGCTGAGGAATTTCCCTCCTATTTTGCTGAGAGTTTTTATCATGAATGGGTGTTGGACTTTGTCAAATGCCTTTTCTACATCAATCGATAAGATCATGTGGTTCTTGTCTTTTATTTTATTTATGTGATGGATTACATTGATTGTTTTTCTAATGTTGAACCATCCCTGCATACCCGGTATGAATCCCACTTGGTTACAGTGAATTATTTTTTTGATATGTTGTTGAATTCTATTGGCTAGAATTTTGTTGAGGATTTTTATGTCTATGTTCACAAGGGATATTGGTCTGTAATCTCCTTTTTTTGTGGTGTCTTTACCTGGTTTTGGTATCAGGGTTATGCTGGCTTCATAGAATGAGTTTGGGAGTATTCCATCCTTTTCTGTGCTCTGAAATACCTTTAGTAGTGGTGGTGTTAACTCTTCTCTGAAAGTTTGGTAGAATTCTGTAGTGAAAGCGTCAGGCCAGGGCTTTTTTTTGTTGGGAGTTTTTAGATTACCTTTTCCATCCCTTCTTTTGTCATAGGTTTATTTCGTTGTTCTACCATTGATGAACAGTGTTTTCTAACTAAGACCGAGTCTGTTGGCTCAACTGCGCAACACCTCTCCTCACAGTGGCCCTGGGCACTGGGTTGTTCACCTGGGGGCACCTTGGCCCCTGACAGGTGGAGCTGTCATTGTAAAACAACAACAACAACGCCTGCACAGTGAAACCCCTCCTTTTGGGTCACAGGAACTGCTTCAACTTGGCCTAGATCAAAGTGGAAACAGCCATTTGAAGACAAAAGCAAACGTGGTGTTGAAAAAAGAGCCCCGCAGCGATGTTCTAAAGGACTCGAACAAGGCCGAGGAAGGGGTAGGAATGGTCCACAGCTGCCTTGCAATTTCTCCGTAAATAAAGGAGAAACAGTTATTCAATATCCCACCATGTCACGAAGGGTTTGTGGGAGAAAAACTAGGCAACCTTTAACGTTTTAGTGTTCATCTTTCCTAAGATAACACGATCGGATGCCTCACACAAAGCTGCTGCCTCTCCCCACCCTTTTCTCATGATCAGGGCCCAACTCGCACGCCGGGTTTCCATTGGTCACGGGACGGGGACACTGTGAACAAAAGGCCCGACACTGAAGGATGAGCTGAGAGAGAGCATCAAGGCGCCCCATGACTGACTCTATATCTGGAAACTCAGCTACAGACGCACTGGTCTTTGTAAAAGGCCCTGAAGGGTGCTGGGGACCGGGCTGTGTGTGAAAACCCGTCCTGCCTGGGACCTGGCTGACACGCCATCGTGGGCAGAATGAAGGGGATAGGAGGCCATGGAAGCCCCAGGGACGTGTGCGTGGGGTTTCCAGCCTGTCTGGTACAGAAGCGTTCCCGATGTCGGGTGCGGGCAACCCAGGGTCTTACCTGAAAGCGGTCAGGTACTCGGCATCTCCCATGGGGGGGTCGAGGCCGCCGGCGAAGGCCATGTTCACGTTGAAGCCCACACCGGGCCCTGTGCCCACCTGCACCGAAGGGGAGAAACAAACGCACGTCACCGACCTCGATCGGGTCCCCCACAGACAGGCACGCTCCATGGGCCCCACTTACCTCGTCGGGGGCCCCACTGCCCGGGAAGAAGTTCCCGTCATCGTAGCGGTGCAGAGAGATATACAGCACGTTGGGGTCGTTGTAGAACGCCTGCTGCGTCCCGTTCCCATGATGCACATCCTTCAAGAGCAAAGAGAGCCGCTCAGCATGAGGCGCATGACCACAGGGTGGAAGGTGTCGCAACGAGAATGTACAGTTGCCCCACCGTGGCCTTTGCTGTGTGTGCGGATGAGTCCGCTGGTGGCAAGTGAGACGCCACGGCCAGGCCCGCCCACTGCCTGGGAGGATGACCAGCCATCTGGCCAGAGCAGGTTACAGGCTATGCAGCAGGGGGTCGTGGGGACATGAGGGAGCGTCCTGGGCCCTTCGAGTAGACAGCACTGTCTTACGTGCCCTCAGCGCTGCGGTGTATTCCTGACCTGGCAATGAAGGTAGGGCTGGTGTTCCCGACCCGGCGGCGGCCATGACCTTCCAAACAACCTGTCACTGGGCCAGGGTCCTGCTCCTGCCGTGCGTGTAAAAGTGAGCTGTGTCGTGGCTTCGTTTGGATGGGGGTCCTGGCCTTGCCTGTTCATCTCTGGCACATTCTAGGTGCCAACTGGCAGGCACTGGGGACACGGCAGTAGCAGACAAAAGGGACGCACCGGTCACAGCACAGGGGTCTGGGCCCCACACCGAAACGACACACCGCTTCTCCTTATCATGACGCCCCGTCTGCTCAAAGCAGGAGCGGGCAACCAGAGGGTCCCTGCTGCCCGCCCCCGCCTGTGCCATTCCTTCCTGGAGCCACAGTGGGAGATGCCCGGGCTTGCCAAAACTGCACGTGGGCCGTGATTCTAAACGCTGAGGGGCTTGTACTTAATGTGTGTCTGGCTTACAGAAGCTGTTTGTGCTCATCCACAAGCACGGGCGCAGAGCAATGCCCAAGACGTGGTAGGAAGAGGATGCGTGGTCCTGCCCACTCGAGAGCAACGTCACGGGGACAATGACACGCCCAGAGGCATTTACGAGGCAGGCTTCTGAGGCGGAGAAGGTAGTGCACACACGGTTGTGCACTGTGAAACACACAGCACAGCACTCGGCCAACGTTCCACGACAGCGTCCTGCAGGCCGGCCACACACCCACAGCGTTTTACACACGGCCTGGTTCAGGGCATGGGGGAATTTGCAGCACGTAGCTACTATGGATTGTGTCGGAATTAGCCTCGCCCTACTGACTATTCCCTTAGAGGGAGTCGAAGGAACAGCTCCCAGGGCCTCAGGAACTGGGCATGCTGGTCCTGCCCCAACCGGCAATGTGTGGGCCCCTAGACCCCACAACCCCACAACCAGCACTGGACCTGTAGTTTGCTTTGGAAAACAAGGGAATCTGCTACCCAGGGTCTTTATTTCTAAACCGAAGAGGGCTTCTGCAATAAAAATCATAACCCCACCAGATGTGCCCGGTTATTTTTTTCTTAAAAAAATTACGAAGTAAATCATAAATACTAAAGAGGAAAATAGATGCATATACATATGTATGTATAGCTATATATACGTATGTATATCTGTATCTATATAGATATACATATGTATGTATACAAAACATCAAAATCCCAAACCAGTTGTTGTCGACTCTGACTCCTGGCGACCCCACATGTGCAAGGCAGAACTGCTCCACAGGGTTTTCAAGGACCTGACCTTTTGGAAGCAGCCAGTCAGGCCTGTCTTCTGAAGTGCCTCACACCACAGACCAGAAACACCAGGTCGAAAGGGGGCACTGGCTCAACTCAGCTGCCCACAAGATCTCACCAGGGGCTTCCCTGCAGCGGCTGCCCTCACCCCGGCCAGATTTCTAGAACACTCTACCTTCCAGGAGTCCAATTATTGGAAAGATAGGTGGATTTTGAGCTGTCAAGTAGACTCGTAGCAGGTTGGAGCTTTTATTTTACCTGTCTTTGAGATAGTTTCCAGAAGTTATGTGTCCCAAACCCCAGTGTCAAAGGAGGTCTGAATACCCACTTCCTCTCCCCACGCAAACCCACGTCTGCATGGGGCAGACATGAGGGTGCCTTTCCTAATGCTCCCTGCAGGTGGCGCCGCTCACCCAGTCCACGATGAGAATCTTGCTGACGTTCAGCCTCTGCTGGAGGAGCTTGGCTGCGATGGCCACTGAGTTGAAGTAGCAGAAGCCCCTGGAGGCACGAATTGAGAGAAAGGAAGAAAACAGGGCCCTTATTAGTTTTCACAAGACCAACTAGTGCCTCCTGGGATTCTAAGAGGCTCCGTGAGCACGGCTCCTGGTCAGGCAACGGGAAACCATATTGATGCTACATGGCGCACACACACGCCACATTCACCCCACACGTTCACATACACACACACATGCTCACATACACCACACTCACACACCCCACACAAACCCTACACTCAGACACACACTCTCCCACTCCTCCACACACACATACTCCACACTGTACCCCCTCACGCCTCATCTCCTACATGGAGATTCCCAATGATTTTAGGGTAAGCAAGTCTATTTTACGTTGTTTGTATCCACATTTCCCTCTTACTTGACTCCAGAACACATCACAGAACATGTACTGAGAACTCAAGAGGCACTACAGCCCCGCAGAACAAAGTTGCTTATTTTAGTTACTTACTGCTTGTCTTCTCATACTTGAGGACAATTAAGGCACAGGAGATACATATCTATATCCAGATACAGTAACACATAGAATATATGAGGTCAAAAAGCATTGCTGCTAGGTTCCAGTTCATACACGCACAGGTTTATTCCACACAAGACGTGTTTAAATGTGTCTCTGAGATCAGTGGATGGCTGCAGACAAGTCCTCTCAGTAATACACCTGTCTTAGTCTTGTTAGAGTGTCTTCAAAAAAAGCACACTTTTTGTGCCATGGAAAAAAATCATTTTGAGGTCTGGGCTAATATCAAATTTTTAACAGAACCGAAGTGGACAGCTTCCCAAATCACTGAAGCGTTGCAACAAGTTTACGGGAATGCTGCCCCACATGAAACGAGTTTTTAGATGAATCAAACATTTAAGGAAGGTCAGGAAGACCTCAAAGATGAGCTAAGAGAGGGAAGACCACTCAGAAGGTTATGGCGACTGTTTTTTGGGATCCCAAAGGGATATAATCTTGATAGATTTTTCTCGAAGGACACAAGACGACCATGGGGGCTTATTATGAAGAAGTTTTAAGAAAACCGAAACCTGCCCTGGTGAGCAAAAGGCCAGGAATCTCGCGATGAGGATTTTTTTCCATCATGACAATGCGCTTGCTCATTCTTCAAGGGCAGCAAGGGCTCACCTACGAGAATTTCCTCGGGAAGCCTTACTCCATCTGCCCTATCGCCTTGATCTTGCCCCTTTAGACTTCATTTTGTTCCCAAAACTCAAAGAACATTTAAACGGAACACGATTTGAGTCCCTTGGGGATGACAAAACGGCCGTTTTGATGTGTTGTAAATCGAAGAGTGCAGAATTCTTTGGGGAAGTGTTAGAGAGATAGAAACACTGCCTTCAGAAGGTATAGACCTAGATGGAGGATAGGTCAAGAAACAAGAGCTTCCAAGTTTTGATATTTTTGTTTAATAAAAGTTTCTATGATTTTGAAGCAAGACTTTGTGATTTACCTCATATATATTCACTCCAGTAATAACACTGCATTTTTAGAGGGTCTCGTTGAAGAGTGAGAAGCTCAGAAAGTGACTCAAGCATGAATGAAGACCCTCTGAGCCTGCATTTCCCCCTGCCTGGGTTACCGGGCTGAGAACCACTGTTTGTTTTGTTTCTAGAATCGCAGGCTGGTGACGGAAGCCCAAACGTCCCAGGACACTAAGAAGCTAGCTCTCTGTTGCTACACGCTGCCATTCTCACGTCAGTACCACAACTGTAGTAGCTCGTGGCAAACACGCAGGAGCACTCTAACAGAAATACTGACTTGTATCCCACTCTGGGTCCATTTAGGTTTATTACTTAGACTCTCTGACAATTTAAACTCAGATGAGAAAAGCAGCTTTGGAGAAATGAAGCGCACGAAGCTTCTTAAGTAAGGGGAGTGTGCTGGGTGTGGGGTACCCCAACGCTGTTCTTTCAGGTAAGGCTGCAAAGACCCCAGCCCGAAGTCCACACTCAGTGGTTATCATCTTCCTTCTGTGTGAAGGCTATCTTTTTCTAGAACATGGAGCCAAAAGCCTCGCCTCCTGATCTCAATGCCGAAGCTCCTGCTCACCCGAAAGCTAACACTCGAATTCCTTAGGCCACGAGTTCCAGCCTGCTCAACCCGAGGCTCCTGCCTTGTTCTGGAAGCTTCTATGATGGCTCTCGGCTTCATGCCCTGCACTTCCTGGCCGCTCCCTGCGGGTGCTCAATGCCTGGGCGTTGTCTGCCCCTGTCCTCTAACATCCTGCTGCTCGCTTTGGGGAGTGCCCAGAGGCCGCCCCTTCCTGACTCCCCCCATTCAGATGAGAAGAGCTGCCCCTCGCCCCATTCTCACAGCCCTGGTGGCACCCACTGGTTGTTTCTGTCCCCGAGATGGCGTGATCCCCGCCTAGGGCGGCGGGCACACAGTACACCAGGGCTGAGCTGAAGAGGTGGTGCTGGCCTGGCTGGTGGAGCCACGCGTCCTTGGCAAAGCACTAACAGTGGTGGAACAGAGATGGCCCGCTGCCCACATGCACCTTCTCACCCAGACCTCTGCGGTGTGGACAACTGGGGTTTCCAGAAGACCCCAGAGTCCGATCTGGCTAGGTGGGGACCAAATCTTTCTCACAACACACTTGACAACTCAAACGTTCCCCTAGCCCGACTTTGCAGTGGACGTGGCTCCCTCTGGTTTGCTCCTGAGTCACGAGTGCCATTGGCAGACTGACCTCCATGCTCCCTGCTGCCTCACGGAGCTGTGTGCACTTGTCTATCTGCGCTAGATCAGAGACCCAGGGGAGCCGTGGGCATGCGTGCACAGCACACGTCGCGGGTGGTCGGGGCAGGGCCAGCAACCCCCAGCTTTTTCCAGGTGGGCCCAGCCCTGCTGGGGGAGGGTCAGAAGCTGTCCTTGCCCTACCCCCGTGTGCCTGGGTGTCCCAGGGCGTGTACTTACATGGGCGTGCTCTCCTCTGCATGGTGTCCTGGGGGGCGGACCACCGCAAAGCCGTTCTGCAGACGACCCCGAGCAGGGGCGAGAAACAAGTGAGAAAGACAGGCTTTATTTCAATGTGCAAAACTGTTGAAGACTAAACTTTTCGCAGACTCAAAATGTACGTGAAGGCCTGGTTTCGCCTGCATCCCTAAGGGGCTGGGTGTGAGCATTTCAGAGACTTTCTGAGGTGTTCTGTAAAGACGGCTGCTGGGATCATGGGTTCCCAGCGAGTCCATGTCAGTGAGGTAAAAGGCGCGTGTCCTTGGCTTTCTAGAGTTCACTGTTGCTGGCAGCCTGGCGCTGCTGAGCTTGGCATCCCAGGGAAGTGTGGATGGGGTGCTCTGGCCTCCATCAGCCAATGACCAGGAAGTGTCCACAGGGGACCCCCCAGATCTGCTGCCCTGGCACAGGGGGCTCAGAGGACTAAGCTGGAAGTATCCACAGGGGATGACACCCCTGCTCCCACCCCCCCCCCCCCCCCCCGCCCAGACCTGGTGCCCTGGCACAAGGAGCTCAGAGGACTGAGGTGGAAGTGTCCACAGGGCTGACTCCTCCTACCAGACATGGTCATAGGGGCCAGGTTCAGTCAAGAATGCCCCGATGAGGCAGTAAAATTTACTAACTGTATTAAACCTTGGCCCTTGAACACATGTCCTTTTGACACCCGTGCGAGGACGTGGGAAGGAGCAGAGGAGCTGTGCTGCTGATTGTGCCTGGGGGAGATAATGGGCGGCTGTGTCAGTGGTGGGCTGAGCTAGCTCCTTTTCTCACAGAGCCCCTTAAAGGAAGGACTGACGGATATTCCAGGCTGGGTAGCTGGACATGGGCTATCACGTGGAGAAAATGACAGGCACTTTCAAAGCTAAAATCTGAGTTTTCGGTGGAAACTAAGCCTGGGAGATGTGTATGTGCCATGTGGGCTTGCTGGCTCTTCCTGATGCATAAAGGCCTTTCTGATGGGATGGGTGGTGTCCTTACTGAATGTGGTTTTTGATATTGCCTAATAAAATGTGTCAAATTTGGAAGGTCTGTGTATCTTGATGGACCTTTATTTCCAAACGACCAGTGCCTGATGCTACAAAATCACGCACGGTAAAGACTCATCAAGGTGCAAGCAGACTCTTGCCCTCTATGGGGACAGGGTCAGAGACATCATTGCTGGGGTTTCCGATTCCACAGGGCTGCTGGTTTCTAAGAAACCGCCACACGTCAAGTTTTGATGCTGAGCCAGAATTGACTTGACGGCAACGGGTTCACCAGAGAACGTCTACGATTATATAGAAAGGTGATGAAAATCTGTGTGAAGCTAAATTTTCTTCATGTCCTTCAACCAGAACAACAAGTCACAACCAATGGCTGCAGAAGCAGGTATAAGAGTCCAGCTGCTATCTATCATGCCAGTTGGTATTGCTATTTATAAATGAATTAATAAATATTCAAAAATTTTCTTATCAGAGCAGCTTCACGGAGCTCCCAGCAGGAGACAGAGCACTTGCTGGACCTGCCCTGCTGCACAATAGCCGAGCAACTGGCCCTGCCCGCTGGACAAGGTGGTGAGAAGTATCGTGCCCTCAGACGAGCAAACAACGAAGAACACATAGCTCCCTTGCTCAGACCTAACCAAATAAAACAAAAAAGCAGGATGAAACAAACAAATCTATAATCCGTAAATGAACAAAATAACTAGTGAATGTTCCGAAGACAGCAGACAATAACAAAACATATTAAACAAACAGGACAGGATGGTCCCAGTAGGTGTCTAAAATAAAACCCACCAGATGACACTCCAGTAGAAGAAAAGGCACTGAAACTACCTGATAGGGAATTCAAATCTCTAATAGAACTATCCAAGAGTTGAAGCAAAAAGCAGACAAAAATTAGGAAAAAATACACAAAATCATGGAAAAGGCAGACAAAATCATGGAAAAGACAGACAAAAACAATAGAAGAATTTAGGAAAATAATACAGGAACAAAACGTCAAAATAAATTCACAACTAGAAATCGTACAAAAACAGCAATTAGAAATCCAAAACAAAAACAATAAGAGTTCAGAAATGGACAGTGTCATAGAAGGTCTGAGGAGCAGGTGTGAAACAATGGAAAACAGGATCGGCGAAATTGAAGACAAATACTTGGATACCACTTTGTTTGAGGGAAAAATCAGAAAAAAGAATGAAGAAAAATGAATAAACCCTGAGAATGATGTAGGATACAATCAAAAGCAAAAATCTATGAGTGATCAGAGTTCCAGAACAGGGGGAGAAAACAGAAAACACAGAGAGGATCATAGAAGAACTGCCGACAGAAAACTTCCCCAATATCATGAAAGATGAAAAGCTGACCATCCAAGAAGCTCAACGAACCCCATATAGGATAGGTTCCAAAAGAAAATCACCAAGACATATCATAATCACACTCGTTAAAGCCAAAGACAAAGAATCCTGAGAGCAGCTCAAGAAAAACAAAAAGTCACGTACAGAGGAGAAACAATAAGACTAAGCTCTGATTACTCGGCAGAAACCATGTAGGCAAGAAGGCAATGGGATGACATATATAAAACCTTGAAAGAAAAAAATTGCCAACCGAAATAATATATCCTGCAAAACTCTCGTTCAAATATGATGGTGAAATCAGGACATTTCCAGACAAACAGAAATTAAGGGAATATGTAAAAACCAAAACACACTTATAAGAATTATTAAAGAGAATCCTTCGGTTAGAGAACAACATCAGACGACAGCCTGAATCTAGGATGCAAGACCACACCAGCCAGATACCAACCTAGGAAATGAACTCTCAAGGATTAATCAAAACTAAAAGATTTACAACAGAGAACCAGAGAGAGGTTAATCTGCAAATGACAACAGCATCAGAACAATAAAAGAGGGAATAAACGGTATAGGTATAGAACTTTCTAAGGGAGAGGAAGGCAAGGCAATACCAAGTAATAAAAGAGTGGTTCAAACTTAGGAAGATAAGGATAAATTTCAAGGTAACCACAAAGAAAGTTAATAAACATACTCATCAAAATAAAGAAGAAAAACATAAAGTTTCAGCAAACGAAACACAAAATCTACAAAAACAAAAGAAAAAAAAAATCCACTAACAAAAAGTTTCTCATCAGCACCGATGATATAGCTTATTTAACTAAAGCTCTGTGGGGCCTGGACAATCTCTCAGCGTGGGTGGGCACCCGAGGCCGCCATCTTTAAGAATGGCTGCACTGGCCTCTGTTCCCCTCAGCATGCAGGCAGGGCAGGGTGTTCACCCTTTGTCCCCGACGGAGCTGGCCTCCCCAACAGCCCCTCCGTGCGTGTCTGGGGGACATGGCAGCAGCTGGCTCCTGTGGGGACAGTCCCGGCATGCTCCACCTGCTGCAGTGCTGGCAGGCCCCCCACAAGGCACTGGGCCAGGCCCCTCACTCACCTTCAACTCGCCCGTGGCCACCTTGAAGACGAGTTCCACCACGCAGCCCACAGCCAGACGGGCCGCCCCCGACGAGTGTACCTCATTCCATATGGTGTCGCTGTCCACCTGTGGAGAGTGGTCACGGTCACCGTCACCCCCACCACACAGATATTGGCACAGCCCCGCCCACACCAGTCCCAAGTCTCCGTCAAGGCCTTGCGTCTAAAATCCCAGCGTTGTGCCCCTCACTTTTATTCCCTCTTAAAGAACAGACTCAGCTTGTATTGGGGTTACTTCTTCCTTTAAAAATAACATGCCACAAACGAACTAATAGAGACAGAAAGCTGACGCGTGCGGAAGAATGTACGCTTTCACCCCTGAGCATCATGAACTCCACAAGTGCTCCAGCTCACTGGGAGCCAGAGGGAGTGATGCCACGCTCACTCGTACCTTTCCTCTCCCTCCCTCCCCTGCCCCTTGTTTTACACCACCGCAGCCGGTTGCATTGGGAATGAACATAAGGGAACTCAGAAGGAGAGCCCTCTTCAGGCTGTGACTTCACTCTGTGCTGAAATTAACTGGAATCCCCGAACGCCTGATGGGACAGGGAGGCGGGAGTCGCATTGGGCCAGGCAGGGTCAGACACGCTCTAGAAGGTGCTGGTGGAACATTCGCCAGATGCTGCCCCTTCGAGTACAAGGTGTCTTCACACACACGCCCGGCAGTTTGTCTGTGTGCTTCCTGGTGTGTTTATTTTGGCGTAACACGTTAAAAGGCGGCACTGGCCGGCGTGACAGAGAAGGACAAGGGGACTGTGGCCAGGTCTGGGAGCCTGGGGGCGGGGGGCGGCGCAAAGGGCCAAAGAGCAAAGACACAGACCCAGGGGTCCTGTCCTTCCTGAGGGGCACCATCAGTGAAGGCTCTCACTGAACACTCTCCCCATATACCTCAGGCCCTCGCCTCTCAGCACCCACCACCCCGGAGCCCGGGAGCCCGCGGCTGCATGCAGCCAGGACGCCAGCTGCCGACCCCTCCCATCTTCTCCGCTGGCACCCCGTGAGCAGACCTGCCACTTTAAAGGAGCTGATGCTTACATGGGGAGGGATGGATACCGTGAGAGGCAGTCTGGAAGCTGCATCTTCAAAGCAAGATGATTTGAAATAAATTTACGAGGGGCTCAAGCCATTTCCTGGAGGGTATTACTTGGCGGGGTTATTCTCGGCGAGCAAACCTCTTGTTTCCTTAAATAGCTTCCAAATGTCGACAGAACCCTCTCCGCAGGGCCCGCTCGGCAGCACCAGAACTCAGCATTTGAAAGACGACTTCCGCTCTCAGGAACAGTCCACTGCTGCTTAATGAAGTGGCCGCAGAACTGCAAACATTCCGGGACACGAGGAAAACTCTTCACACCACGATGACAGGTCATTCAGCAGGGAGACGGGATCACTAGTCCAGGGTGGCTGTCCTGGAGCCAGAGCCTGGCCAGAGCTGGGGCTTCCAGAAAGATGCCACCAGCTGCCCCGGCTTCCAAGGGGACAGTGTCCTTGGTGGTCAGGCCCAGGGCTGCACACATGCGCCCCGGAAAGACAGTTTGGGCAAAACAAAAACCCATTGCTGTCCAGGTGATTCTGACTCACGGCGACCCCACGTTTCAGAGTAGAACTGTGTTCCTCAGGGTTTTCAGTGGGTGTGATCTGGAGGTGCAACAATCAAGCACTAGGCTGCTAACCTAAAGGTTGGCAGTTCGAACTCACCCAGCAGCTCCACGGGAGAAAGACCTAGGATCTGCTTCTGTAGAGATCACAGCCTGGGAAACCCTATGGCGCAGCTCTACTGTGTCATATAGGATTGCTATGAGTTAGAATTGACTTGACAGCACCCAACGACAATCTTTAGGAGGTAGATTGCCAGGCCTTTCTTCCAAGGATCCTTTTGTGAACTCAAACCTCCAACCTTCTGGTTAGCAGCTAACTGCTTTAACTGTCTGCAGCACCCAAGACTCCTTATTCAGAGACCACTTCTCATTAGCACGTGGTTATTTGGGTTTCAGGACTAAGAGGTCACGAAGGGAGGGAAAACGGACCAACACTGCCGAGTGTGCCTGGAAGGGTCTCTCATCCCCCAGCCGGCACCTCTGCCTGCTCAGACGGCGCCATCACAGTCACACAGAGCGGGGGACAAAGCCCTACCCACCCTGGGGCCCCAGGCAGTCAACGTCCCAGAGAGCTCCAGCCCACATCCTTCTGCTGGGCCGTCAGCCCCCGGGGTGGGCCTCAGGTGGCAGCGGTCCTGGAGAGGCATGAAGTTCAGAAGGAGCGAGGCCGGGGTGCAGCAGGCCGGCTCATGGCAGTGTGGGCTTAGAGCAGGTGGCACGCAGTCAGGAGCACGAGCAGAGGCGCGGGATGGGGATGTGGGCTCCCTCCGGGCCGTCTAGGGTCCAGACAGGAAATGCTGAGGGAGAGCTCAGGAGAGTCCTGATGGATTCCGACTTGCTGTCACGAGCGGGGACGGGCCTGGTGAGGCCCAGCCTGAGTCGAAGGAGCAGGGAGGTGTGCAGATCTGGGGTTCACCCAGTGCCTGGCTCAGGGAGGCTGCTCCAGGCATGGCCTGTCCCAGGTGACGCTTCTTCCTCACTAATTGGGAGATGAGCTTCCAGTTCCCAAAGTTCCAGCCCATAGCTTCAGTGCTGACTCCCAGGAACCCGACGGAGAAGCCACGGCCTCTCTGTGCCTGCTTTCTCCGTGTTCAACAGCCACGTTTGACTCACGCTGTGCCGGGCATGGGAGCTTGACTGTCTGCTCTGCTCTTCCCAACAGGGAAGGGATGGTGCGGCCTTGGACACTGAGGGACTGTGCTGACCTGAGGGGACGGTGCAGCCCTGGAAGGGGACAGCGAGGGGACGGTGTGGCCCTGGAAGGGGGCAGCAAGGTGCTGTGCTGACCTGAGGCGACCACAGGAAAACAGCAGCATCAGGGCTGGGCTGGGCAGGTTAGCCTCAGTGCCTCGTCTCCCTATCAGAGGGTGTTATGAGAAAGCCCGAAGAAAGAACTGCCCCGCACTGCCCTGTGGGTCACTGTCCAGAACCCCAGGGCGCCGTCGAGTCTGAGCCATCTTCCATCAGAGCTGCACCCATGGGTGCTTTGTGTCCCCCTAGAGGGCAGCCTGGCCAGCCAGCTGGGCCTGCAATCTGGGGGCAAGGCTGGAGGTGGGCTGCTGAAGCTCAGCCTCCCAGGTCTGAGTTCCCATTTAGTTTTCATTTGCAAATTATAAATTCTGCCTCGAATGGCACGCTGGCTGCAGGGCAGTGTAAATCCAAATCTTTTCAAGTCTGGCCAAAAATTTGCCACAAATTAAAGAGATCGGAGCCCATTTACAATACAAAATAAAACAGCTCGGGGCGTGCCTGGCGGTGCAGGGCTAAGTGTCGCTTATTCTCCTTCTGACAGGATAATTTTCAAAGCGGTGATTTCTGTAAAGACTCAGGAAGAAAACAATTTTGTTTCATTTCCATAACAGACTCCAGACCTTGAGCTTCACCCCACCATGTGCAATTACGCACAAACGCTGCTGTATAGCTTCGAGCCGGGGGCCTTTGTTGTCCGTGCGTCCAGCCGGCCGGCTCGGAGGAGGCCCAGCCTCCCCTCTGAACAGTGACTCCTGTTCTAGCTCCACCTCCCTTAGTTTCATCAGGAGGACGTGTGCAGTGCAGGGGAACCCTTCTGCGTCCTGTGCAGCTCTGACTGTCCCGCCTGACCCCGCAGTGGGGCAAGGAGCCCCTTCCTACTACACGCTTGTGCCCGGAAGGCCCGTCAAAGCCGTCAGCTTCCCTCAAGTGTTTAACCGACAAAGGCGTGTCTGCTCGTAAGAGAGAAGCACGCGCAGCCCATCTCGCGGCTCAAACCTCCACGTGCTCCGTAAACACCGTGCCGCCGCCGAATCAGGGCTTCCTGTCACACGGGGAAGTGGGCACAGAATAAACAGTCCTTCCGAAGGATGCACTTGTGACCAAGAGGTGAGCAGGCTGCTGCTCCTCCATGGGGAGGAAGGGCCCGCAGGGCCGCCGCAGGCACAAGGTTAGCCTCGTGGGACGTACCCCCCTGCCCCGGGAAGGCACGCAGGTTCCAGGCTCCGTGCAGCTGTGCGCACACAAGCTTTGAAGCGCACATGTGCGGTGGGGGCCCCCCACCCCAGGCCTGCTATGGAAAACACCTGGTAGCAATTACCCACTCTGCAGAAGGCAGGGTGGCGATTCTGTGACCGCTGAGGCCCCAAGAACAAACAGGACGCTATTTACCCATTAAAGAGATACTCACCCCGACACCACCACATGGGAGCCGCACGAACACGGAGCTGAGGGAGCCTGTGGGGAGAGGGACGGTCAGGGACCTGCGGTGAGAGAAAAGGCCGCCAGCCCAGCCTGCCCAGAGGCCACCGGAGCACTACGTGAGCGGAGCCCTCAGTGGTTCTGGGTGGGAGGTGAAGAACATGCCTACGGCCGAGGGTGCACGCAGGGCCAGGCCCGTCCACAGGTGGCCACTGCAGGTTATCTCTGTGGGCGGTGGCCAGTGTGTGCAGGCTGAACTTGGGTGCAGACCTGCGTGGAGAGGTTTGGCGTCCTCTCTGGACAGAACCTCACCTCCAGGGAGCAGCCCCCTGGGGGGGTGGGTACTGAGCCCCAAGATGGGCTTACTCCCAGCCCAGCTGGCTGGTGCCTTCCCAGGAACAAACCCTGAGATCCTGAGAAGCCGTGGGGGACCAGGACTCTCCTCCCACAGAATTGACCCAGCTTCTCTGGAGCTCCGTGTGCAGCTCCAAGCACAAGTCGAAGTTCGGGTGTTCCTGGTGGTCCCCTCCAGCTGTGAGCAAGGCAGAGAGGCCCAGAACCTTGAGAACCCCATCCGTGTCACATTCCCTGGGACTGCACACAGCCACAGGGGTTGAAGTGGGCCAGAGAGGGGTTGCCCAAGAAGCCCACCCTCCACGGAGCTCACACTGCTCCAGGGACGGGCTGCCCACCCTCCACGCAGCTCACACTGCTCCAGGGACGGGCTGCCCACCCTCCACGCAGCTCACGCTGCTCCAGGGACGGGCTGCCCACCCTCCACGCAGCTCATGCTGCTCCAGGGACATGCTGCCCACCCTCCACGCAGCTCACGCTGCTCCAGGGACGGGCTGCCCACCCTCCACGCAGCTCATGCTGCTCCAGGGACATGCTGCCCACCCTCCACGCAGCTCATGCTGCTCCAGGGACAGGCTGCCCACCAAGGAACATCCCTCCTTGAATCTGGGGCCTCAGCTGCCTGGCTTATTCCCCCAGCATGAGAGAAGCTGACCATGGGCCATGGTGGGACAAAGCTTGACTAGTGGAGTCACTCTCGGACCCAGGCACTGCAGTGGTCACCCCACACCCCGAATAAGCTAGCAGGACTGGCATCAGAGAGTCGTGTCTGCCGTTCACAGAGAAGCTCCGACTCCATGCCCTTTCCTGAGCACAGCTTGCAATTCTGCTGAGCCAGCTCCATGTCACTTTTTAAAATGGCAAAGGCAGTCCCCAGTTTGGTCCACACTGTCATTCATCCTGAAGAGTTGGTGTGGTTGCCCCCCGACCAAGGTCCTTTCTCGCTCCAGTCTTCTGAGGCTGAACTTCCCAGAGTGGAGGATGCAAGTCCTTTGGGACAATTTCCATGTCAGGGAAGTGGGCTCAGGCTTGCTAACCTGTGGATTCACTGGGCTTCTAAGCTTCAGATTTGAGGCACGTTGTTCACGTTGTCAAAAATAAGAAAGAGAAATTCAACACATGGTGTCATTAGGGGAGAAGCAGCAGTGGGTGTGTCTTTTCTCCCAGTCAATCAATCAATCAGTCAATCACCTGCTTGGCCCTGAGCGGTGGACCAGGGGCCTCACTTCTCAGTTCATGGCCAGCAGCACGGCCCCTTGTAGATCCCTCTCATTGCTGGTTCTATGCTTGTTGAATGTTCATTCCATCATCCTCACACACCCACTCAGGTCTCCTAGAGGCAACCATGTTAGTGTTGTTGCTGTTGTTAGGCGCCATGGTCAGTTCTGAATCTTAGCGACCTCATGTGACCTCATGTGCAACAGAATGGAAGACTGCCCAGTCCTGCACCATTCTCGTAATTGTTGCTATGTTTGAGCACATTGTTGTAGCTACTGCGTCAATCTATCTCGTTGAGGGTCTTCCTCTTTTTCACTGACCTTCTACTTTACCAAGCATGATGTCCTTCTCCAGGGACTCGTCCCTCCTGATAACATGCACCTATCAGTTTGTCATACTGTGGTGGCTTGGGCAGCTATGCCACCAGTGTTTCAAATATCAGTAGAGTCACCCATGGCGGACAGGTTTCAGTGGAGCATCCAGACTAAGACAGATTAAGAAGAACGACCCGGTGGTCTTCTTCCGAAAAAAACTGGCCAGTGAAAACCTTGTGAATAGCAGTGAAACATTGTCTGATATCGTGCCAGAAGATGAGCTCCTCAGGTTGGAAGACACTCAAAAGACAACTGAGGAAGAGCTGTCTCCTCAAAGTAGAGTTGACCTTAATGATGTGGATGGAGTCAAGCTTTCGAGACCTTCATTTGCTGATGTGGCACGACTCAAAATGAGAAGAAACAGCTGCAAACATCCATTAACAATCAGAACTTGGAATGTATGACGTATGAATCTAAGAAAACTGTAAGTTGTCAAAAATGAAATGGACTACCTAAAGATAGATATCCCAGGCATTAATGAGCTGCAATGACTGGTATTGGCCATTTTAAATTGAACAATCATGCGGTTTACTATGCCAGGAATGACAAACTGAAGAGGAATGGTGTCACGTTCATTGTCAAAAAGAACTTTTCAAGATCTATCCTGAAGTACAATGCTGTCACTGATAGAATAATACCCATACACCTACAAGGAAGACCAGCTGATACAACTATTATTCATATTTACCCACCAAAGATGAGGAAATTAAAGATTTTTACCAACTTCTTCAGTCTGAAATTGACCAAACATGCAATCAAGATGCATTGATAATTACTGGTGATTGGAATGTGAAAGTTGGAAACAAAGAAGAAGGATCAGTAGTTGGAAAATAGGGCCTTGGTGAAAGAAAGGACGCTGGAGATCACATGATAGAATTTTGCAAGACCAATGACTTCTTCATTGCAAATAATCCATTTTCAACAACATAAACAGTGACTATAAACATGGACCTCACCAGATGGAATACACAGGAATCAAATCAACTACATACGTGGAAAGAGACAACGGAGAAGCTCAATATCATCAGTCAGAACAAGGCCAGGGGCTGACTGTGGAACAGACCATCAATTGTCCATATGCAAGTTCCAGCTGAAGCTGAAGAAAATTAGAGCAAGCCCATGGGAGACAAAATACGACCTTGAGTATATCCCACCTGAATTTAGAGACCATCTCAAGAACAGATTGGATGCGTTGAACACTAATGACCGAAGACCAGATGAGTTGTAGAATGACATCAAGGACATCATACATGAAGAAAGCAAAAAGTCATTAAAACAACAGGAATGAAAGGGAAGACCTAAGTAGATGACAGAAGAGACTCTGAAACTTGCTCTTGAATGTAGAGTAGCTAAAGCAAATGGAAGAAATGATGAAATAAAAGCCGAACAGAAGATATTAAAGGGTGGCTGGAGAAGACAAAGTATTATAATGTCATGTACAAAGACCTGGAGTTAGAAAACCGAAAGGGAAGAAGATGCTCAGCATTTCTCAAGCTGAAAGAACTGAAGAAAAAATTCAGTCCTTCAAGCAATATTGAAGGATTCTACGGGGAAAATATTGAATGATGCCAAAGATGGAAGGAATACACAGAGTCACTACACCAAAAAGAGCTGGTCGATGTTCAGCCATCTCAGGAGGCAGCATATGATCAAGAACCGATGGCACTGAAGGAAGAAGTCCAAGCTGCACTCAAGGGAATGACGAAATTGAGGTGTTTCAACAAATGCATGCAGCACCGGAGGTGCTCACTCATCTATGTCAAGAAATTTGGAAGAAAGCTTCCTGGCCAACCGACTGGAAGAGATCTGTATTTGTGCCCATTCCAAAGAAATGTGATCCAACAGAATGCAGGAATTATCGAACAATATCATTAATATCACACACAAGTAAAACTTCGCTGAAGATCGTTCAAAAGCGGTTGCAGCAGTACATCGACAGGGAACTGGCCGGAAATTCAAGCTGCATTCAGAAGAGGACGTGGAACCAGGGATATCACTGCTGATGTCAGATGGATCTTGGCTGAAAGCAGAGAATACCAGAAAGATGTTTACCTGTGTTTTATTGACTATGCAAAGGCATTCGACTGTGTGGATCATAACAAATTATGGGTAACATTGGGAAGAATGGGAATTCAAGAACACTTAACTGTACTCATGAGGAACCTATACTTAGACCAAGAGGCAATTGTACGAATATCACAAGGGGATACTGCGTGATTTAAAGTCAGGGAAGGTGTGTGTCAGGGTTGTATCCTTTCACCATACTTATTTGATCTGTATGCCGAGCAATTCATCGGAGAAGGTGGACTATATGATGAAGAACGGGGCATCAGGATTGGACACAGACTCATTAACAATCTTCGATATGCAGACGACACAACCTTGCTGGCTGAAAGTGAAGAGGACTTGAAGCACTTACTGATGAAGTATGGATCACATCTCAACATAAAGAAAACAAAAATCCTCACAACTGGACCAATAAACAACATCATGATAAATGGAAAAATACTGAAGTTATCAAGGACTTCATTTTACCTGTATCCACAATCAACACCCATGGAAGAAGCAGACAAGAAATCAAACGACATATTGCCTTGGGCAAATCTGCTGCAAAAGACTTCTTTAAAGTGTTAAAAAGCAAAGATGTCACTTTGAGGACTAAGGTGCGCCTGACCGAAGCCATGGGCTTTTCCATCACATCACATGCATGCGAAAGCTGGACAACGAATAAGAAAGACTGAAGAATTGATGCCTTTGAATTGTGGTGTTGCCGAGATTATTGAATACACCAGGGACGGTCAAAAGAACCAACAAATCTGTCTTGGAAGAAGTACAGCCAGGACGCTCCTTAGAAGCGAGGATGGCGAGACCTGCTCTCACGCACTTCCGACGTGTTATGTTAGTGTAGCTGGGGTTTATTTTGTGGACTGAGTGTATTTTGTTTGGTGGGAGTGTATGTTTACTTTACGCTAATGATATAAATCATTCCATTTCCTTTTTCTTTCCTACTAAGCCCTGTGTTTAAAACCTGTTCACGTCACTAGAGGATACCTAGTCTCTTCCCTTTTCACGACTCGAGACCTCTGTTTAGATTTCTGAAGACTGTCCTAGCCACACAACCACATTATCATCAGTTTAAACATCTCAAACATCTCAGTATTACTCAGCGATCATCTCCAACAGTGTTAACCTAATACTGATTAGGTGTTTAAACACTATTGTGTGACTTCCCCCTCTCTTTTAACTGAATCCACACATTTTTATGCTATATGTAAAAAAAAGCTTTAGTTATTAACATGGTCTGAGCTGGGCTAAGGAACCTGCTAAGCCAGGGGCACGTGGTAGGGCCTGAGTCCCCAGGTGTGTGGCGTCCCATGGAGAGCAAGCTGGGGACGCCTCATGGTGGGCCTCTTTCCCTCCGAGACGCGGGCTTGAGGTGGGTTACGACGCTCAGCCAGCGCTGGTGTCTCCTGAGGAAAAGCCCCCATCCTGGCCCGCCCTGTCCCTGGAGCCACATGAGCTGTGTGGAGGGTGGGTTCTGGGGGAGCTTGACTCTGGCCCATCCAACCCAACGTGACACGGATGTGAACGTTCTGGAGAGGTCCTCAAGGTTCTGGGCCTCTCTGCCTTGCTCATAGCTGGGCTGGGCCCTGAAAACATCCAGACTTCAACCTGTGCTCGGAGCTGTGCATGAGCTCCAGGGAAGCTGAGAGGAGAGAAGGACGTGTGGCAGCTGGACGGCAGGACCCACGTGTGGCCACGTCCCTGCCCAGCACAGGGCCTGGTGCACAGCAGACCTGCTGCAGTGTCTGCATGCAGTAACAGGAGACAGGATGCACGCAGCTGTCCCGCTGTTGCCGGGCAGCTGCTGTGTGTTGATTTCTGGAACCCTTTCTGCCCCACTGGCTGATGCTCAGGACAGAGCCAGTGAGAGCAGTGATGTCTGGTTCAAGGACAGATCTGAGATTATCCCGGGAAGGAGGAGCCGCAGGAGCAGCCCTCACCCTGTGTCTGTGCTCAGTGGGCAGTAGGCGCACATCCCAGTAGCCTGTATCTGTGCCCCAGGAGCTGGCCCTGCCCCCAGGAGCCCTGTCTGTGCCCTCAGGAACCTGCCCGCCTCCGCAGAGTGGCTCCTGGGCAGATGTCCTGGTGGGGAAGTTCCAGAGCCTCCCTACGCCCACTCTCCAAGGCTGCCTACCAGAGCCAGAGACATGGAGGGGCGGCCCCAGGGAAGCTTGGGGCTCCTCATCCTGCAGTGACCATCACAGCCCCCTACTGCTGTTCCCCAACAGGTCTCAGCTCAATGTGGAGACCCAGTGGGCAGGGACAGGCTAGGCAGTGGGCTGGGGGCCTGAGTGCCCCAGATGGAGTCCTCTACACTAAGGGTCCTCACCCTATCCCCCGGCACTCTGACACAGGTGCTGTCGGGAGACCGAGGGTGTCTGACCGGGACTCTGAGGTCTCCTCTCCCCCCTTCACCTCACAACGGGGTGTGAGGACCACGTGGAAGGCCCCCCAGCCCTAGGTGGCCTGCACAGAGCCTGGAGCTTGCACATAGCGGCTGCGTGGCTGGCCTCTCGTCACCGACCCCGAGAGGCCTCGAGTGCTCGGGCGGAAGACATGGTACTCCCAACACAGCGTCGGCGACTCCACACCCAGAATCGGGGAAAGAAGGTCTTGAAATACCTAGAAGTTTCTTACTGTCCAGTTTCTGCCGGTTGAGGGGGTTGGTGCCGTAGAGCAGCGCATGGGCCTCCGAGTGTACGGTCTGCAGCTCCTCCAGCGTGGCCTTGCGTCCGCGGATGCACTGTGGGGACAGAAAGGGCGGTCACCCGCCTGCCGGGCTGACAGGACTCCTAACAGAGCCCTCGCCCAAGAGAACCCGCGTCACATGGTAAACGTGCACGTCCTTGAGGGCTATCTCAAAATAAAACGCAGGCTTTAACCCATGCGATACTTCCAGAGTGCTGTAGAGAGTTTAGACTTCAGCGACCGTGTGGACCATGAGAAAAGCTAAGTCCAACCTTCCACCCCTTCCCCTTCCCCGTCACACAGGGTCCGCCCCAGACGGTCGCTCCTGCCCAACGGCCAGGTCCGGTTTCAGAACAGGTGAGTGGCCAGAGGCAGTGGGGCAGTTTTCCTCTGTTCCCACTGCAAGATAGAGATCTAGAACTTCTGCCCCTGCTGGCCGAGCTTGGACAGTGCTCCTTCCTGCAGGTTGCAGGCTGGACACGGCTCAGACCGGCCTCAGATGGCCCTCTGGGTCCTTCCACAGTCTGCTCTGCTCTGGGGACTCCCGTCCCGGCCCCTGGGCTGTGCTCAGACCTTCCCCAGAAATTCACAGAAACCTACCAATCTTTTCCTGAAGGACGGTTGTCTACCCTCTTAAGGGGCCATGGCCAGAACATGAGAGAAGCCAGCAGTGGACATGAATGTGGATTCCTGAGAATGGAGGCCTTTGTGCCCCGGGGGTCCTTGAGTGCGCTCTGGGCAGGACCAGAGACCAGGTGGGGCCCTTGTGTGCACTCTGGGCTGGACCAGAGACCAACCAGAGACAAGGGGTTGGGGGGTCCTTGCGTGCACTCTGGCTGGGACCAGAGACCGGGGCGGTGGCAGCTGGCCTCTCTCCTGACTGCCTGGCCTCTGCTGCGCCTGCCCTGGGCTTGGCGTCCACACCTGCCAAGCAGGTATGTGACAAGATGCTCTGCAGTGCTCTACCTGGTATCCTGTGCCAGGGCGGGCCTCAGGCCAGGCAAGCCTGGGGACACTGCACACGTTGCTTTCCTGCGAGGTGCTCCATGGTCAGAGATTTGTCGTGCACCCACAGGTGCCCCCTTGTGGAGTTGGGAGTGGAGGGAGTGGGGAGCCACAGCAGGGCCATTGCTGTGCTGACCCTCTGCTCCGCCATGTCCTCTCAGGAAGCCCCCAGAGGGTGGGTGCTCTGGGGGTTCCCTTCTCCAGGGCTCGTGGAAGGAGACTGAGAGGGGAACGCTTCCCTTGGAGACAAGAGCTACAGGGCAGGCAAGATGTCTGCGTAGGGCTGGCCTGCACGCTGAGGCAGGGGCATGCTCAGCATCCTGGGACTCCCTGGCAGTGCCCGGTAGCTCTTGGGTCGCATGGGGTCAGGAGAGGGCAGGTGGGCAGTGTGGATCGAGGTGGAGGGCGGGCCCAGCCCTGGAGGCCACGTGGGCTCTCCCACTTCAAGGCCAAAGCACAGGGTGAGAATTTGAGCCCAGCAAGAGCCACTGAGTCAGACCAGAGGCAGAGCCGCTAAGCTAAAGTCAAGGTCAGAATGAGCCACGGGGGAAGAGTGTAAGCACCCACCCTTAGGAATATGCGAAAGGAGGACAGAGACAAGGGTTGAACTGATGACCCTGGGGACATCAGACCACGTAGACAGACTTGCTTGAGTGTCATGCTGCCTGCCCTTCCCAGGAGGCTGTCTCCTAACTACCTCAGTCTCCCCTGAATTCCTAGAACAAAACGTGGGCAGACCCTGGGGCTGCGAACTCACAGCAGGAGGACGTGGCTTAGGTGGCTTTGACCTTCCTGCTGCATCTGACCTCTCTCACCCTGGCGCCCCTTTCCTGACAGCCATGCCTGGCTGCCGGGGGAAACCCCAAGGTGGTGGCTGCCTTGCTCGGCTCGGTCTGGGGGATGCCGTGGACCTGCTGCGAGACCACATGGTCCTCCTTCAAGAGCAGACCTGGAGCCTCGCCTGCAGGGCCAGCCCCAAACATACACGGGCACTTGATGCCCACTGGGCATGCTCGAGACTTCCCAGGGTGGCGCAGGGGACAGTGCCCAGGGCGGGAGCAGGAGGAAGAGCAGCTCAGAAGGAAAGCTTTTCCTCCAGGGCTCCGGGCTCCGGAGTCCCCTGGAGGTGCCCGGGCAGGAGAAGGAGGAGGAAGAGGGACGGCTTACTCAGGATAGGGCTTCTGCTGGGGCAATGCTGCCCCCCAGTGGTGAAGCCAGCTGCGACTAAGGCTGTTGGCTGGTTTCTGGAAGTTTCCCCATCCTTCCTGCCCAGGAGCCCTCCGTGCCGAGTACACTCTGCATAGAGTCCTGGACCAGGCTGTGTACCCTCCCCTCCAAAAACTGTTCCTCATGATGTGACGGTGAAGGAAGCGGACGACCGTAAACGCAGGCTGACGGGACTCCTAGATGCTGTAGCTTCTCAAGGCCGAGCAGATACCTCTGAGGGGATTCTGAGTGACTCCCAGACCCCCGCAGGGCAGGGCTGCGCCACCTCCCACACCCGTCCCCCACACCCGTCCCCACCACAGCAGCCCACGCCCAGGTTGCGCGGCAGCTGTTTCAAGAATAGGCCGGGCCCCTGGCTGCTCTGACAGCAGTGCCCGCTGCCCTGTCTCTGGTTTTGGGGAGTCCAGTATGGGAGAGGGGAAAGGCTCAGCAGGCCCCCCCACATGGTGGCCTTCAGGTGGGCACCATTATCCTGGAGCACTCCCGGGAGGCAGCCGCTGTCAGCTCTCTACAGACGGGGAGACTGAGGCGCCCCACAGCACGGGCTCCCAGGGCTGGTACTGGCCCTCTCTTCACACTCAGTCAGTGGGGTCCGGGGCCACCCCAACACCAGCATGGACGCTCCTCCCTCCAGAGGGCTTGGGGACCCCTAGTGGTCACCTGGCCCCAGGGCACCCACAGAACGTGGTCCCCAGCCCCAGGGGGAGGAAAGAGAGACCTCGGAGTATCATCCCACTGACCTCCCTGCCCTTATGGCCGAATCCTGCTCCTAACAAGCCCCCCTCTGTGTTTGAAGCAAACTGGATCCTGGTCCCCATTAGGCAGGGGTGGGTCCCCCTGTGTGCAAGCAACCAAGGTCATCAGCATGGCCAGACAGCCACGGGACGGAGGGCCAGCTGGACGCACAGTCACCAGAACCTTCTCAGATGAGCTCAGAGCAACTGAACCAAGTTCAAACCAAACGAAACCACGACCCACAAGCTCAACCCCACACAGGAGCTTCCGTGCTGAGAAGGGGTGGGGGCTGAGGCCTCTGCTCACGCGCGCGCTCGGGAAGGCTTTGAAATGCTAAGGTAAGAGGGTATCTACAAAAAGCCGGCAGAGCTGAGGAGAGCCTTATCCTCCCTTTGGGTCTTCAGATCCCACTGTTGCTGGAGGCCTGGAGGCGGCCTGACTGGGTGCCCGGGCAGCACAAGGGGGCAGGGCCGGGGCCGTTCTGGGGGAGGGCTGGAAGGGCCGCAGAAGCAGCCAGGGAGCACCAGGCAGAAGGGGGTGCAGGCCGGGCTCACAGCCATCACCCTCACAACCATTCTCCCAGCAGGGCGCCTGTGCCCGGCTGTGTGGCCAGCAGCCCCCGTCCACCCGCCCGCCCACCCGCTGGTGGCCGCATTACCTCACACTTGCTGCGGAGGCCGGTCTCCTGTAGGCGTGACCAGATGCTCTGGATACGGCCGGCGTGCTCGGGGTGGCTGTTGGTGTTCCCGCAGGTACACTGGTGCTTCAGCATCAATGTGTCGTACACGAGGCCTGCGGGCACACGAGATGGTCAGCGCAGGGCTGCGGCGGGGCACGTGGCCACTGTCCTGCCGACCGTTCCGAGGAACGACAGAGCCGCGGCACCCTCCACGGCCAGCACAGCACGGGTGAAGGGGTGAGGGCGGCCCGGCCCGAGCCTGCCAGGATGGCGGCAGCAGCAGGGCCGTGCGGAGCCCCGGGAGCATGTGGCAGAGGCAGGTGGGACACCAGGACTCCTGCAGCCCCCGTGAGCTCAGTCGTCATGCTGCAGAGGACAGCCGATGTTCAGAGACCAGAACCTGCAGACACCCCTGTCTCTGGTCACGGGTCAGTCCTCTGTTAAGGTGTGCTGGTGGCCCTCTGAGGGTCAAAGGGAAGAGCCGGTTCCTGTCCAGAGGCCCCCAGGCAGCGGGCATGGTGAGGGCACACACGGCCATCTGGCCAGCACGCAGAGGAGCATTGACAGCACCGGCGCCTGCACTGGGGACCTAATACTTATGAGCTGAGGGCAGTGGTGCCAGGGGGGGATGGTGCTCTGAAGGGGCTTGGGGGTCTCTCAGAGGAGATGGGTGTCCATGGGCGGGTGGTAGGAGGGAGCCGCCCAGGTCATCGCCGCCAAGGGCTGCCCCAGGGTTGCTGGCCCTCCTGTGACCTGCAGTGCTGGGACCCGCTCGTCCAACCCTCCCCTCTGCATGAATGCAGGCTGCAGAGCCCACAGCCCTCCACCGCTTCCCTGCCAGTGGCATCGCCCATGAGGTTGCTGCAGTGAAGCTGGACAGGGAAACACACAGCCCCTACGTGGCCCACCCGTGCGGCGCCCCCGTGCCCCTCACACCCAGCAAAAGGTTGTGCCCTACCTGTCGTGAAGCGCGGTTTGGTGGGGGGCTCCTGCACAGACATGGGGAAGGTGGCAGACGCCGGGGAGGACTGTGCCCGGGACAGGGGCCGGTGGCCTCCAAAGGACACCGGGATGCCGGCTGCCTCCATGGACGCCTGGTAGTTCCTCAGCTGGTGGATCCTCTGCTGCTCCAGGAGGAGGGCTTGCTGGGGGTGGGGAGGGAGAGGGAAAAAGACACTCTGTTGCTTCAGTGTCACCTCACACCTCAAGGTTTAAGGGTTATGTGTATCCTTTTCTCACAAACCATTTATTCACCAACCAACTCATCCATCCATCCATCCACCCGCCCATCCATCCATCTATCCATCCATCCACCTATCCACCCACCCACCCATCATCCATCCATCCACCCTCCCACCCACCCACCCATCATCCATCCATCCATTCACCCGCCCATCCCATCCATCCACTCATCCATCCATCCATCCACCCGCCCATCCATCCATCCATCCATCCATCCATCCATCCATCCATCCATCCACCTATCCACCCACCCACCCATCATCCATCCATCCACCCACCCACCCACCCATCATCCATCCATCCACCCACCCGCCCATCCATCCATCCAACCACCCATCCATCCCATCCATCCACTCATCCATCCACCCACCCACCCACCCTCCCATCCATCATCCATCCATCCATCCACCCACCCATCATCTACCCATCCATCCACCCACCTACCCACCCATCCATCCGTCCACCCACCCACTCACCCATCCACCCACCCATCATCCATCCATCCATCCATCCAACCACCCATCCATCCACTCATCCATCCACCCAGCCATCCGTCCACCCACCCACTCACCCATCCACCCACCCATCATCCATCCATCCATCCATCCATCCACCCACCCACCCACCCATCCATCCATCCATCCATCCACCCACCCACCCATCATCCATCCATCCATCCACCCACCCACCCATCCATCCATCCACCCACCCACCCACCATCCACCCATCCATCCACCCACCCACCCATCCATCCATTCATCCATCCATCCATCCATCCATCCACCCACCCACCCACCCACCCACCATCCATCCATCCATCCACCCACCCGCCCACCCATCCACCCACCCATCATCCATCCACCCATCCATCCACTCATCCATCCATCCACCCACCCATCATCTACCCATCCACCCACCCACCCACCCACCCATCCATCCATTCATCCATCCACCCACCCACCCACCCATCATCCATCCATCCACCCACCCACCCACCCACCCATCCATCCATCCATCCACCCACCCACCCACCATCCATCCATCCATCCACCCACCCGCCCACCCATCCACCCACCCATCATCCATCCACCCATCCATCCACTCATCCATCCATCCACCCACCCATCATCTACCCATCCACCCACCCACCTACCCACCCATCCATCCGTCCACCCACCCACCCACCCACCCACCCATCATCCATCCATCCATCCACCCGCTCATCAATGCACCTGCCTATCCACCCACCCACCCACCCATCCACCCACCCATCCATCCATCCATCCCTGAGTGCACAGGAGACTGGCCCTACAGCTCTTGGGCAGGCAGCAGGGGCAGGGCCACCAGAGGCCCAGAAGGAGCCCCCAGCTGGCAGGTGGCTTGTCCTGCACCTGTGTGTGCCCAGAGCACAGGTTTCCAGGGTGTGCAGTGATGTGGGAAATACCTGCCCCCCCATGCCAGTCTTTAAGGGGTTACAAGCAGACAATAGGCACACACAGCCCCTGCCTTTAAGGACCCTACATTCTAGTGGGAAGATGGACTCAGTGAAGACTTGGGTGATGGGCTTCCTAATGGCAACAGGGAACGGGCTCAGTCCACGTGCAGCGGGGCTGGACCCAGCTGGGTGCCCAGGGGCGTCTCTGAGAAGGAGCAGAGTACAGATGGGCAGTGGTAGCTGGGAATGGGCAGTGGGTAGTGGTGGGGTGCTCCTGGTGGGGAGCAGGGCAGGAAGAAAAGCCGGGGAAGCACACAGAAAGCCAGGCCGAGGCCAGCCTGGTGGGCTTTGAGAGCATGGGCACAAGAGTGGACCAGCGCTCACGGGGGCTGCACCGCTGAGGCAGAAAGTGAGCAAAGGCTACACAGGAGCCCTGCAGCCCCGCTGGGCTCTCCTGGATGCTCCTGACCGACAACGGCAAGTCGTCTGCTGCCACAGAGGAGAGTGGGAAAGCACATCTCAGAAGCAGGAATGCCAGCTTTTACTCTACTCGCACGCCGCTCCCTCTCTGACCCCATGTGATCGCAGGTGCTTGGGCCAGGAGATGTTCCGACTTCACAGGCCCAAGGGGGAGGAGAAAGCAGAGCACCCCTGCCTGTGCCTCCAGTTCTGACTCAGTGTAACGGGCACAATTCATTCTGGAGCCCTAGGTCAGCAGCCCCAGCTCCTGAGGGGATGACGCACTGAGCCCAGGTGAGGACAGGGCATCAGCTCTGAGCCCAGATGGGGACAGGGTGTCAGCTGTGAGCCTGGGTGGGGACAGGGTGCCAGCTGTGAGCCCGGGGGGCGGGGGGGGGACAGGGCATCAGCTGTGAGCCCGGGTGTGGACGACAGCTCTGAGCCCAGGTGGGGACAGGGTGTCAGCTGTGAGCCTGGGTAGGGACGACAGCTCTGAGCCCAGGTGGGGACAGGGTGTCAGCTGTGAGCCTGGGTAGGGACGACAGCTCTGAGCCCAGGTGGGGACGTCAGCTCTAAGCCCAGGTAGGGATGTCAGCTGTGAGCCCAGGTGGGGCATCAGCTGTGAGCCCGGGTGGGAACAGGGCATCTGCTGTGAGCCCAGGTGGGGACGTCAGCTCTGAGCCCAGGTGGTGACGTCAGCTCTAAGCCCAGGTGGGGATGTCAGCTGTGAGCCCAGGTGGGGACAGGATGACAGCACTGAGCCTAGGTGGGGACAGGACATCAGCTGTGAGCCCAGGTGGGGCATCAGCTGTGAGCCCGGGTGGGAACAGGGCATCAGCTGTGAGCCCAGGTGGGGACGTCAGCTCTGAGCCCAGGTGGTGACGTCAGCTCTAAGCCCAGGTGGGGACAGAGCGTCGAACAGCACTGA
Source organism: Dugong dugon (assembly GCA_030035585.1). Taxonomy (NCBI): domain Eukaryota; kingdom Metazoa; phylum Chordata; class Mammalia; order Sirenia; family Dugongidae; genus Dugong; species Dugong dugon. The sequence continues at coordinate 207,536,522 of CM057461.1, forward strand.
GCCCAGGTGGGGATGTCAGCTGTGAGCCTGGGTGGGGACAGGACGTCAGCTGTGAGCCCAGGAGGGGACAGGATGACAGCACTGGGCCCAGGTGGGGACAGGACATCAGCACTGAGCCCAGGTGGGGACAGGACATCAGATCTGAGCCCAGGTGGGGACAGGACATCAGCACTGAGCCCAGGTGGGGACAGGGCATCAGCTGTGAGCCCAGGTGGGGACAGGGCATCAGCTGTGAGCCCAGGTGGGGACAGGACATCAGATCTGAGCCCAGGTAGGGACAGGATGACAGCACTGAGCCCAGGTGGGGACGTCAGCTCTAAGCCCAGGTGGGGATGTCAGCTGTGAGCCCAGGTGGGGACAGGACATCAGCTGTGAGCCCTGGTGGGGACAGGACGTCAGCTGTGAGCCCAGGTGGGGACAGGACGCTCTGTGCCCCCAGCCTAGAGAGAGGCCGTTCTGTCCAGGTGCCCAGTTTTCCTGCCTTCAGGAATCAGGGCCAGAGAGGAGCAAAGAGGCAGAGGGCCCTCACGACACTGAAGGAAACCGGGGGGAGCTGCCTGAGGGGGAGCCTGAGGCCACCTCCTTCCAAAAGAGCCTGGCAGGAGTAGAGACCCCCACCCCAACAAGGGCCTCCCTTCTCTGTGGGCTCCCTGCCTTTGGCTTCATCGACAGAGTGTGTCTCTAACTCAGGAGTCCCTGGGTGGTGCAGTGGTTAACATGCTCAGCTGTTAACTGAAAGGTTGGCGGTTAGAGTCTACCCCAAGGCACCTTGGAAGAAAGGCATGGAGATCTACTTCCGAAAAATTAGCCACTGAAAACCCTGTGGAGCACAACTGTACTCTGACACACATGGGGTCGCCATGAGTCGGGATCAACTCGACCGCAACAGAGAGGATAATACCGGTTATCTCAAACCCTGAAGGGACCCCGCCCAGCTTAATAAAACCCTAATCACTTACAACTCTCCCCTGGTGGCGCAGTGGTTAAGAGCTCGTCTGCTAACCGAAAGGTTGGCAGTTTGAATCCACCAGGTACTCCTTGGAGCCTCTATGGGGCACTTCTACTCTGTCCTATAAGGTCGCTACGAGTTGGCAATGACTTGACAGCAACGAATCCGGATTGTTTCATTTTCTCCCTTGGTGTACGTATCATCTTCAAAAAGTTGGATACCTCATCTTAAATTTTCTTTGCAAATGCCACACGTACCACCACGTTCCTCTGATAAGGAATTCTGTTTACTATTCTCAAAAGACTATGGAAAATAAGTGTTTCTAATAATTGTCTCACGCTTGGAATACAAGGCTAATTTTCCTCTATTAAGGCTGATGGTTCCGTCATCTCCAAGACGCTGGTGCTAACGATTACACACAAGCACTTTCCAATTTCCTGTCAGCAGGACAACAGCACACCAGATCTCAGGAGTAATAAGAGGTCTGCTCCCTTCAGCTGCTTCCAGACCCTCCCACAGGCACGGGGATGGGACCCCACTGTGGCCTCATCGGATGGGATGAGAGGCCCCTCGGAGCAGGGTTCTGGGGGCTGCAGAGAGAGGGGACGTGGCTCTCCTGTTGTTGGGACATTTCCATTTAGTGTTGGGTCTAGCCTACAGGACTTCACAGACTTGTGGTTTTGGTGTAGGGGTGTTAATAAAGTGGCCCCAGAAATTCGAGGCGAGGCGTCTTCTAAGAGACAGAAGCCGTGACGTCAGCTGGCCCTGTGGTGCCTCCCCGGAGGTGTGGGGAGGGAGCTGGGGCGACCGGCACCGTGTGGTCTGCTCTGACTGCAAAGCCTCTGGCGAAACCTATGGCCTAAGGGTGCGTGTGGCAGGCATGGGCCAGGCACCGGGCTGGAGGCCAGGGAGCAAGGCTCTACGTCACTGCGTCCAGTGGGGAGGATGTTATAAAAGTAAACAGTAGCCCCTGTCTTCAGCAGTGCAGCTAGGGAGGTGGGGAGTGGTGGGGCCTCCCGCTGGGTGGTCGTGGGGCCCAGGAGGCGTGCAGACAGCTGGGCAGCCAAGGGGAAGCCCAGTGGGAAGGCACGGGCAGGGCCTGTGCCCCAGACGCAGCACCTGCTGGAGCTGCCCCTGCTGCAGGAGCCTCAGACAGCGTCTGCCAGCACCCTCGGCTCTGGTTTCCTGCGTAGCAGGTGACAAACAGCTTCCCTGACACCCCTGTGACTGTATAGGGTTCTGCTCCCTGGCCAGCTGTCCTCTGCGTTGGTACGGGCTTGGCAGTCTTTTGTTTTTCACTGTAAGTTAATAAACCATTGACGGAATTTGTGCATCAGTCTCTCGTGAGTTTGGTTAGTGTGAGTCACTTCCCAGTAACCTAACACATCGTTGTTCCAGATCTGTAAGGCTGGGCCCCAGAGCCTCTGTGGTGCCTGGGAAGACCCTGCCTCCCTTTCTGATCAATGAATAAATCAATACCCACTTCCCCCTTTAGTGGCCATGCTGAATCCCGTCAGTGTGTGGACTCTGTGGTACTGTGCAGCCTATGGACCCGACAGAAAACCACCCGGGGGTCTGAGTTTGACTGGAAAGCAGGTGCACACACCCCCAGTGCCCCACATTGCCAGGTGCATGCATGGCCAGTGCAAAAGAGAACGGAAACCACATGGATCCCCACGCCTCCCAGGAGACGCCCGTGGGTTAAGTGACCACCCAGGACACTACCCCCCACCTACCTGTCTGAAAAGCAGCTCCTGCTCAGTGGCCTGGCGCTGGCCGGGCTCGGCCTCCCGCGGGGGCTCAGCCTCCTCCTCGTCACTCTCCGCGGGCTCCTGCTTCACCTGCACGCCGGCCAGCGTGTGCACCCCCTTCTGGCCGGGCAGCCGGTCCAGGTAGGGCTCCTCCAGCAGGGCCTGGTGCTCCCGCAGCTCCTCCTCCGTCTCCTCGGGGTGGCTCTCAGGCTGCCGGGCCGGCTCGCTCGGCTTGGGGAGGATCTGCAATGCAGAGCGGACGGTGATGGGCGGGCAGAACCAAGGCCACCAGGGTGTCGGGGGAGGCCGGTCAGCCTCCGTGTTTCAGAAATCGACAATGGGTGGCTCCCGCAGGTGCTTTCATTGTATAAGTGGTGCAGACGGTTCACAAGCTCGGCTGCTAACCAGAAGGTTGGAGGTTCAAGTCCACTCAGAGACACTCTGGAAAGAAGGCCTGGCAATCTATTTCCAAAACAATCAGCCACTGAAAACCCGATGGAGCACAGTTCTACTCTGACACACGTGGAGGTACCACGAGTCAGAACCAACTCAATGGCAGCTGGTAAGGCCAGCCAGCTCCTGTCATTCCCCAACACTGCGGCTGCTGGCGCTCTCTGCGGTGCTGAGGGGCCGGCATCAGCGGATCTAGGAGGGGAAGGAGGCAGACTGGTGTGTAGGACATATCCATTAGGCACCTACTGTGCGCCAGGCACTGAGAAGTGCAGTACAGGCCACAGGTATCCTAACAAGTCTGTACAGGGAAGGGGGCATGAAGAGGGAGTTGGTGCCAACCCCTCCTCACATTTTTTTGTCACTCCTCGGCCATCCCCTCCTGGCTTCTGACCCTCCATCCACTGAGCGTGCTCGTGCCCAGAGTGGTGCCGCGCCCAATGTGGTGCTCATGCCCATGGACGCTGCCAGTCACCCTTCCTCCCTGGCTTCTCGCGTCTGACAAGGTGGTGAGCTAAGGACCTCTCTGGCCACCCAGAGCCCACACTCCTGCTTCCTCCCACCTCTGACCACCCCGTCAGTCCACTTTCACGTCCCACAGGTGCGTCCTGGCTGCCTCTCAGCTTATTTCACTCTTGCCAGTCTGACCCCTTCTGAAGATTTAGGGCACTGATGACACCCCAGTTCTGTGGCCTCTCTCTTGATTTCCAGACCTGCCACCTGACCACCCGCTGCATCTCAGCTCAACACAGACCGCCGGCCAGGCATCTCGGCCCAACACAGATTGCCCACCAGGTATCTCGGCTCAGTGTGGACCACCTGCCAGGTATCTCAACATGGACTGCCCGCCAGGTATCTCGGCCCAACGTGGACCACTGGCCAGGCATCTCAGCCCAACACGGACCCCCTCCAGGCATCTCAGCCCAATGTGGACCGCCCGCTGGGCATCTCAGCCCAACATGGACCACCCACCGGGCATCTCAGCCCAATGTGGACCGCCCACTAGGCATCTCGGCCCAACGTGGACCGCACACCGGGCATCTCAAAGTGGACCACCCATTCAGGCATCTCGGCCCAACGTGGACCACCCACCGGGCATCTTGGCCCAATGTGGACTGCCTGCCAGGAATCTCAGCCCAATATGGACCGCCCACCAGGCATCTCGGCCCAACGCGGACCACCCACTGGGCACCTCGGCCCAACGCGGACCGCCCTCCGGGCATCTCGGCCCAATGCGGACCAGCCACCGGGCATCTCGGCCCAATGCGGACCACCCTCCGGGCATCTCGGCCCAATGCGGACCACCCACTGGGCATCTTGGCCCAACGTGGTCCGCCCGCCGGGAATCTCGGCCCAATGTGGACCGCCCTCCAGGCATCTTGGCTCATTGAGAACCGCCCACCACATCTCAGCTCAACACAGACCACCCGCCAGGCCTCTCGGCTCTGGTGTGAATAACGGTGTCCAGGGCAGCACTCCCACGGTGGAGACATAACGCCTGTCCCTTCTCTGGGTGGAGGCCCTGGAGGGCATGTGACTGAGTAGCAGAGGGATGGATCTGCCTGTGGCAGAATGGCTGAGCTTCGGTCCTCCAGGGCTGTCTCCCTGATGACACTGGCTTAGGATAAAATTAAGAATATCGCTGTGGGAGAAGAGTTCAGAAAGAAACAAAGAACGTGTGCTGAGTGGTCAAGACGCTGAGTCCTTGTTCTCTTCCATCGTTTTAAACCCCAGACCCACAGACAACGTCAGGATAGCACAAGAGAGGCCTTCACGCCCTTCACTGGTCAGTCAGAGAGGGGAGCAGGGACACCTTGGCTACACTCCTTCTCTTTGCTGTGGTAGCCCCCACGGCCCCCACACGCCAGCACACACCTTCTCTCAGGAGCAAGGGCATCCTCCCATCTACCCATGAGGCATTGGCCACACCGGGGTGTTCACTTTGACAAATTTAGTAGCTGGCTACTGTGCTGAACATACTCAGATCTCCGCAGCTGTTCCAGCGCTCTTTTGGGACCTTTTTGGTTCAATTCAGAGTTCAGCTACGGCTCATATGTTCTGTTGAGTTGTTCCGACTTGTCAGTAACCCAGAGCAATTCTAGGGCTCTGTTTTTCTTGGTCTTTCGCGAGGTTGACCTTTTTGATTTGGTAAACTATCCTTCAACTTGGAGAAGTGATTGTCCTCGTGATGAGAGTTGGGTGAAGCCTTTGGGGCAGGAACACCAGCAGGTGATGCTGCATCCCCTCAGGTGGATGTGGTTGGGGCGTGAAGAGGGTCCGCTCCATGTAGGCGATGTTGTGTCCTCTTCAGGTGGGTGTGGTCAGAGCATGAGGAGGGTCTGCTCTGTGTGAGCGATGTTGGTTATATCAGCAGGTGATGTCTCCTCAGGTGGGTGTGGTCGGGGACATGAGGAGGGTCTGCTCTGTGTGCGTGATGTTGGTTAAACCAGAAGGTAACATCCTCTGAGGTGGGTGTGGCCAGGGCATGAGAAGGGCCTGCTCTGTGTGGGTGATGTTGGTTAAACCAGAAGGTAACACCCTCTGAGGTGGGTGTGGTCGGGGCGTGAGAAGGGCCTGCTCTGTGTGGGTGATGTTGGTTAAACCAGAAGGTAACACCCTCTGAGGTGGGTGTGGCCGGGATATGGGGAGTTAAGGTGGTGTCTGGGATTTCCCCGTTGGAAAGGTATCACCACCTCTGGCCCTGTTATGTCATCTGAGGGGTGTGGTCTCTTTTCCATGGGTGATGGTGATGCTGGGGGTTTGGGGATGAATGTTTAAGAGCCTTGGACTGTTTTCCTAACCGCCTGCAGTGCCCTCTCCCTTGGTACAGGGTGCGCCTGCTCCTTTTCCGGTCCAGAGGGGTGGGCATGGTGTCCCACCCCCTCCCCCACACTGTTTCCCAGAGCCTCCCGAAAGCCACGCCCCTTCCAGCAGCCTGTCTGGCAGGGCCTGCCTGGAGCAGGTCTGAGGTCCACGGCCCTCTGAGGGGGTGGTGGGTAGGTGGGGTGCTCTGAGCCGCCAGCAGATCCACCACGAGGGCCAGAAGTCAGTGGGCAGGCTGAGTGGGAAGGGGGGGTCAGCCCACCCTGCTGTCTCAGCTCCTTAGAAAATGGGGGACTTGAGCAGCAGGGCCTCCAGGCCCCTCCAGATAAGTTGCAACATTTCAGGCTTCCGGGAGCCAAAGCACTGGCCACAGCGAGGATTCCGGAAGGCCCTGCCTGCCCAGCCCCACCCAGGCCTGGCCCTGCTGTCCTGGAGCTCTGGGGCAGGGCCTCCCTGGGCTGGACTGCAGTTTCACCTAGAGACACACAGGGCCTCTGCACAGTGGCCTACAGCCTCTCCAGTCCCTGTACAGAGGCACCCCAGGAAGCCTGACCCCCCCCAAGATGCAGAGCAGGGCCGTCTCAGCTCAACAGTGATGCAGAGGCCTGTGAAATCGGCTGGGCGGTAGACAGAGACCACCTTCCGCCCTCTCCCTCCCTCGGCTGGGCACACCAGCTCTCTACCTTCCTGAGGACTTTTGGGCAGCAGGAGCTCCTCTCTGTTGATTAAATAAGAACAAATGCACCTCCACGCTTGGAACAATAATTCTTTAAAAGCCAGCTGGACTCCAAGGCCAACATGGGACAAGTGAACTTCGCAGGATCTAGAGCCCATCGGGTGTGCTTGTAGCGTGGAGCCCCTGTCTTCCCTCGGAGTTGAGGATGTCGGTTACGGGACACCTGCTCTGCAGGATTCGAGTTGGGGTGTGGTGTCCAGAACTCACAGCAGGAGCGGACTTCCACAGCAAGGCCCCTAGTCACACAGGACGACTTCAGACACTTGCTGGTAAGGGAAGAGCTTCCGCCTCAGTATGTTTCCCACTTTATGCAAATGAGGCCACAGCGGGGGGTGCCCCTGTACACCCAGCACACACATGGGCAAGGTTTCTCTGCCCAAGTTCAAAGTGCCACTCGCCCTTGACATGCATTCTCTAGAACGTTCCTCCACCACAGACGTAAGGCACGACACCAAGAATCCAAGGAACACACACCTGGGAAACGCCTGCTACCCACCCAGGCACCGGCCGGGCAGACGTGAGAAGAGCCAGCTCTTGGGGTAACCTCATCTGCCTCGGAGATTTCTCAGCTGAACCGGCGGCCACCCACAACCAGGCAGGGCAGTCTCCTTCCATCTCTGAACAACTGCTCCTCTGGGGCGGAACTCAGGTGAGCAGTGGCCGGGGACGATGGTTGTAGCCCCTGATGCCCACTAGGCAGGTCTGCGGAATGGGATGGGAATCCTCGCACTCCCAGGGTGCTGTCAAGTCAGTGTCACGGGACAGACACGACAGTGCTGGATGGTATGACACGGGATCACCGTCTTCCTGAGCTCCCAGAAGAACCTCACGCATCACGGGGCAGACACGACAGTGCTCGATGGTATGACACTGTCTTCCTGAGCACCCAGGAGAACATTGCACAAACACTTCAATCAGCTGTCATTTGCTGCTGTAAATCTATCAAGTCACAAAATCCAGGGAGATTACCCAGTTTCCAAACCGCTCTTCAAGAATGTATCACACGTGAACAGGACTCCCTGCCTTCAGACGCTGCTCCTCATCACTCAGAGAGTGACACCTCACAGGGAGTGAACTGGAGTCAGCACCGCGAGCACGGATGTGCAAGCTCTTGACTCTTGGGAGTATAGACATGTTATGGCTCCTGCCTGGCCCGCGGCGAGGATGTACCTTCCTGTCCAGATGGGGGGCCTGCTTGGGCTGTCTGCTGGGGGGGCAATGGCCTGTGCTGGGTGAGGTCTGGGGGCACTGGCCTGCACTGGGCGAGGTCTGGGGACCTGGCTACCCAGGTGTAGGCTGAGTATGGAGCACCACGTGGAACATACCATGCTGATACAAACACTTGGCCCGCGTTATGCTTTTTAACTGGACTTAGGCATCTAACAGGGGAGCAGGGACTGACCCGGGCACTCCCTCCACGGGGATGAATGCTTTCAGCGCGAGCTTGCAGGCACATCCCACTCTCCTGTCTCTGTAGCGTGTGCTAGAACGTATGCCCACCATATCTCCTCCATCAAGTCTTCTGGCCCCTCCAAGCCAGAATGGACTGTGCTGAGCAGTGGAGCTGCAGACACACGTGTACCGGTGCCAAAGGTCATGCAGCTCGCAGACCCACCTTGCTCACGTGCAGCTGCTGCTGGAACTGCTGCTTGTGCTTCTCCAGGAACTGCTGGTGCTGCTGCTGGATGACCAGGTGCTGCAGGGCCTGCGCGTTCTGGGGCAGCGGCGCCGACTGCGTGCGGCCCAGCGGGCGGTGCTGCCGCAGCTTGTGCACCGATGGGGACACCCGGTCCGCGCCAACCAGGGGCTGGGCGTGGAGGGGCAGAGCGCCCAGGCCTGAAAGATACCAGTCTGGAGATAACACGGGGGAGAAACAGCAGAGGGGGAAGAGGGACAAGAGAGGAGAGAAGGGCTGCTCAGTAACTGAGGAGGTGACAACGGACTCCACCTGCTGGCACTGGGCCCTCCTGGAAGCTGAGGGCCTGGCCGGCTCAGCGAGGGCCCGGCCGGCTCAGCGAGGGCCTGGCTTCCAGGTGAATGGTCAGTGCCCAGGGGCCTGGCTTTAGGTTTCTAGCTCTTAATTTGGAGGGAACTGTCTGTTGAAAAGAGTCCCTGGGGGCACAAATGGTTAAGTGCTCAACTAGTCGCTGAAAGGCTGGTGACCGGAACTCACCCAGAGATGCCTGGGAAGAAAGGTCTGGCCATCTACTTCTGAAAGGTCACAGCCTTGCCAACATGGAACAGTTCTACTCTGCACACATGGGGTCACAATGAGTTGGAACCAACTCGGCAGTAACTGGGGTTTTTTTTTTTTTTTTTTTAAGTTTATTGAAAATCAGGCCCATCCGCCAAGCATTGGGAGGCTGGTGTGACTGGTCTCAAAGAGCAAGCCTGCCCTTCCCAAGAGGGGCCACGGCTGAGAAAGGCTCCTTCTCATCTGAACAGCATGCAGGTGGTGTGAGTGGGCAGCACGCCATGCTGAGGAAGCCAGGATTTGCCAGGAGACTGCCAAAGTGGCTATGCCCTCACGCTCACAGGAGCTAAGTTCTGGGGGAAAAAAAAAGGATCCTTAGGGTCTCAATTGTTCTCAGGGTTTCTTTAAAGCAGGAGCTTATGCACAAAGAAGGTATTAACACTTTGAAGCGTCCTGCACGTATCATTGACAGGACTGCTTTCTAGAAAAAGGTCTGAGCACCTTAATTCCTCCAGCTGCATATGAGGAGGCCTGCTTCACCATGCCCCTCCTTGCCCTGAACTTTTAAATTAAAAATTCTTTATCGATAGGAGACAGGCTTCTTTGAATGTGAATCTTGTTTTAAAATGCACACCTATTCTATGAGCGACTTCCTGCGAACCAAGGAGTTTAATTGCCCCTTCTTTATGTTTTTCGCTTGCCTGCAGCTCTGCTTTCGCAAACTGTCGGCATAGGAGATTTACCATTTTCACATGGTTCTCTGAGCGAAAGGGTCCAGCAAAGCCCTTTCCCCCGCTACAGGAGGACTGTGCTCCTGGCAACCTGTGACAGCGGACACGAGACAACACTGCCTTGTGGTCTCCTCACACCCGAGTGGACTCTGCAGGCCTCTCGTCCTGATGCAGGGGTGGCCCAGGGCAGTTGTATCCACTCGAGCCTAAGAAGACGCACAGTCATGGGAGAAGGGGGGAACCTCGTTAAAGTCCTATAAAAAGGCAGCCTTCCCCCAACCCAATCCCAGAACCACCTGACCTGGACAGGGAGCAGGCGAGTGGTGGCAGACACATCTCAGATAGAGAAGTGCAGGGAGAGAGACCCGGGAACAGTGAAGAGGACTAGGCGTCTTTTATGTGTTAACAGTGACGCTAGCCAGGAATTGAAACCTCCTTTATGACCTGGACTCCTGACGCCTGATCCTGAGCAGCTAACAGGCTCTGATGCATGTTCAGACCAAGGGCTCTCTGAAGCCCAGGGTGAAGTGCTGTGTAGGGTTCGTGCTCCCTGGTGATGCCGTGGGGCAGGGGTGCCGATCCAGGGGAGGGGACTCACTGGCCAGCAAAAGGATGCAGGTAAGAAATACAGCTCGGCTCAGCGATGCACTGCCGTCCAGGCTGGGTGAGGAGGTGGTCTCCTCTTCTAAACAGCCACCCTGGGAGGCAGGGGACGGTGCACCCAGGCTCTGGTCAGTGCAGTGACACTGAGAACCGAGCACTCTAATGACAAACAAAACCCTAAACCCCCCATCCTCAACACTAGATCAGACCTAAACCCCAACTTACCCCAGAACGCAAAACACAAAAGCAAAACCCGTTGCTGTTGAGTTGATTCCAAGCCCTAGTAACCTTCTAGCACAGAGCAGAACTGCCCCACTGTTTCCAAGGCTGTAATCTCTACAGAAGCAGACGGCCACATCTTTCTCCTGCAGAGCGGCTGGTGGGTTTGAAATGCTTATCATTCGGTTAGCAGCTGAGCACTTAGCCTCTGTGCCACCGGGGCTCTATACTCACCCCAAACCCCGATTTGGAGTTTTAAGCTATGTGAAAGGCACACGCACTAACAGGCGAGGGGTGTACATGGGAGCTCAGAGTAGAATGAGGCTCTCCTCCCTGCCTCCTCTGAAAGCTAGCCCGGGGACAGCCACGCGGCGAAGTCCTGCAGGGAGCCGAGGCGGCACCAGGGCTTCCACTGCGGCCGGCTGCTCCGCACTCACCTGCAACCAAGGGAGTCTGTGGCGGTGGCTGCTCCAGTAAGACCAGGTGCTGCAGAAGAGGGTTGTGCGCAGCCCCACCATCCCGCTCCAGGGGCGCGGTGCTCAGGTAGGGGGCGAGATGGGTGCCAGGGAAGAGGGGGATCCGCTGCTGGAGAGCTGGGAGAGCGAGGCGCTCAGCATCCTGCTGGCTGGCCACCCCCTGGAACGAACAACAAGAGACAGTCAGGGGTGGGGGGACTGTGACGGCCGCCCCCTGGAACGAACAACAAGAGACAGTCAGGGGTGGGGGGACTGTGACGGCCGCCCCCTGGAACGAACAACAAGGGACAGTCAGGGGTGGGGGGACTGTGATGGCCGCCCCCTGGGACGAACAACAAGAGACAGTCAGGGGTGGGGGGACTGTGATGGCCGCCCCCTGGAACAAACAACAAGACACAGTCAGGGGTGGGGGGACTGTGATGGCCGCCCCCTGGAACGAACAACAAGGGACAGTCAGGGGTGGGGGGACTGTGATGGCCGCCCCCTGGAACGAACAACAAGGGACAGTCAGGGGTGGGGGGACTGTGATGGCCGCCCCCTGGAACGAACAACAAGAGACAGTCAGGGGTGGGGGGACTGTGATGGCCGCCCCCTGGAACGAACAACAAGGGACAGTCAGGGGTGGGGGGACTGTGATGGCCGCCCTCTGGAATGTACAAGAGATGGTCAGGGGTTGGGGGGGAACTGTGATGGCCGCCCTCTGGAACGTACAAGCGATGGTCAGGGGTTGGGGGGGACTGTGATGGCCGCCCTCTGGAACGTACAAGCGATAGTCAGGGGTCGGGGGGGAACTGTGATGGCCGCCCTCTGGAATGTACAAGAGATGGTCAGGGGTCGGGGGGACTGTGATGGCCGCCCTCTGGAACGTATAAGAGATGGTCAGGGGTCCGGGGGGACTGTGATGGCAGCCCTCTGGAACGAACAACAAGGGACAGTCAGGGGTGGGGGGACTGTGATGGCCGCCCTCTGGAACGTACAAGAGACGGTCAGGGGTCGGGGGGACTGTGATGGCCGCCCTCTGGAACGTACAAGAGACGGTCAGGGGTATAAGCGATGGTCAGGGGTCGGGGGGGAACTGTGATGGCCGCCCTCTGGAACGTACAAGAGATGGTCAGGGGTCGGGGGGGACTGTGATGGCTACCCTCTGGAATGTATGAGCGACAGTCGGGGGTGGGGGTGGGGGGACTGTGATGGTTGCCCTCTGGAACGAACAAGAGACAGTCAGTGGTGGGGGGACTGTGCTGGCCGCCCTCTGGAACGAACAATGAGAGACGATCAGGGGTGTGGGGGGACTGTGATGCCTACCCCCTGGAACGTACAAGAGACAGTTAGCATGGGGGACCATGATGGCACCCACCGCATAAACCGTGAGGGCCTACTTACAGTGGAAGGGCTGGTGGCAGGAAGCCCCAAAGTGATGTTGGGCAAGGAAGGTGACGTGTAAAGGGGGAGCTGGGTCACCGAGCCCTCGCGGGCCACCAGTCTGTGCGCCAGGGTGGTCTGTGGACAGAGCACAGGGTGAGTGTCACAAATGGAATCCATCAGTCAAGCGCAAGCCACACACCCAGAGAAAGGGTGGCGAACACGTGCTCAGGGTATTCCACCTGAGTCCTGGGACACCTCAGTGCAAAAGTACAGTCGACAAATTACAGGCTGTATCACGTGAGCACAGTGCTTCAGGGCGTGCAGCACACAGAGGGGCTGCAGGAAAACACTCGGATGCACAACCCACAAACTCTGGTTACCTTCATTTGAATCACTTATTCACTGTAAAATTATCACAAGATAATCTAGGATGATATCCTTCAAAATGTGTTCTTGGAGTTGGAAGTGTTTTTTCCAAACAGGACATCAAAGGCAGAAACCAAAGGGGAAAATTATTGTTGTTGGTTGCCACCGAGTCTCTTTCAACTCATAGCGACCCTATGCACAACGGAACAAAATACTGCCCAGTCTGCGCCATCCTCACAATTGTTGTTATGTTTGAGCCCACTGTTGCAGCCACTGTGTCAGTCCATCTCATTGAGGGTCTTCCTCTTTTTTGCTGACCCTCTACATTACCAAGCCTGATGTCCTTCTCCAGGGGCTGATCCCTCCTGACAACATGTCCAAAGTATGTGAGATGAAGTCTCTCTCCTCACTTCCAAGAAGCAAGGGGAAAATAGTGATTAAAAAAAAGAAAAAGAAGAAGAAAAAAAAAAAATCCCAAATGTTAAAGGTAAATGGCAGTGAAAACGATATTAATAATGTAAAGACAAGACAAAAGGTTAATATTCAAAGCACTCTCAAATCAAAACATTAAAAACAAGAAAAGTGAACAGCAGAGTCAAGTGACAAAGGGGCCCATATGAGGGGGAAAGAACCTTCACACCACCGGTGATCTAAGACCCTCTGGAATAACCTATCCGATTGGCAAAGATTTAGAAAAAATGAGAATACCATCTTGGCCCTGAGAAAGAGAGAGTTAAACACAGTGCTGGGTGGATTATACATGGGTTCACCATTTGTGCAGGACAATTTGGCAATCCATGTCAGAAGCCTTAAAAAGTGATCTAACCTTTGGCCCTAAAACAGAGCGTTTTGGAAATACTCTTAAAAAACAATCTAAGGAAATAATCTTAGCTGCAGACTTGTTTATAGCAGAGGTTGTTGTCACTGCTGTTGGGTGCCGTCAAGTCAGTCCCGACTCAGACGGACCCCGTGTCCAACAGAACGAAACCCTGCCCGGTCCTGCGCCATCCTCACAATCGTTGTTATGCGGGAGCCCATTGCTGCAGCCGCTGTGTCAGCCCATCTCGTGGAGGGTCTTCCTCTTTTTCGCTGATCCTCCTCTTATCCAGCAATAAATCAGGGTTAGATGAATGGAGGGACATTTAATCTGCTGGGATGTTCAGGAGGTGGGGTAAACCTTGTCGGCGATTGTGCGGAAGCTTGTTTATGACACTGTCTATTGGTAAGTTCTGAAAACAAATTACGGAATCCCACACTTTAGAAAAAGCGGGCTCAGGCTAAGAGTGTGAAGCCCAGAACAGCACCGAGAAGGCCAGCTGGAAAAGGGCTGGCAGCAGCAGTCCCTGAGGATGTGAATCACACTGATACTGAGCATCATTTTGCTTCTGGAATGGGTACTCTTTGCTAAGAAAGGATTGTGTTTTATTCGCCACTGTATCCTGTAGGCTGTAGATACTCAAACAAATGAGCAAAAACAAAGGACAGAATGCAGACGTGATTCTACAGCGATGTTGGCTAACAGGGTCTGGCAGACAGGACACAGAGCAACAGAAAGGAATGTTAAGAAGGAACACGTATGTCCTCACAGTGGGCTAGGTAATGAAGATGACTGACGTTTTGAACACTCTAAAATTTCATTTCCAAGAGAAAGACTCGGTGAGCAGTTCTGCGCCCAGCTAGGAGTTTCTTCTCCATTCCTACCAGAGGACGGCGTGAGCACCATCTTAGGGTGTGTGTTTAAAAAGCTGTGCCCTCCGGTTCCCTCAGGGAGCCAGCCGACACAGGGCATCACGTTTCAGAGTCACTCGGCAACACACACCTTACAAATGTTTCCCCTGGTGAAGTGAGGGTGAGGCAGAAGGAACAGCTCCGTCACTCAGTACCACATTGCGTCTCGTCCCAGAGACACTGTTTCATCTACCTTTAGGCTCGCTCACACATTACACTGTGCAGCCGTGAGGATTAAAGCACTGTCGTGGGAAGTGATGTTCCTAGACAACAAGGTTTTTGTCAAAAGTAAAAGAAATATCAGCAAGTTCTCCTTCAGGGAATGAGACCGAGGCTGCCAAGTACAGGATGACCCTCCCGTGTAACAAACACTGGGATCAAAACACGTGGACATTCTGCATGTTTACAGAGTTAGAAGTTCCTGCTTGTAGCCAAGGCTACTGTTGCACTGAATTGATTTTTTGGAGGGGAAACTGCCTCCTGACGCTTGCGTGTTTACACTGCTTAGTGTCCCTGCCAAATAGGTGGACACTTGGAGTCTCGGCCCTCGGCCCAGGATTTGTAAAAATTAACACATAACTTAAACTGGAAGCATGTAGATCCACTCCAAATAAGGCATTGCTACAGTCTGAACCACTAAGTACACCACCGTCCACATTAAACAAACATAAGCACGCAGGACCACGATTAACAAGATGTAACTGGCATTGATATCAAAGGGCAGGAAGCAATTTCCAGGTTGTGTTCTGAGGCTAATGAAAGGTAGACCTCAGCCATGACCTCGGTCTTAACAGATAAGGATCGTTTAGATTTTTAATAACCTAAATAAGTACTTAAACTAGCGGGCTGAAAAGGGCCAGGAGTAAACAAAATACATGTATGAACTAAAGAGAGGAGGAGACGGAGTTGGGCGAAGTTAGAATCATTGTGCTGAATTCTTTCCTAGCAATAACCTTAGTTTCTAAAACATCTGTTTATATGTCAAGGGGCTAGAAATTTGAAATGAAAATGTCATGCTCTTGTACTTGGGTATCCAAACGAGTGTTCGTCAACCCTTTGCAAGGGCAAGATTCACTTCCAGATATTTACAAAGGAGAGCAACCAACTGTATTGAAGAAGCTGTAGCCTCCTGTGAGTGAGAAAGAAGTTACGAGAACCTCCCGGTCGACAGAGCCTGGCCTCGAGAAGCAGCCTGCGCTCCGGGCAACTTATACCAGAAACACCATGCCCGGGAGCTCAGCTGCGGCCATCCAGCCGTCACATGGCCTGCGGGCACAGCATGGCTTCTCGCCTCTCCCGGGCGCTGTCACGCTCACCTCTCGGAGCAGTGTGGGCGGCTATGCGGAGGCGGGCCCCGGGTGGGCGACCTGACTCCCGGGGCGGCGAGGGCCAGTGTGGGCAGCGGCTCAGGGACAAAGGAGCAATGCGAATGCATGGGAGAAGGCCCCCGAATGTGCGGCCTTGGGAAGTCACCCACAGCCCCTTTCTGGCCAGGGCAGGACACATAGCCGACCGGCGCCCCCACCTGGCTGGCTCCAGAGCCACCTTCTGCTCCTCTGAATGCCAGTGTCTGTGATCATTCCCACCAGGTGATTTCCAGAACCCTCTCTGCCTGGCAGCCTCTCTGCACTCACTCTAGTTTCCTGACGTCCCTCTCAAACATGGGGAACCGAGCCCAGCACAGCCTGCCAAAGGCAGGGGCAGGGGGTGTGGACCCCCATAGCTCTTCCCGACGGCCTGGGCTCCTGGGTCTCCCGGACACCTCCCTCCCTCGCCAGAAGGTGTGCACGGTCGGTGTTTGATCTGTGTATCTCTCAACACACAGCAAACATTCTGACTCCTATTCCTACGTGCCCACTGTCCCCTAGACACTGGGTGGAGGGGTCCTGCTCACCTGAGCCCCGCCTGTGCACGTTTGTGTTTCTGTGGTATCTAACAGGACACGCTCTGAAAAAAGACCCGGACGAAGGGTGGGTTTCAGTCCCGCTGCGTGGAGCCTGTACATGATGTGTTTGCAACAGGGGAGGGAAGAGGCCCACGGCAGCTTCTATGGGAGGACCCGTATCAGCTCCCCTCTCCCCGACTCAGAAAGTCAAGATGAGTAGGGCAGGGGCTCCCCACAGCTTTGCACCTGGCTCCAGGCACGGGAAACAGGCAGACAGAGATGCTTCACACTGACCTCGGCCGGGATGCTGGGGACCGTGGGTGCAATGCCGTTCTCTGAGCTGACGTTGCTGGAACTGTTGTTGGGCGAGCTGGGCCCGGAGCCAGGGGCACTGCTGCACGCGGAGTCTGCAGGGGAGACACACGTGAGCGGGGGTGGGCACTGCTGCACGCGGGGTCTGCAGGGGAGACACGTGAGCGGGGGTGGGCACTGCTGCACGCGGGGTCTGCGGGGGAGACACGTGAGCGGGGGTGGGCACTGCTGCATGTGGGTTCTGGGGTGGGGAGATGCATCGTGAGCACACAACATGGCGTGGGCTGATGGCAGGTGTTGGGGGGTGGTGGGCACCATGGCCCATTCAAGGTCTGGGGTGGGAGAGACACAGCGTTACACAGCTGGGGCCCGACAGTGGCCACCGTGGCCTGCCTTGGACTTGCCTCTGTGGGTTTCTGTGAATGAGTATGCTGACTGCAGTGACCCCAACAAGGAGGTGCATGCCCCCAGTCTGATCCAGGGGTGTGGAGCATGTCCCCTACATCAGTACCCACCCTGCTTCCTCATGGGCTTTCACAGCACACGGCTCCCTGGACGCCCAGGTCAGCCTTTTCAGAGGGGAGCAGCATCCATTTTACACCGCGTTTGAACTTTGAGACAATGTTTAACACCAGAAAGATAAGCCGTTAAACACGTACTAATATTCTAACAACAAAAGAGAAGCCAAACGACTTTGAACAGCGAGAGGTTAGATTTGCTGTGCTCACAAAAACAGTTCAAATGAAGCCAACACCATCAGTGTTCACCTTGAACAGAAGCCTCTCCCTGTGTGATAACAAACATTCAGGAGAAAGGTCGCTGCTGGCTGCTATGGTTGATGTGCCGTTTGAAAACAGACCATGATTCTCTCAAAGCACCTGTAAGCAATGGGTGACTTGACCCTGGAGAGCGGAGCTGAGTCTGGGGTTTCACCCTGACTTGGACAGGGAAGGGGTCCACTCAGGGACCACCTTTCACGCCCAGAAAGTCTCTTTTGCCGCCTTCTGAGCACACTCCACAGGACGTCTCGGCCGCGCTCAGCAGTGCACTGTCAGGGTTTGTTTTATTTTGCACCCATTCTTGTTTGGTTTAGAGGCACCATCTAGCTCATACCTTCCAGAGAGCACATGTCGCAGCCCCTCCGCCCCTCGGGGTAAGAGAGCGGGGGGCCTTGCCCCAGACCCAGCATCATGCGGCGCTGACAGGCCAGAAGAAATGCTGCGGCCGTGGCCCCGAGGGTGGTCCACAGACATGGCCCTCCAGCAGGCTGCTGGAGTCCGAGTCCTCAGCCCAGGCAATGTGAAGCGCTGGAGGGTTTCATGTGCCCTGCAGACCCACCGGAGCCCACAGGTGTGCTCGGCCATCCAGCCAGCATGGTGAACGCTGGCCGGTGACCACTGAGCTGCCCAGCAGACTCTGGAAACCAGTACTGAACGTAACGCTCGGTTGCCATGAGGAGGAGGAGGGTCGGGATGTGGACAGGGTGGACGCTCCGTGGCTCTCACCACAGGACAGACTCTGTCCTGGGAACGCTTGTCCTGTCACCTGGACAGCGTCACCACACTGCACAGAAAGGGGGCCGAGGTGCCGCCTCCGGAGGGGTGAGGGCATGCCAGACCCGAGCCAGCCTGGCTGGGCGGGGCCCTCGCCGTGGTCTGCACACTGCTGCCCGCAGCCCGGGGCGCGTGCCTGGTCTCACCTTCCCCCGCAGCTGTCTGATGCCTCCCAGTGCAAACTCTGGCCCTCAAAGGGCCACCATACCCAGCACTCCCAGGAGGAGGCCTGGCCAGCTCACCACCTGACACTGACCCTGAACCTGGGGCCCGGCCCACCTGCCCCCTCCTCCCTCGCCTGCCACCACCAAGCCCCCTGCCCAGAGCTGGGTGCCTGCTGCTGAAATCATGTTTGCCTTTCACCGACCGGGAGCTGCCTGGGAGGGCAGGTGCTGACACTGCCTGCAGACAGGCCTGCCGGCTCCACGCCCTCTGACTCTTCCTCTCCACCGTGGCCGTCCCTCGGCCCTGAGAGCGCCCACCACGGCCCCACCTGGGGGCCTTCTCTGCCAGCGGCCTGTCTCCAGCCACACACCAGGTCCCAGCACATCGTCCTCCAGACCAGCCTCCGGCAGCACCACAAGAACATCTGACACATGTGCATGGGGAAGCAGCGTAACTGTCTGGGACAATAAGATTTTGCCATCTTGGACTTTCACCCGCCAACGCCGATATGTTTTTCATTCCACTTCCAGGAGCCCCGTGTAAGGAAATGGATATAAACGAATAAATATCCGGCAACACTCACATCGTCAGAAACGAAATAGCATCAGAGGTGCCAGAAAACGCTTGTGACAATATCAAGTGAGAAAGGCTATCAAGTCAACTCTGAAGAACATGCAGAAAAAGGCTGGAAGGACGCGCTATGAGCTGACAGCAGTCAGCTCCGGACATTGGGTGTGTGGGCACCTCATCTGCATGCCCCTGCGACAGGCGTGGGTTTGATGAATAATGGGAAGAAGTCAGGACCTGTTCCCATCTCTGGCCATGCTGCAGGGACAGCCTGGGGGCAGCAGCCTCCTCTCGTTCTTGCTGTTCATGGATGCATCTGCCTCCTCAGTACTGGACCGTCCCCGCAGCGTCCTCCTGGGACCGCCCTTCTAGAACCCCCGGTCTCTGTCTTCTGGACATTCTGTTCTGCTCAGAGCACCCTCCACCATCCCAGCCACTGGGGGCTGCTGAGGAGGGGAGACATAACCCTCTCGTCTTTCTGTGTCAGCTCCACGTGGCCCCCTAGCACAGGTCAAGGCCGCCTGCCTCTGCTGTCCCTGGCCCCCAGCACACGCTGTCACTCAGGGCAGTTCTGCTCAGGCATGGCCACGGCGCACGCTGGTTCTCACCCACGTGGGGTCTGCTTTTCTCAGATGGCCTTGCCATCCTTGAAGGTCAGGCCCTGTCTCGTCACATCTGTGGCCGACACAGCCCTGGCGCCACCAGCATTAAGTAGGTGCAGACTGGCAACATGGTCATAGGTTTCCCATTTGGAGAGGGGCTGGCCACAGACTGCGGGCTCTGAATAAAGGCCACAGAGGGAGGTCTAGCCTGGAGCATGGCCGGCTCCTCCTCTCTCCTCCCACAGGAGAAAGCTGCCTTTGTCCGACAGTCCGGGCCCCTCACGCGTCCCCAGTTCCACTGCCCTCTCCACAGCAAGACTCAGGTCTCTGTAGAGAAGGCCTCTCCACACGAGAAGACCAGCAGAGAGAGGCCTTGTCAGAAATGAAGACGGCAGACATCGCACGCCCCAGGGCATGACGGGGGGTTGGGGGGGGGGTCTCTCTTTTCCTGTCCTCACAAATCCACCAGTGTTTGAGCTGGGCCCTTTGATTAGGGGCTCCTATACCTGGGCTGAAGGACCCCTAAAATACAAAGGTGTGTCTTTAGGGTAAAGCTGTGGACTCATGCCTTCCGAAGGCTTTGGGACTCAGTTCAGGGCCCGTGTGAGGACCAGCACCCTAGAGGGCCCCCTTCTTGCCTGTCCCTGTGACCACAGCTCACTGTACTGTGACAGATGAGACACAGAGTCTTGGATATCAGACTCAGTGCTCTGCTCTGTGCAGACACGCACCCCCATCTCCAGGCTCCAGGCCATGGGGGGGCAGCACACCCCATCTCCAGACCCTGGGGGGCAGCACCCTGACTGTATCCAGGCCCTACAGGCCCCATAGGGCAGTGCCCCTCTCTCTCTGGGTCCCACAGGGCAACACCCCATCTAAAACCAAAACCAAACCCATTTCCATTGAGTCAATTCCGACCCATAGCAACCCTATAGGACAGAGTAGAACTGCCCCATAGGGTTTCCATGGAGTGGCTTGTTGGGCTTGTTGTTGATGTTAGGTCCCATGGAGTCAGTTCTGACTCATAGCGACCCCATGTACAACAGAACGAAACACCGCCCAGTCCTACATCATCCTCACAATCATTGTTATGCTTGAGCCCATTGTTGCAGGCACTGTGTCAATCCATCTCGTTCAGAGTCTTCCTCTCCTTCGCTGACCCTCTACTTTACCAAGCGTGATGTCCTCCTCCAGGCACTGGTCCCTCCTGATAACATGTCCAAAGTACATGAGACCTAGTCTCGCCATCCTTGCTTCTCAGGAGCATTCCAAGACAGATTTGTTCGTTCTTTTGGCAGTCCACGGTATATTCAATATTCTTTGCCAACACCACAATTCAAAGGCATCAATTCTTCTTCGGTCTTCCTTATTCATTGTCCAGCTTTCGCATGCATATGAGGCAACTGAAAACACCGTGGTTTGGGTCAGGTGTACCTTAGTTTTCAAGGTGACGTCTTTGCTTTTCAACACTTTAAAGAGGTCTTTTGCAGCAGATTTGTCCAATCCAATGCATCTTTTGATTTCTTGACTGCTGCTTCCGTGAGTGTTGATTGTGGATCCAAGTAAAATGAAATCCTTGACAACTTCAAACTTTTCTCTGTTTATCATGATTATTGGTCCAGTTGTGAGGATTTTTGTTTTCTTAACGTTGAAGTGTAATCCATACTGAAGGCTGTGGTCTTTGATCTTCATCAGTAAGTGCTTCAAGTCCTCTTCACCTTCAGCAAGGAAGGTTGTGTCATCTGCATAACACAGGTTGTTAATGAGTCTTCCTCCCATCCTGATGCCCCTTTCTTATCCATATAGTCCAGCTTCTCAGATTATTTGCTCAGCATACAGATTGAAGAGGCATGGTGAAAAGATACAACCCTGACGCACACCTTTCCTGACTTTAAACCACACAGTATCCCCTTGTTCTGTTCGAACAGCTACCTCTTGATCTATGTACAGGTTCCTCATGAGCACAATTAAGTGTTCTGGAATTCCCATTCTTTGCAATGCTATCCATAATTTGTTATGGTCCACACAGTTGAATGCTTTTGCATAGTCAATAAAATACAGGTAAACATCTTTCTGGTATTCTCTGCTTGCAGCCAGAATCTATCTGACATCAGCAATGATGTCCCTCATTCCACATCCTCTTCCGAACCCGGCTTGAATTTCTGGCAGTTCCTTGTCAATATACTGCTGCAGCCGCTTTTGAATGATCTTCAGCAAAATTTTACTTGTGTGTGCTATTAATTAATTAATTAAGGAGCGGCTGGTGGCTCCAAACTGCCAACCATCCTGGTTAGCAGCCGTACTTCTTAACCACTGCACCACCAGGGCTCCACACCCCATCCAAAACCCCAAAACCAAACCCACTGCCATGAAGTTGATTCCTACTCATAGCGACCCTACAGGATAGAATAGAACTGCCCTACAGAGTTTCCAAGAAGCGGCTGGTGGATTCGAACTGCTGACGTTTTGGTTAGCAGCCGTCCACTGCACCACCAGGGCTGCACAGCCCATGGAAAAACCAGAACCGTTGAGTTGATTTTGAGTCACGGGTGCTGTCATTTCCCCAGCCAGAAAGGGTGCACTTCTGGCATCGACCTCTAGAGGGGGGTCAAGAGCAGTCCTGTTCATGAGCTGAGGCTGCTGTAGCTTCTGGCCCTCTTTTTCCTTTCTTCCCCCGAGGAACTCAAGGAGCCCCTGGAACACGATGGTTAAGAGCCCGGCCACTAATGGTAGGGTCCACAGTTCAAACTCCCCAGTGGCTCTGCGGGAGAAAGACCTGGCAATCTGCTCCCAAAAGTCACACCAACAGGTGCTCTCGCCAGCGAGGACTCAGATGCTCCCCAGTGTTCCGGACACTGTTTAACAGGCAGTGGGAGCACGCCAGGGACACGGATTTACCACTAACAGGGCAGGAACAGTTAAATCGTCTTCAGAGAAGCTGCAACTTAAAGCAAGCATTTCCTGCGATGCCAAACCTGCCCACCCTTACCCTACCTGTGCCAAGGAATGCCCACTGTCAGTGACCAGTGCTAGGTGCAGGGGTGGCCGTGCTGGGGCTCTGCCTGAGGGCCTCTGTGGAGTCCCTGCCCTTGACCACAGCAGGACAAGCCCAGTGGGGTATTCCCCGATGCCGTGGGTGTGCACAGGCAGTTCTCAGAGAGGCAAGGGACAAAGAGATGCACGACAGCAGGCAGGCCCCCAGACAGGAGGACTGGGGGAGGGTTTCCTCTCTTCTGACATACCTGTGACATCCAACGGGCGCTTCTTCAGAGCGGTGACCACTGGCCCATCTTTTCTGCGCAACAGGGGGCTGCTCCGTCTCTCGGCCACTTTCTGCTTCAGCCTGGACCGTAACTTCAGGTTGGGCTCAGAAGCTGCAGGAAAAGAGACGCCATTCAGCCAGGCAGACAGTGGTTCACGCTGTCCTACTGGAGGTTTACACACGTGCACGTGGGCATGTGTCTGCTTCACGCCGACGGCCAGCCCACGAGGCCCGGGGCAGGGTGTTCTCACCGCCATCACCGTGCCGAATACCGAGTAAAGGCTAACATCTGTGTACTTGAGGCTATACGTGTCGGTGGTGCCATCCCCCTGGCTTCCGACCACCCCCAGTTCTTGTGTGTAACCTCCTGGGGGCCTGTTAGAAACGCCCGTTCTCAGCAAGAGTCGAACCTGAATGAATAGTTTTCGCCAGAGATGGCTCAGGACTGGAGATGGGAGGTGGGGACCCACGTGGTGGGCAGGGCTGAGGCTCTCCTCATCATTCGCCCACCTTGTCCCGGCCATGTGCCCCGTGAGCTCTGAGGAACCGACCAATAGGCTGGCTCAGGGCGCTGCCATGTGTGTTATCACGACTCCTAAACAACGCAGTTTCCGGTTCCCCCGCATGGCTTGGTCCTTCCTCTCAAGTGGAAACTTCAGAAGCAAACCGCTGGCTTGGCTCCGCAGCCCTCCACAGCCGGCTGGGTCCTCCCTCCGTGAATCCCCCAAACCCTGAAGATGCCACCTCGAGTCACCTGCGAGTCCCAGGAGGGGGAGGGAGAAGTGGGCGGCCTAAATCAGGTTTCCCAGGGAAATGAAAGCCTTGCTTTAAGAAAGTGCTAGATTTCACGATGTTCCACCTGCTCTGGGCACATTACCCAGTGAAAGCGACCCTTCCTGGGGCTCGGGTGTGGGCAGCATCTGTCTGCCTCAGCTCACCTGGCCCTGGGGCTCGGCAGATACATCATTGTGTATTAAGAGCAAGTGCCGACTCACTCCTGAGACTTCAATGATTAAAGATGACAATGTTTCCATTACAAAACAGCCTTCTCCATGAGCTGGAGGAGCCACTTCCATTTTTAAAATACTTATTTGGGATAATCGAAGAGCTGCATGTTCTCCTTTGTTCTTAAAACAGATTTGTTGCCATTATTCAAACAAACAAACGAAGAAATCCATTGGAAAAGCCTGATTCAGATCGGCCAGAAGCAGTACCTCTTCCCCACCAGTATCTCGTTTGAACGCCTGGCTGAAACCAGAAGGGCTTCAGGCTCCGTCTGTCCAGCCTGGGGGGCAGAAAGTGACCCTAGCAAGAAGCCCCTGAGATTTCAGGGCAGTGCAGCGCTCACAAAGGGGGCGCACTGTTCCCGGCCCTGTGGGGAAGGGTCCCCTCTTGATGGCGGCCTGACACCTGCCGGACGTGGGAGAGTGGAGCCCGTGGAGCCTCAGGAAACACTGGGTCCAGTGGCAGGGCTGTTCCCACTGTCCGTGGATGGTCATGCTATTGAGGGCCAGTGCCCAGGGTGATGAGCCACACACATGCCACACCTTAACACACACACACACACACACACACACACACTCTATGCCTTAACACACACACACACACTCTATGCCTTAACACACACACACACTATGCCTTAACACACACACACACACTCTATGCCTTAACACACATACACACACACACGCTACGCCTTAACACACACACACACTCTATGCCTTCACACACACACACACACACTCTATGCCTTCACACACACACACACACACTCTACGCCTTCACACACACACACACAAACTATGCCTTAACACACACACACACGCTATGCCTTAACACACACACACACACACTCTACGCCTTAACACACACACACACACACTCTACGCCTTAACACACACACACACACACTCTATGCCTTAACACACACACACACGCTATGCCTTAACACACACACACTCTACGCCTTAACACACACACACACACTACGCCTTAACACACACACACACTCTATGCCTTAACACACACACACACTACACCTTAACACACACACACTCTATGCCTTCACACACACACACTATACCTTAACACACACACACAGACACTCTACGCCTTAACACACACACACACACTCTATGCCTTAACACGCACACACACATGCTACGCCTTAACACACACACACACTCTATGCCTTACACACACACACACACTACGCCTTAACACACACACGTGCTATGCCTTACACACACTTACACACACATACACACACACACACAAAACGCCTTAACACAGGAGCACAGTGATGAGCCCATGGTCACGCGGCCCCGGAACACAAACGCCATGTCACGCCACGCCTAGAGGCAGGAGCGCAGTGATTCTCCCACTGCCTGGCCCCCTGCCTGTGCCCCAGGTTCTGCATGAGAACAAGAGGCCCCACACGGTGACGGGCACCGAGCGTTCGTGTGGCAGAAACGGGGCCCTTCTCACACTGTAGCGGTGAAGGTCAGGTATGAAAACACACCCTGTCCTGGCTCCCAGAGATTCCGGCCGCCTCCCGTCACTGAGGTAACATAGCTACTCACATTAATCAGTTCACTAGCATTTAGGAAAAAATTCACTAAGTGCTTATTAATACACTTTGTGGCTAAACTGATTACAAACGATCCCATCTGGTGCCAGGTCTAGTGGAGGGCCGGCTCCTAGGGGGTTCGGGAGATGGCACGCTTGGGCAGGGTGTCCTGGAGACGCTGAGGGGGGCCGAGGGAAGTGATGGGCCTGCCGTCGACTGCGGCCTATCTGACCCATGGCCAGTGGCCCTGGACTGGCTCCACCCAGGCACTCTGCTGTCACTGTGCGTCTGGGTCTTACTGTCCACCCTCCTCCGTGAGCACCATGACTGCCCACGCCCACGCACCGTCTGGAGCCTGGCAGACGGGGCGAGCTTTCTGAGTGTCCTCAACCACCTAGGGGACAGGAACGGTAAGGGACATGCATGGGACACAGAGCAGACAGAAACGGTGGAGCGTGCAGCTGCGGGGGCTAGTGCAGCCTGCATGCAGGCGGCGTCAGCTACCCTGAGCAGAAGATGCCACGGCCTACCTCAACGACACCTGTGGCCGAGCTGGGGAGCCACAATGTCACTGGAGCGGGGACCTCACCTCCAGCCATGTCACCAGGCAGTGGCTAGCCTTAGCCTCCTCCTCTGTCAGACGGAACCCCAGGGACCTTGCAGAGAGTCATGCAGGCTGTCCAGAAACGCAAAAGCATCACCCTGTGGTACTAGCAAGCCTCCCCAACAGTCACTGAGAGCATCAGCCATCACTACTGTCAACGTTCACTTGGGCCACTTGGCACACCACGGTCCCTTCAATGCAGCGCAGACTGCGCGTGAACCAGAGGGGTGCGTGAGGAGACCACCTCACAGGGAACAGCAGGGGGCGCTCTCCCAGCTGCCAACGAACTTTGCGTGCACACATGCTCACCTGTTTTCCTGAGCGGGAAGTCATCTTTGGTGTCATACATGCCCAGGACCGGGTGGTTGTAGGAGGCCGACACCCCGCTCTGAGGGGGCGAGCTCTGGTCGAGGGAGCTGTGCTGTGTTTTCCTGGAGGCAGAAAGCAGAGGTGGGTGGTGAGTGCAGTGCCCAGGCGCTCAGAGGGGATATGTAAGCTGCGAGTGTCCATGTGATGGCCCATCCGGGGACATCAGCCCCACCTCTGCTCCCCACCTCCTGGATGACCCACCTCTGCTCGGGTGGCAGTGCCGAAATGAAACAAAACAAACTCTAGACAAGCCAAGAACAGCAGATGAACATAACGCCAACACGGACCAACTTCTCTGTTGTAGGAACCGTGCTGCAGAGCGGGGTGTGTGGAGCAGGCTGGGGATGGCACGGCCTCTGCCTGGGGGCCGGTGCCTGGTGTCCGCTCTCCACCGTCCTGTGCCCCTCGCACTGCACCCAGCACTGCTCTGTCCTCCGCCTACTGGGGCCGCAGACGGCCACGCAGGGCCATCCTTAGAAAGCCAGTTGGGCTCCAGGTGCCACAAGTCACAGGTGGGGCTGGAGTTGCAAGGTGTGGTGGGGGACGCTGGGGAAGCAGACACTCGTGTGTCTGGGTCCTCTCTGCCCCTCGAGAGTAGGGCCCACGACTCAGAAAGTACAGTCTTCTTCCGGACTGCACCACCACAAAACCACCAGAACTTTCCTTTCTTTGGGAGGCAACAGGTTGGCAGCAATCAGCTCCCTCTGCCCTGGGAGTTTATCCGTGACATTTAACGCCAGGCGCTACCCAAAAAAACCAAAACTAAACCCACACCATCAAGTCGAGTCTGACTCACAGTGACCCTATGGGACACAGTAGAACTCCCCCATAGGGTTTCCAAGGAGCAGCTGATGGATTCGAACTACCAACCTTTTGGTTAGCAGCCGAACACTTAACCACTGTGCCACCAGGGCTTCATGCCCGCACCCCCCCCCCATACTAAAAACCAAACCAAACCCACTGCAATCGAGTCGATTCCAACTCATAGAGACCCTATAGGACAGAGTAGAACTGCCCCATTGGGTTTCTAAGGAGCAGCTGTTGGATTCGAACCACGACCTTCCGGTTAGCAGTCAAACGCTTTAACCACTGAGCCACCAGGGCTCCAGGCACTACGCCGAATTCTTCAAATGGTTGTTGTGTGCCATTGAGTTAATTCCGACTCACAGTCACCCTATAGGACACAGAACTGCCCCACAGGGTTTCCAAGGCTGTAATCTTTACGGGAGCAGATTGCCAGATCTTTCTTCTGCAGAGCCGCTGGTGGGTTTGAACCACCGACCTTTAGGTTAGAGCCGAGTGCTTAATCACGGCGCCACCAGGGCTCCTTTCAATTGGCTAAGAAGGCACGCTCCTGAGGGTCTGACAGGAGGGAGGGGAACCAGGTCCCAGGCGGTCCCCGCTGCTTGCTGAACTCACGATGACCATCCGTGAAACCTGGTTTTGCTGGGCCCCCAGCTGAGTCTTGCTCAAAATGCTGAAGACATCATGAATCCTGTGAGCATTTCAACTGTGTAATCTGCCTGATGACTTGAAACAAATTTGCCGACTGGCTTATTTGGAATTTGCCAGAAGAGTTACTTGAATACACAGCACTCCACTTCCACGCACCTGGGTGATTTGAATTAAGAATGCCATCTCTTAAACATTTACAGGGGCACACTGAACTATCTGAGGGTAAGCTCCTGCAAAGGCTGTGTGGACGGGATTGCAGAGACAAGCCAATGCCCAGCGTCTGGGCTACGGTGCCCCGCACCCCAGGTCGGATGGTGAGTACATACTTAACTTTATAAGAAACCTCCAAACTGTTCTCCCAAATGGCTGTTCCATGGAAATTCCCACCAATGCCTGGAAGTCCATGCACTCCACGCCTCTGCCAACACGGAGACTTTTGACCGTCGGCCATTTTGGGGGGTGAAGGGCACAGCGGAGGTTCAGTGGCAGAATCCTCACCTTCCACGCAGGAGACCTGGGTTCTGCCAGTGGAGGCTTGCATGTTGCTATGATACGATGCTGCACAGGTTTCAACAGAACTTCCAGACTAAGACAAACTAGGAAGAAAGTCCTGGTGATCTACTTCCAAAAATCAGCCAGTGAAAATACTATGGATCACTATGGTCTGATCCACAACCAATTATGGGGATGGCGCAGGACCGGGCAGCGTTTCGTAGTCTTGTGCTTGGGGTCGCCATGTGCTGGGGACCGATTCAGTGGCAGCTAATAAGAACAGCAGCAGCCGTGGGGGTGAAGTGGTGTTTCACCGCGGTTTTGATCTGCACCTACCTGATGACTAAGGATGTTGAACGTGTTCTCACATACTTACTGGCCATTCATATACCTTATTTTGTGAAGTGTCTGTTCAAATCTTTTGCCCATTTTTCCCCCCAAGTGGACTGCTTGTCTTTTTATTATTGACTTGTAGGAGCTCTTTACATGTTTTGGATACAAGTGCTTTATCAGATATATGCATTATAAATATCTTCTTCCAGTCTCAAAGAGCAGAATTTTTAAATTTTAATAAAGCCTAATTTAATCAAGGTTTTGGTTTATAGTTAATGATTTTTCTGCCCTGAGAAATATCTGCCTGGCCTAAGGCCATGGAAATATTCTGCTATGTTTTCTTCTGGAAGCGTTACAGCTTTAGGTTTTACCGGTGGGCCTGCGATCCACTTGGAGTTGATCAGTAAGGGCCAAGTTCCGTTCTTTCCCTCTAGAGGCCCAGTCTTCTGACAAACAAGTGTTTCTATCACACAGCCAGCGAGTGAGGGTTCCTTCTGATGTTTGATTCAGGGCCCCAACATGACATAATGAACATGACTCGACGCGAGCCACACTTTCCCATGACTTCCTCGAGCCCGAGTCTGCCCCACTCCTGCCATGCGCCCCAGAGTCACTCTGGAAGGAGGGCGCTCCCACCAAGCCACTAAACCCGGGCAGGCCCGTCTCGTCCTGAGCAGGAACCTCCCTGGGCCCCCTGCTCACGGGGAGCAAGCGGTCAGCCCCTCTGAGACGTGCAGCAGTCCAGGCCCCCTGTCAACAACAGGAAAAGTGAGGCCTCCACCATTCCTTGCCTGCTCCCCGGTAGCCCTGGTTGACCCCTCCTCCCTGGAACACCCCCATTCCCACCCCTCACCAAGTGCAGCCACTGCCCTACTCCTGCGGCACCACGTCCCCGCAGCCCCTCGACTGGGGGACATACCCCGCCGGCCACCGGCCTCCCTCGCCTCACGCACAAGGCCATCACTGTCCCTGGAGGCACGGTCTGCACCACTACCCAGGTCTAGAGAGCCCAGCAGGACACGCCAGCTTCCTCCATTCTTACAGTGAACCAGGCTCTTCTGTGGCCTGTCAATCATCTGGGCTCAGAAAGGGGCTTCTTATACGAGAATGATAAAAACACCCCCGGTGCATACTGACTTGCCTAAGAATCAGGAAGACATGGGACAGAAGCGGGGTCGCGCCTGCGGACAGTTCAGGCCGGAGGTCCAGTTTAAGCTGCTCCTTCGTGGCTGGAAAATGGCGCGAGAGGCCGAGAACAGTGCCCGGCACCCGCCCATGACACCACTCCACCTATGTGATGGCCGCCATGCCAGCGGGGCCCAGACCGCTCTCTACTGCTCTCGGGGGGACAGACTGGGTGTGATTGAAAGCCCATAACCGGTCACGTGGGCTCTGGGCCCCAAGAGGCAGCCAAGGCCGTAGGGGAGCCGGGCCGCCACCCCGTGCAGGTCACTTACCCGTACCAGTAGCGAGGGTCGCTGGAGATGCAGTGGTTCAGGTTCCGGTGGGCCAGTGCCTTCTTCTTATTTAGGACAAACTCCTGTAGCTTCATCTTCACTTCGGTGCTGGCCACTGCACCTGGCACGTGAGAAAGCAGGGACAGTGACTCATGGAGAGTCACGGGGATCCGTGCAGAGAAGGGAAGAAAGGCACCGAGACAATGGGATTCTAATTCAGAACGCTTCCGACACCAGGAAGGTGTCCTCAAAGGCAGGAGAGGACAGGAGGGGTTTTAATAAGAGGGCTTCTTCCCATCAAGATTTCTACATAATTGCATTCTGTTTAAAATGCAGATTTAATCATAAGGAGATGCATTGTTACCTAACACAAAACCCCCTTCTGAAGGGAACTTTCATGCTCACATAAAAGTGCGGTTTGAATTAAGCGCTGGCAGCACGGTGGCCTCCTTCCTGCCTCAGCAGAGGCAGAGGAGACTCAAAGAGAAGGTTCTGTGCAAATGGAAGCATCCCGCCCACAGCCAGAGGGGAAGGGATGGAGCCTCCTAGGCTGGTTTTAAAACACGGCCATTGCCAGCACCACCCATTCCCCTCCAACGCTCTCAAAGGTCTGCTTCTTTCCAGCCCGGCAGCTGTCTAGTTAAGCACAGTGGATTTTACCAAGTTGGACTAAAGGCATGATGGTGCATTCTGTGGTTTTCTTGTGTTGGTCATGGTTGGTTTTCACAGTCCCACTAAAGAAAATTGTCAGATTTGAGAAACCGACCCGCCCCCAAAAACTCTAAACTCACCATCCTAACAGAAGAACTGAGTAGCTTTCCTCAGAGCTACAATCTGCTACACAGCACCTATATGTCTATACTTCAGGGATAGCCTGCGTATTTTCCCTGTCATTACAAAATATTTAAACAGTATTTTTAACAGTCAAAAACCATTTCACTCAATGAGTGAAGCATGATTTATGGAACCTTTTCCTGACTGGAAGGGCATTTTGGATTATTCCCTGCCCCACCCCCCTGCTTTGTTTGTCATTAGAAGCCAGGCTGTAATGAACTTTTAAGAGCAGATCACACCTTCCATATTTAGAATTATTTGCTTAGGAGAGATTAGCTGTGATGAAATGGGTTTCTTTACGTGGCCTTTTGCAAATGCTAAGGAGTTACCTTTGCCCCAGTTTTCTACCCTAGAGGGTTTGGTACTTTTGTCTGGGGTGGTATTTCCTGGATAAGCTGTAAACAACTAGATGATCTGACGCTTTTTGTCTGGCCCTGGGCTGCCATCTGCTCTGTGATTGGTCTATTTTATGCACCTTGCAGGGATTGATCAATTTACTGTGCAAATAGTGGCTTGAAAATTGATCCAAAAGGACTGAATGACTTGCAGGGATTGGTCACTTTGTGGTCCTGCTGGGAGGGCCATACCCTGGAACTGACAAGGAGGCTGCTTACATAAGCAGCCAGACCCACAGAGGTCTTTAAGCGGTAACAGGGAGGACAGAGGAGAAACAAGTAGAGAAGAGATGAGTCACTTCCTCAAAGAGCTGTAATACGGGTCAAGGGCTTCAACGTGGAAGGCAGCGAGCAGCCTGAAAGGGGCCCTGTGGCTGAGCCAGTGGTGAAAGGCCTGGAAGGGGCCCTTCGGCAGAGTGGGCAGTGATGGCAGAAAGCGGCTTCTAGGAACACAGCCAAGAAAGCTGAGCGAGCTGCTGCACTGGCTATGAGCTGGGCCAGTTAGCAGCGCAGAGGTTGAAGGGCTGCCTCTGGCAGCAGCAGGTGCTCCGGGCGTGCTGAAAGATGTAACCCTAAGGCCGAGAGGGGGTGTACACGGCTGAGAGAAGGGCCTGCTTGCTTGCACAGCAGAGAGGAACTGACAGAGCTTTCCTGTGTGAAGCTGTCCTGCACTGAAGAAGGGAGGGATGTGCTCTCTGCCACGGCGGAGCTTCCACATCTCGCCTTTGTGTTTCCTGATCCTGATCCGGATCCCGAGTTGTCCTGTTACTTCCAGCTGATCCTGGTCCCAAACTGTAGTCTGTTACTTCCCTAATAAACCACATAACTGTGACTATGGTCTGTAAATTCTGTGTGGCCACTGCAACAAATTATTGAACCCAGCAGGAAGCAGAGAGTCCCATAGGGGAATGGCTGGTGTCAGAAGTGGAGAATGAATTGGAGTGTGGAAGAATGTCTGACCTCTGCCTCATGGGAACCAGCTTTGTGCTGATCCTGATTCTTATCCCTCGGGAATCTGGGCAATTTCTGATGCTACAAGACATTAGCATATTGACTAGATACGACAAAATGAATATTTATACAGCCCTTGAAACAACTGGTTCACAAATTGCCTTACAAAATATTTATATAAATGTCCATTCCCATCCACCACGCACGGGAGGGGGCACCCTGCTTTGTCTCCACACTCAGGGTGACCATTGGCGACAAGTTAGGTCACCTGGTATCATACTATTCCTATCCTTGGCCACTACCGAGGCACACATTTATGATACTCTTACCTCCTTTGCTTTCTTGTCTTTTGGGATCTTTATGGGGCATGTGTGGTGTGACTGGTGGGGGTGGTATTGTGGGTCTGTGCGTGCATGATTTAAATTTTTTTCCATTTGGGTTGTATGGCTTTTTGGTAATAATCTTACTGAGAGCTGTTGTATGCTAGGCCAGGCATGTTCAAACCTCACGATAAACCTATGTATAGGTGTGTCAGCCTCCTTGGTTACAGGTGGGGACACGAAGCTCATCTTGGGAGGTCTGGCTCCGAAGCCCTGGCAGCTCTGACTCTGTGCTATCCTCCTCGGCACTGGAGTGTCTGTCCCGGTTTCTTGTTTCCCTTTTCAATGTTGATTATATTCTGATGCTCAAATGCTTCTTTTTATGAAGTCTATTCTAGCTTTTCCTTTGTGATTTTTTTCTGTTTCCTTGAAGCTCTGGAATTAATCTCCTTCCAGTGGCTGGAGAGAGAATCCGTTTTATTCTGTCCCCGTTCTGGTGTTTGGTTTCCATTCACTTGTTCGCTGTTACTCTTCTTTCACATTTCACTCTGCTGTATGTGAATGTATTTGGGTGCGTTTTATGAGGTGAGGCTCAGTGGGTGCTCTGACAAGCTGCCAGTGAGTTCTGAGTGTTGTTAGTGAAACACTCTTCTCTTTGTCCCCTTTGTCACACACGGGTTGGCTATCAATCCGATGGAGTCTGTGTTTAGTTACACACGTTCCTCACTGTGAGGCCGACTCCCACTGCAGTTATCTGGAGGTGGAATCTCGGGCTGTGTTGTGCATAAGAAGCGTCTTTCGGCACAACCTTCTCTGGCAAACTCAGTCCACCAAGGCTGCAGTGTGACCTCAACTAGAGCCACCAGGGAAAATATGGAGAAACTGAACTGAGCCAGCGAGAGAGCAAGATGAGGAAGCTCGTCCGCCCCACCCGCACGGAAGCCTCTCATCTCATTTCCATCCCAGGGCCTCAGGAAAGCACCTCGTCACTCAAGGAGGAAAGCTCGCAGGAGCCCCGAGCGCTGTGCTGTGGCAGACAGCGCGGGACATGACGCCGTGGCTGCGGCCTGCACCGCAGGACCGAGGACTCCAGGCGGTGTGGCTCTGACCTCGAGAGGCAGAGCCGGTGATGCTGGGCACTGCGGGCAAGCCGGACTCCAGAGAGTGGCTGCACCTCCGCTCCAGGAGCAGCTCCTCCTCAGTGGGACACGCTGTCAGACCCGAACGTCACTTAACGTTTTTCGCCTAATTGTCTTTCATGGACTTGTCAGAAAATCACACACTTAACGGAACTACTCGAATCTGCTTCTTGCAGGCACCAGCTCTGCTCAGCCAGCGGAAGGTGAGGTGCAGAAGAGCTCCTCCACGCCACGGTGAGAGGGCAAACGCCAGGCCGGGCCAGGAGGAGAGATTCTGAGAGAAGTCAGCTGGGTAGGGGACAGAGCAGACGAGGGCGGGGAAGGCCCTCCAGGCCAGGAGCAGAATGCTGAAGCCAGGATGACTCTGAATGACAGATGGACAGACTGTCACATGCCGCCAGAGTGTGCCTTCTGCCTGAGGTTTCCTCCTTGTTCTTGTCCCTGTCCCCTGCTCCCCTCTGAGGAGGGCCCGGCTTCACACCTGTGACAAATGATTACTCTTGGGACCAGGTGTCAGTCTTTAGACTGCAGCCTTCAGGGCATTTTCAAGCAGAGTGAAGGACTGACTTGTGGATAAGGTGAAAAAACCCAATCCTGTTAGTTTCAAACTGCTCAGAGGTCAAAGATACCTTTTCTTGGTTTGTTTTGTTTCTCCCTTTGATTGTATGTTAAAAGACAGAGTACCACAGATTCCCTAACAGTTATCCTCACTGAAAACCTAACTGACTGAAGATCAGGTATTCATGCTGAAGAAGGTGGCAGCTGCTGCAGATTCTAAGAAGTCTCCGTTCCCCGTCACATCAACTTAATAGCACTATTTGGTATCAATAAGTAAAAGAAAACTGCAGAAATTATTTAGACTCGAACGTATTATAAATGTTTACAAATGTAACAAAGCTCTGTACTAAATATTCAGCAAGAAACTCATAAAAACAAAACAAGAGACCAAATAGCAGATGCTTTGCACTATGTTTTTGGATGTTTAGAGCTGGCAACGCTTCATGCCATTTGCATTTCCCCCACAAACACTTCTTTAAGTCAGCATAAACAGGCCTTTCCTTCACAGTGGGGACGTGGGGCCACCACAGGGGCTGGCCAGCCTCATGCTCCCACCACGCGACCACACTCTGAGGGCTGAGGGGCGCTGGGCTGCGTGCCAAACACCCAAACTGTACACAGTTTATTATTAATAATCAAACACGACCACCCAAATCCATAGAGGGGAAGCCACGGGGGCTGCAGCCGGTGACCAGGCTGGAGCGTGGTAGAGAACACACTGGCCCTCCTCCAGCTAGATGGCCGTGCCTCTTCTGCCCTGCGGACTTTGCTTCTGCCTGGTAAACGGGTCTGAAATGGTTTCAGAAGTCCTGTCTTTTCCTGTTTTGCGAGCCTTAAAACGGTGTTTTATTGGATTTTAGTTAACGATGAAGAACTAATTCAGACTAAGTTAGCAAGTGTTACTCGCTAATTTCAATTTTAGCCATTCGGAAAATGGGGATTTGTTAGTTGTGGCAAAAATCAACTAGCTGACACAGTTTAAATGTCAGTCATTGGATTAACAATTATTTTCCCTACCCCAAAAGACAAAGCACGTGAATCAGACATGCGTGGGGGTAGGAGCAGACCACAGGAGGGTGGAGAGGGCAGGATCCAGTTGGAGGTGTGGACATGAGTCTGGCCTCAGCATCAGCCACGGGCGGACGTGACCGAGCCCTCTCACAGGGCTCCCTTGAGGACCACATGCAGCGTCCCCAGGAGACGGCCTTCCAAAGGCAACGCAGCACACGGGCACTGGGTCGTGTCTGAAAACCCCACAGAGCGAGCGCAGTTCTGCTCTGAAACGTGAGATGGCCACGAGCCAGAATCGACAGGACGGTAAATGGAATACAGCAAGCAAGAGGATTTGCCTACACTAGTGGTTCTCTGCCCTGGCTGCACGGAAGAACCGCCCAGGGGCTTTTAGGAATGAAAATGCTGATGCCCAGGACAGTTCTTCAGAAGACCTGCCTGCCCCTGGCCCCAGCAGCGGTGGGATATTTTCTTGGCCCCACGCGCAGTCAGCCCGGAAGACCCCTGCTCTACATGGCGCATGTTTCAGGTGTATCTCGGAGTAAAAACTCTCCTCAAGTGCCTTCCATGTTGAAATTCTATCGGATGGTCTAAGTGAATACACATTTTCAGTATACTTACACCAAGAATATAATAAAGGTGCAATAATTGATGACTGAGAAAACCTAATTTTATCTACAAAAACAATTACTAAGAACTTACGAATAGTTGAACAGAAAAGTAAACTGAAAATTAAGAGTATGTTAGCTACATGATTTTAGAAAAATACTATATCCCTTTTTGAACCCACAAGTGTTTATAAAAATGTAAAAAATAATATAGATGTAATAATACAGATTAGAATATACTCTAACTTTTAAAGTTGTTTGGTATAATACAATTCATTACATGAAAAACAAGCTTAAGAGCTGTATTTACTTGAAGTTATTTAATTCCTTTTAGACTGTAAGAATTTGAAGAAAACATGTCCCATGTGGAAATCCTTCAAACCTGACAAGGATTAATTAAAGGCAAAACGTCCATTTTGCAACCTCAAAATGACACAGGGAAGACAGATCCCCAAACCAAAGTACACCCTTTTTGTTCCAGACATAATCAAGAATACGAAGAGTACAAAGAAAAGACGTTAGGAGAAGCTGAGGTACCCCAGACACATTTGGTTCTCAATAATATAACTTCAAGGAGGTCTGTTGCTGCTATTGGCAAAGCAGGTCAATTCAAGCAAAACCTACCAAAGATGACAAGAAGACCTGGACCAAATATTCAACTATCTGTTTGAAGGCATCAGAGAGCTTCTACAGCAGTGAGACAACAGTGCCAGGACAGAGAGGGGGAACCCCTGAGAGCTGGGCCCACAGTCTGGGCAGACTTTTCCCTACAGGCCTGCCGTTCTGAGAAAAGGGGGCTGAGAGTCTTTGAACCGACTCTGAGGACCACAGCCACAAAAAGTGGAGGTCAGCACCCACTGGGGAAAGACCCTAATCAACCCAGCAGGCTTTGGGTGAGCACCCCAAAGGGCTACACCTGAAGAATAAGGGGAAGCAGAAATAAACACGACCTCAGAGGGCCAGAGACTCAGCTCCAAGTCATCTGAAACCTGACTGGACCAAGGTGGATATGGGGTTTTAAAGCCCCTGCTCAAGGGGCAAGGAGCAAAACTAAGCCCCATTTAAAGGGATGTATTACCATCCTAGACCCTACATTATCCCATAACTTTTTATACATACAGTCTGGCACTCAATATGAAACAGCCAGGCATAGGAGCAGACAAAACAACTTGACTGGCTAGTAGCTGATCCTAACCCTGGGTGGCTAGTAGATGAGCCTCTAACCCTGGGCGGCTAGTGGATGGACATCTAACCCTGGGCGGCTAGTGGATGAGCATCTAACCCTGGGCGGCTAGTGGATGGACGTCTAACCCTGGGCGGCTAGTGGATGAGCGTCTAACCCTGGGCGGCTAGTGGATGAGCGTCTAACCCTGGGCGGCTAGTGGATGAGCGTCTAACCCTGGGCGGCTAGTGGATGAGTGTCTAACCCTGGGCGGCTAGTGGATGAACTTCTAACCCTGGGTGGCTAGTGGATGAGCGCTTAACCCTGGGTGGCTAGTAGATGAACGTCTAACCCTGGGTGGCTAGTAGCTGAGTGCCTAACCCTGTGTGGCACAAATGGTCAAGTGCTTGACTACTGGCAGAAAGGGTGGCAGTTCGTACCCAGCCAGAGGTGCCTTGGGAGGCAGGCCTGGCGATCTGCTTGTGAAAGGTCACTGCCTAGAAACCCTATGGAGCAGTTCTGCTCTGTACACATGAGGTCGCCATGAGTCAGAATCAACTCAACAGCAGGTAACAACAACAAATTTCCAAAGTACTTGTACCAATTTACGCTTCTACTGACTGTGTAGCGAAAGTTCCTGTTGCTCCAGAGCTTTGCCAACACTTGCTACTGTCACTTATTTTATGTTAGCTGTGTGCTGGTAGCTCCTTGCTTAAGCTGCATTTCTCTGATTACTAATAAGAGTTTCCACGTAGGAAACGGCAGTAGGAGAGAAATAAAGTGTGTGATATTCAAGAAGGACAGCTATACAGCAGTGAAAATAAATTACGTTACATCCATCCATGTTACGACAATATGGAAGAATCCTAGAAACAAAAATTGAGGTACAAAAGCAGGCTGCAAAAGAATACCTGTTGCACGATCCATTAACATGAAGTTAAAATACATGTAAAATGAAACAAATATGTTGTTCTGGAATACAGAAGTGAGAGACTAATGAAAATTTAAGATTAAGAAACAAAACTGTGACTACTGGTATACGTGAGAGGAGGGGGGAAGGGCTAGGGCAGGGAGGCCCCCGTGGAGAACGTCAGAGGTAACGGGAACATTCTTCTTCTGAACTGTGACGTACGTTCCAGCATCGTCTTTGTTGTATGGTCCTTTATACATGTATTTTGTAAATATTGTTTTATATCTACTCAGTATAAGAGTGAAGTTTTCTAAATACTTGAAGAATAAGTAGAAGGTATTTCACTAAGATACTGAGAGTCACAGATAATTAGACAGCATATTCTCACTAAACTGCACAGAAGCACCTGGGACAAATGTAACTTCCCCACTCCTGCCGTGTGTCTGCCATGTGTCTGTGGTTACAGGACTCCGTAGTGCAGGCGGCCTTGGGTAAACCAGATGCCCGGCACATGGCCTCTGTGAGGGCCACTGTGTGTGCTTGCGGCCTGGGGGAGCAGAACCATCCTGCAGACCATGAGAAGCCACAGCATCTCCAGGTCCCCTTCCCTCCATGAAAGAGGTGTGAAAAGACTTCTATTCTTACCCATGAACATTGGAAGAGGAAATTAACCCACGCTACTTAGATTTTTAAAGAAATCTACGTCTGCGCTTATTTCCAATATTCCAATGGGACACACGATTTCAGTTGAGCCCTGAAGTCTTAGACAGACACTATAAGAGGAGAATGGCTGCCCCGTCACACTGAGCCTGCCCACTCATCTGCTGACCAGCCCCTGCTATGTCACTCAGAACGACGAGCTGTCAACAGCAAGGAGCAGACATGCACACTGAGCGAAGCACCCATCAGTCATGCCCTGGGGGATGCTGGGAGCAGCATCAGCACCACTGCTGCCTGGCTCTGCAGGGGAAGGGACACCTGGGGCACAGAGACTCCCCACACGGGCATCGTTCTTACTGTGTAAGGCCATGGCATGCTGCACCGGCAGCTCGGGTGGCTGGCAGGGGAGGGACGGCACCTCTGCCCTGATAGGTACATCCCTCTAATTTTCCCAACAGGGTAAAGCAAAAAATAGAGGAGTATTAAGTCCAGCCATTCCTTAGACGGTACCAGGGGACACTGGTCTTCAGATACCAGCACAGTCACTACACAAAGTAAAAAAGAAGGTCAGAAGTGCAAGCGTGACACCCAGCTGTCAGTCACTTGTAGCTGTGCGTCCACCTTAGCTACTAGCTTGTCCTCACTCGCTAATACCAGGTGGAGAGGCGCCTGCAAAATGCTCTCAAAAGATAAGAACTTTAAACCTTAGGACAAAACTCACAGATGAAGTTCAGTACACATCTGGTCTGCTTTAGGGTTTTTAATATTTTTAAATCAAAATATTTTAATATTAATAATATTATTTAAATATTAGTATTAAAATTCAAGCATTAGGAACACTACCAAATATTCGTTCAGCTGCTGAAACCAAACCAAACATCGTGCTGACCATCCCTTGCTCTGATGTTAATACTGAACCCTGTGACCACAGACAAAGCCGGGGCCATCTGTCACCTCTGACACTAACCAACACTTAGGAGACGCTGCCGCCTCACTACCAGTGAGGGCTTCCATCCCCACCGCTGCTTCTGGAGGCAACAGCCCGGTCTTCTGAGGAGAGCGCCCCCCAGTGCTCACCCGCCCATGACGCCCCAACTCATTCTCCCTGTCCTTCCCCAGTGCCCACCCATGGCGCCCACACTCACTCTCCTTGCCCTTCTCCTTGTTCTTGAGCTGCTGCAGCTTCTGCTCCCGGTGCTGCTTCTCCAGCTCCTGCTCCTGGCGGTGCCGCTCCAGCTTCCGCTGGTGTTCCAGCAGCTCCTGCTGGTGCTTCAGGGCCAGCATCTCCTGCTGCTGCTGCAAGCAAGAAAGGAGGAGACAAAGACAGTCAGGACCTTGGATCCAAAGACATCAAGTCAGGACAGACACACAGGAGAAAACCAGGAACGCCAGGGCATCTCTCCTCCTGCGGCACCTGGCCTGACCTCCACCTGCACAGCATTTCCAAGGCACCTACACTGGCTCCTCCAGTTCCTAAAGGAAGTGAGGGTACTCGAGGCCCTAGCGGGCATCCAGCCCTCAAATACTAAAAATGAAAAGAAAACGCATTTAAGTGCTAGAAGAAAATACACATAAATATTTATTTATGTAATCTTGGGCCTATCTGGGAAGGCCTTTTTGAGAATGACACAGATGTGTGTGACGTGGTACGACCACTTGGAAAACTTCTTAGCACTTTCTTACAAAGTCAAACACACACCTGCCCTGAGACCAGCAATTCCACTCCTAGGAATTTATCCAAGAGGAATGAAAACCTATGTCCATACGGCGACCAGTACAGGAATGGGCATGGCGGATTTACTCCCCGTACCCAAATGGGACACACCCTAAATGTCCCTCCACAGGCGACCACATGAACAAGCTGTGGTATATTCACACCACTCCATAATAACAAATAAAAAAGGAACTACAGATGTACAAGATGACATGGACAAATCATAAAACAAGGAAAAACAAGCACAATGATGTTAACAAGGCTGTTAATGTGTGGGAAGGGGTAGAGAAAAGTCAGTGTTTCGAGTTTCTATTTGGATCAGGTGCTAGAAGAGGGGACTGACCGATGGATGAGGACAATGAGCAGAAGGAAGTCATCTCTTGGAGCAGATCTGGGAGGACTGCAGAGTGGGGACTTTCCAGGGTGACCGAACGGCTCTGTCTGGTTGGGGTGGTGTTTATAAATGTCAAGATGCACTGGACAGCACTCTGAGTACCTGTAGTTTTTTTAATCATTGTGCTTTAAGTGAAGGTTTACAATTCACGTCAGTCTCTCATACAAAAATTTATACATAAATTGTTATGTGATCCTAATTGCTCTCCCTATACTATGACAGCACAGTCCTCCTTTCCACCCAATTTCCAGTGTCCATTCAACCAGCTCCTGACCCTCTCTGCCTTCTCATCTCACCTCCGGACAGGAGCTGCCCATTTGGTCTCATGTATCTACTTGAGCTAAGAAGTACATTCTTCACAAGTATCATTTTATGTCCCATAGTCCAGTCAAATCTTTGTTTGAAGAGTTGGCCTTGGGAATGATTTTAGTTCTGGGTTGACAGAGAGTCCGTGGGCCATGCCTTCTTGCGATCCTCCAGTCTCAGTCAGACCATTAAGTCTGGACTTTTTACTAGAATTTGAGTTCTGCACCCCACTTTTCTCCCGCACAATCAGGGACTCTCTGTTGTGTTCCCCATCAGGGCGGTCATTGGTGGTAGCTGGGCACCGTCTAGTTCTTCTGGTCTCAGGCTGATGAAGTCTCTGGTTTATGTGGCCCTTTCTGTCTCTTGGGCTAATACTTTCCTTGTGTCTTTGGTGTTCTTCACTCTCCTTTACTCCAGGTGGTTGGGACCAATTGATGCATCTTAGATGGCCTCTAGCTAGCTTTTAAGACCCTGGACGCCGCTCACAAAGTAGAATGCAGAACACTTTCTTAATAAACTTTGTTACGCAAATTGACCTAGATGTCCGCTGAAAGCATGGTCCCCAGATCCCCACCCCTGCTACTCTGTCAGTCTAAGGGTTTGGTTGTATTCAGGAAACATCTTAGCTTTGGTTTAGTCCAGTTGTGCTGACTTCCCCTGTAGTGTGTGCTGTCCCTCCCTTTGCCTAAGGCAGCATGTTTTCTCTAGACATGGTCGCGTTCCTCCAGCGTCTTGTTATTGGTCCTAGAGATATCCAGGAAATGTGTGTGTGGGTGTGGATGTGGGTGTATGTGGATGTGTGTGTACAGATGTGTGGACGTGTGTGGATGTGTGTGGATGTATGTATACGTGTGTGTGGGTGTGGGTGAATGTAGACAAATGGCTGTATCAGCCCCTCGGAGCTTGGGATGGGGGTGGAGATGTCCCAGGCACAGGTGTCCCCACGCCTTGGGAGACATCTGGGGGCTGGAGGGACAAGGGGGAAGTGACACA
This sequence comes from Dugong dugon, assembly GCA_030035585.1. NCBI lineage: Eukaryota > Metazoa > Chordata > Mammalia > Sirenia > Dugongidae > Dugong > Dugong dugon. Next base: position 207,578,493 of record CM057461.1, read on the forward strand.
CAGTCTACTGAGTGCCAGTTAGCGCCACTCACCCTCCTAGCACAGATGCCACCCAGGTGTCTAGCTCCGTCCACCCTGTGGGCACAACCCTGCCCTGCTGTCACCCCAGGGCTTCTAGAGAAGGCTCCCCAAGAGTGCTGTGTCTGCAGGCACTCAACCCAGGACTCTTCACCCCCAGGGGTAGAGAGGCTGAGCAGAGCTGCAAGCATTTATTCCCTACCCCTCTCTCCTCGGGTCTGTGAGCTGCTTCCTGCCTGGCCAGTAACCCCACCCTTCAGTCCATGCCAGGCCAGATGCACCGGCCCACCGCGTGGGACTCCCACCCTTCTGTGGACTTCCTGCAGCTCGGTGACCACCGCATGGAGCCCACAGCTGAGCTGGTCCAGCATCTGGTAAGAAAGGAGCCCCTTTTCCCACACTTCCCTCCCATCACATCTGCCCTCCAACCTCCCGCCCAGCTCTCTGAGCACAGGTGGCGCAGGGTGTCCCAGGACCCCTGCCATGGCTGCAGCACCAACATAGGGCCTCTCCTGTGTGCCTGTGGCCCAGACGCAGGGGGCACACTTCGGGTGCCTACCTTCCTGACTCCCGCCCTGCTCTGCCCGTCTCACCCTGCACTCTGCTCGCGCTCTGCTCTGCCTGTGTTACTCTGCTCTCTCCTCCCGGCCACCTCCATCAGTCTCACTCTAGACTCTCCTCCCAGCCACCTCCATCAGTCTCACTCTAGACTCTCCTCCTGGCCACCTCCATTAATCTCTCACTCTAGACTCTCCTCCCGGCCACCTCCGTCAGTCTCACTCTAGACTCTCCTCCTGGCCACCTCCATTAATCTCTCACTCTAGACTCTCCTCCCGGCCACCTCCGTCAGTCTCACTCTAGACTCTCCTCCTGGCCACCTCCATCAGTCTCTCACTCCTAGCTCTCTTTGCGTCATGGAGAATCTGCCTCTTCTTCCTGTGGCCTCATCAGCACCTGGAGATGGTCCCGGGCTGGGCTTCATGCCATCTACATACAGCTCAACCAAGTTCACCATCTTTCTCTGTCCAGAGCTCATGCCCAACCACCAACACCAAAGATGAGGAAATCGAAGATTTTTAACAATATCTGCAGTCTGAAATTGATCAAACATGCAATTGAGATGCATTGATAATGACTGGTGATTGGAATGTGAAAAATGGAAATGAAGGATCGGTAGCTGGAAAATACAGCCTCAGTGATAGAAATGACGCTGGAGATAGCATGATAGAATTTTGCAAGACCAACAACTTATTCACCGCAAATATATATTTTCAACAACATAAATGATGACTATACATGCCGACCTTGCTGGATGAAATACACAGGAATCAAATCAACTACATCTGTGGAAAGAGATGATGGAGAAGCTCAATACTGTCAGTCAGAACAAGGCCAGGGGCTGACTGTGGATCAGACCATCAATTGTTCAAATGCAAGTTCAAGTTGAAGCTGAAGAAAATTAAAACAAGCCCACGAGAGCCAAAGTACGACCTTGACTATATGTCACCTGAATTTATAGACATTTCAAGTATAGATTTGACGCACTGAACACCAATAACCAAAGACCAGATGAGTTGTAGGATGACATCAAGGACGTCATACTTGAAGAAAGTAAAGGGTTATTAAAAAGATAGAAAAAACAAAAAGACCAAAACAGATGTCAGAAGACTCTGAAACTTGCTTTGGAATGTAGAGTAGCTAAAGTGAAAGGAAGAAGTGATGAAGTAAAACAGTTGAATGGAAAATTTCAAAGGGTGGCTTGAAAAGACAAAGTAAAGTATTATAATGAAATGTCCAAAGATCCAGAGTTAGAAAACCAAAAGGTAAGAACACGCTCAGCATTTCTCAAGCTGAAAGAACTGAAGAAAAAATTTAAGCCTCGAGTTACAATAGTGAAGGATTCTAAGGGGAAAAAAATGAACGATGCAGGAAGCATCAAAAGAAGATGGAAGGAACACACAGAGTCACTGCACCAAAAAGAACTGGGCAACGTTCAACCATTTCAGGAGGTAGCATATGAACAGGAACCCATGGTACTGAAGGAAGAAGTCCAAGCTGCACTGAAGGCTTTGGCAAAAAACAAGGCTCCAGGAATTGACAGAATACCGACTGAGATGTTTCAAACAAAGGGATGCAACACTGGAAGTGCTCACTCATCTATGTCAAGAAATTTGGAAGACAGCTGCCAGGCCAACCGACTGGAAGAGATCCATATATGTGCCCATTCCAAATAAAGATGATCCAACAAAATGTGAAAATTATCGAACAATATCATTAATATCACATTCAAGTAAAATTTTGCTGAAGATCATTAAAAAACAGTTGCAGAAGTACATTGACAGGGAACTGCCAGAAATTCAAGCCAGATTCAGAAGAGGACATGGAATGAGGTGTATCACTGTTGATGTCAGATGGATATTGGCTGAAAGCAGAGGATACCAGAAAGATGTTTACCTGTGTTTTACTGACTACACCAAGGCATTGGACTGTGTGGATCATGACAAATTATGGATAACATTGCAAAGCATGGAAATTCCAGAAGAGTTAATTGTGCTCATGCACAGCCTCTACACAGAACAAGAGGCAGTTATTTCAACAGAACAAAGGAATATTGCTTGGTTTAAAATCATGAAAGGTGTGTGTCAAGGTTGTATGCTTTCACCATACATATTCAATCTGTATGCTGAGCAAATAATCCAAGAAGCTGGACTATATGAAGAAGAATGAAGTGTCAGGAATGGAGGAAGACTCAATAACACCTGCTATATGCAGATAACACAACCTTGCTTGCTGAAAATGAAGAGGACTTGAAGCACTTACAGATGAAGATCAAAGACTATAGCCTTCAGTATGGATTGTACCTCAACATAAAGAAAACAAAAATCTTCACAACTGGACCAATGAGCAACATCATGATAAATGGAGAAAACTACTGAAGTTGTCAAGGATTTTATTTTACTTGGATCCATAAATCAACACCTATGGAAGCAGTAGTCAAGAAATCAAATGACATATTGCATTGGGCAAATCTGCTGCGAAAGACCTCTTTAAAGTGTTCAAAAGCAAAGATATCACCTTGAGGACTAAGGTGTACCTGGTCCAAGCCATGGAATTTTCAATTGCCTCATATGCATGGGAAAGCTGGACAGTGATTAAGGAAGACCAAAGAAGAATCGATGCATCTGAATTATGCTGTTGGCAAAGAATATTGGATATACCATGGACTGCCAGAAAAACAAACAAATCTGTCTTGGAAGATGTACAACCAGAATGCTCTTGAGAAGCAAGGATGGCAAGACTATGTCTCACATACTTTGGACATGCTACCAGAAGGAACCAGTCCCTGGAGAAGGACCTCATGCTGGACAAAGTAGAGGGTCAGCGAAAAAGAGGAAGATCCTCCACGAGATGGGCTGACACAGTGGTTGCAACAATGGGCTCAAACATAGAATTGACTGTTGGGACAGCACAGGACCAGGCAGTGTTTTGTTGAGTTGTACACAGGGTCGCTATGAGTCGGAACTGACTTGACGGCACCTGACAACAACCTAAGAGCTCGTGGCCAGTACTGTCAGTGCGAGGGAGCGTGGCACACCAGTGAGCTAAGAGACACCGTGGTGTGAGATGAGCGAGCCAGTGCTGAGTGATGGCTACGTCGGTGGCAAGTCTCTTCCACATACTAAGCAACAACGGTCTTCTTCTAGAACATTCACTTGGTCGACTGCCTGCTCTGAAAATACACAAAAAGTTGCTTCTCTCCTGCAACCTCCACACAGCCTGCAGTCTGGAAGGTGCAATCAAGTTGGTCAGGACGTGCCATAAACTCCACGTTGCAGTAGGTTACATGGATGCTGGCAGCAGAGGGCAGCTGGAGAGAGCAGTGAGAGCTCCTGGCCTCAGGGCTGCCCTTCGGGACTTCCAGGAGGGCTTGGTCCACCAGGGGTAAGTCAGGTCGCTCACCCGTCCATACCCCATTTCCTAGAAACCGGAGGCGCTGGGTGTGCAGGTGTCTGTTACTGCCAGCGTACTCATTACTGGGCACGTGGTGGCGTACAATGATGCAGACAACAGATCCACGTGTGGGATCTGGGCAGCAGGGCGCTTCCCCAGGTATGGGCGTGGAGACACAGCTCAGGATGTCTGCCACTGTCAGCAGCAGCCTCCCTTGGGTGACCTGGGAAGCCTGAGGCCAGGAGCATCTCCTCTGCCACCTGGGACAGGCAATAAAAGGAAGGAAGTAAACAGCAGGGTGTGGCTCTCAGGGCCCTAAACCAGGTCCCCTTGAAGTTCGCCCTCTCCAGGAGAGGAAGTCACAGTATCAGTGACAGAGCTCCAAAGGGCCACCGTGCCCATGGAAACAGCAGAAACAACTGCAACACGCTTTGTGAGCATGTGTTTACACAGACAGACAGACAGACACACACACACACAGACACACACAGACACACACAGACACACACAGAGACACACAGACACAGACACAGACACACACACACACACACATTCAGCCTTACTAGAAAAAGAAGACAAGCACATTTAACCAAAGTGTGAAGAATCTGTATTTTTTACCTCCTATATGGTCACCAGCTACTCCTTGGAAATCCCACGGGATGGCTCTACTCTGTCCTGGAGGGTGGCTAGGAGTCAGAATCGACTCGGCGGCCATGAGTTTTGGTATGCGGTCACAGGAGAGGAAAGGACCCCTCTGAAGACTGTGGGTGCGTGTAGCCCTTTGTAAAGGGGCACTGGGCAAGACGTCTTAAAACTGTACGCGCATCCACTCTTCTTCTACAAAGCGGTTTACTCGGAGGCAATCCTGCCAGCGCGCCCCCACCTCCCTGACGGTGGTGGCTGTTCATGAACCACCAAGGAGAGTGGGCTGGACACGTGTGGGGCCGTCCACGGGCCCCAGTGGTCAGGATAAGGGAGGAAAGAAGGCCCCTCGTCGCCTGTGGGCCACTGCACCATCTGGACAAGGAGGCTCCTGGAGGTCCAAGGTTTCCCGGCCAGCTCCTGGGGTCACGGGGGTCAGCCCCGATTCAGGCCGGTTCATATCTGGGGCCAGCTGGGACAGTATCTGTCTGACAGCAAGACTAATAAAACCCATTGCCGGAAGCCTGTTCTTGGACTTAAGGTTCCCAAGTTGTTCCTTCCTCTATGAAGAAACATCAATACAGCAAATACGCACAAGTAACTACGAAAAATGGACAAAATGCAACCGCTGGCTGAAAGGCCATTAGGAGACAGAAAAAGGCTGAAACAGAGCTGTTACTGGAGGCCAAGACAGGCACATCACAGGCACCATGGAAGCAGCAGGCAACAGAAACACATGGGGGGCAGGTGTACCCCCAGTGTGAGCTCCCCCAAAACTGCCTGGTGCTCTGCTGCTGACCACTGTGGGGATGGCCTGTCACTCAGAGCCTCCTTGTGCTCATGGGACTCCTCATCGCCCACGCCCGTCCGGGGGTACAGCTGACACGCCACACAGAAGCTTCCACACAACACTGAAGATCTTTACTCGAAAGGGTGATGTGACTGGATCAAGGCACCCAGCAAGCGGGGTGTGTGTGTGAAGGGGTGTGGTGAGGGAGCTAAATCCTCACACTGTGGAACGGGTGATCGTGACACCTGAACTTCATTAGAAAGAGGAAGCTGGCTTCTAGAAATCAGAGAACAGGAGAGCAGACAGGAGGGCCTCCAGGCCTGGGAACCTAGGTTGGGGAAGTTGGGGAGGCAAGGCTCTGCTACTTTGTGTTAACCAGACACTGAAAAAACCCCACTGCTGGCCAGTTGATTCCAACTCATAGTGACCCTACAGGACAAAGTGGAACTGCCCTATAGTTTTTAAAACTGGAAACATGTATTCCTTTGATGGAGTCCCTGGGTGGTACAAATAGTTAACATCCTCTGCTGAAAGGTTGGAGGTTTAAGTTTACCCAGAGAGGTACCTCGGAACAAAGGCCTGGCAATCTGTTGTTGTTAGGTGCCATGGAGTCAGTTCCTACACATATTGACCCTACGTACAACCGAACGAAACACTGTCCAGTCCTGCACTGCTCTATCCTCACAATCTTTGTTATGCTTGAGCCCATTGTTGCAGCCACTGTGTCAATCCATCTGGCTGAGGGTCTTCTTTTTCGCTGACCCTTTACTTTAGCAAGCATGATGACTGATCCCTCCTGATAACAGGCCCAAAGTACGTGAGACATAGTCTCGCCATCCTTGCTTCTAAGGAGCATTCTGGTTATACTTTTTCCAAGACAGATTTGTTTGTTCTTTTGGCAGTCCATGGTATGTTCAGTATTCTTCACCAACACCACAGTTCAGAGGCATCAATTCTTCTTTGGTCTTCCTTATTCACGAACCAACTTTCGCATGAACATGAGGTGATTGAAAACACCATGGCTTGGGTCAGGCGCACCTTAGTCCTCAAGGCAACACCTTTACTTTTTAACACTTTAAAGAGGTCTTTTACAGAGATGTGCCCAATGCAATGTGTCTTTTGATTTCTTAACTGCTGCTTCCATGGGTGTTGATTGTGGATTTGAGTAGAATGAAATCCTTGACAATGTCAATCTTTTCTCTGTTTATCTTGATGTTGTTTATCGGTCTGTTGTGAGGATTTTTGTTTTCTGTTTTATTTTTTTTTTGTTCTGGCAATCTACTTTTGAAAAATAAGTTGCTGAAAAGCCTCTGGAACACAGCTGTACTCTGACACATATGGGGGTCACCATGAGTCGGAACACAGCTGTACTCTGACACATATGGGGGTCACCATGAGTCAGAGTCAAGAGCAACAGATTTTATTAGACAGACAGACAGATACAAAAAAACCACACCTGTTGCTGTCAGGCCAATTCTGACTCACAGTGACCCTGTGTGACAGAGTGGAACTGCCCTGTAGGGTTTCCAAGGAGCGGCTGGTGAATTAGAACTGCACATCTTTTGGTTAACGGCCCAACGCTTAACCATGGTGCTACCAGGGCTCCAAACCAAACCCGTTGCCTTTGAGTCGATTCTGACTCAGCGACCCTATGGGAACCCTAGAGGACTGAGTAGAACTGCCCCAAAGGGTTTCCAAGGAGCAGCTGCTGGATGTGAACTGCCAACCTTCTGGTTAGCAGCCAAGCTCTTAGCCACTGTGCTACCAGGGCTCCAGATAGATAGATAAAATTATAAATAATGCAACAAATCCACAAAGCAGCAAGTCTAGCTAACTGCCTTTCAATCATAAATGCTGTCCAAGGAGACGAAACAATTAACAATTTTCTAAGTGTAAACACCCCTCATGCCTCTTGCCCTCCTTACACCATCCCGCTACCTTGCCTCGACAGCTGATGCTCACCCCGGGTCCAACTCTAAGCAGAAGTGCCCAAGAGGGAAGAAGGAAATGCTGGATGTATGTAGGCCTCGAATAGCAGAAACTGTGTGAGGTGCACCTGTAACACCGAGCCTAACAATCCCTATAAAGGATCTTATTTACCCCAGATTAGCAGTTTAAGTTATACTTTAAAGAGTATTACCTTTTTAATTGCAAAATTCTATTCAGACTCACTGAAGTCTAATTAGCGTCACTAATTAGACTGTGTGCTCAGGAAACCTGTCTGACAAACACCCTCGCCGAATCTCACGAACGGTAGGACGGCTCAGGAAGACAGAGCAAGTTATCAGAACAAAGACCAGCCGTGTAACAACTCAAATACATGATTGAGGCAGCTTTACGAGCTCCGTGTCAGATGAAAAAAGAAAGCAAATGATTAAAACGGGGTGAGAACATATAACCTTGAGCTTTGTTGTGTGCTTTGAGACCCAGGCCCAGAGACTGGCTCTTCAGTCCCCACCCCTGCCCCCTGGGGGATTCTGTCATCACTCTGAACGCCCATCCCCCCAGGACTGTGGGTTGGGTGACCACTCCCACGGGCCCGCTGGGAATGAGGAGCCTGGCCTGACCACCAGGGTGCCCGCCCCGGCCACGTGGCACCTGCCTGCAGAGCCTGTAGTGCTGACCTCAGGGTTCTGGAGGGGGATGCCCCGGGCTAGGAGAGAAACAAGGGCCAGGAAGGCTCAGGGCTGGAAGGCAGCCTTGCTCAGATGGATGGCGCAGGCCCCTCTCAAAGGCCGTCTATGTTTCCTGCTTCCCAGCCCCATCCCTGCTGACCCCTCACATACATGGGGTTTGTTTATGTCTCAGTCTCTCATTTTGTGGTCGTTGGTAGGTGCTGTTGAGTTAGTTCCGACTCATAGCGACCCGTGTACAACAGAACGAAACACTGTCTGGTCCTGCGCCACCCTCACAATCTTTGTTATGCTTGAGTCCATTGTTGCAGCCACTGTGTCAGTCCATCTCATTGAAGGTCTTCCTCTTTTTCGCTGACCCTGTACTTTACCAACCATGATGTCCTTCTCCAGGGACCGGTCCCTCCTGATAACATGTCCAAAGTATGTGAGACACAGTCTCTCCATCCTTGCTTCTAAGAGCATTCTGGCTGTACTTCTTCCAAGACAGATTTGCTCATTCTTCTGGCCGTCCATTGAATATTCAATTATCTTCGCCAACACCATTATTGAAAGGCTTCAATTCTTCAGTCTTCCTTAATCATCGTCCAGCTTTCACGTGCATAGAAGGCGACTAAAAACATCATGGCTTGGGTCAGGCTCACCTTAGTCTTCAAGGCGACATCCTTGCTCTTCAACACTTTAAAGAGGTCTTTTGCAGCAGATTCGCCCAATGCAATGTGTCTTTTGATTTCTTGACTGCTGCTTCCATGGGTGTTGATTGTAGATCCAAGAAAATGAAATCCTTGACAACTTCGATCTTCTGTTTATCATGATTTTGCTTATTGGTTGTGAGGACTTTTGTTTTCTTTATGTTGAGGTGTAATCCATACTGAAGACTGTAGTCTTTGATATTCATCAGTAAGTGATTCAAGTACAGAGATCAAGAGGCAGTCATTTGAACAGAACAAAGGGATACTGCGTGGTTTAAAGTTAGGAAAGGTGTGCGTCAGGGTTGTATTCTTTCACCACTCTTATTCATTCTGCATGCTGAGCAAATAATCCGAGAAGTGGACTACATGAAGAAGAACAGGGTGTCAGGATTGGAGGAAGACTCATTAACAACCTGCGTTATGCAGATGATACAACCTTGCTTGTGAAAGTGAAGAAGACTTGAAGTGCATGTAGAAATAGTTTTCTGGAAATACTAGGTTGAATAAAATATCTCCCAGTGGCTCCCGATGAACCCTCCTCCCGGTGCTCAGGCCCTTGGCTAGGCCCCCTCCGTCATGCACTCCGGTTGCTCTGTGTGACCAATAGCACAAGGCAGCAGCGATGGCGTGTCATTTATGAAATTAGGTCACAAAAGACACTGCGGCTTCCACCTGGGTCATGCTGTCTCTCATCACTCCCTCTGGGGAAGCTGGCTGCTGTGTTGTGAGCAGCCCTCTCAGGAGGCCCACCTGGCGAGGAACTGAAGCCTCGTGCCCACAGCCACATGAGTGGGCTTGGACACGGATCCTTCAGCCCCAGTCAACCTTTAGATGCAGCCCTGATCCATGCGGTCACTGCAACCTCCTGAGGGACCCAGAACCAGACCACCCAGCTAAGCTGTTCCTGGACTCCTGGCCCACAGAAACTGAGATAAGACACGTTTGCTGCGATGAGCTGCTAAATTTGAGGGGTAATTTGTTACACAGCGGTAAGTAATATGACCTTTTCTTTTTTTTTTTTTTTAATGTGGCTACTACAAAATTTACAATAACCTTGTCCTATTTCTATTGGACAAGGCTGTCCTATGTGGCTCCAAATGCAGTGAAATCCAGTTCACAGACATCATCATTGACTTTCAAATGCAAAACATAACATCACTCCATATCACTTACATGTACTTCTTTCCAGTTTATTTAATCTTAAAATCTGGGATCAGATTAAATATTTGTAGAGAATAAGTAGTGTGGTACAGTGAATTACTTAATATGGCCCTTCTAGCCATAGTCTTTGTGACTCCCAAACAAAGAATGGGTGGGAATATGCAAATAAGGTGCTTGTGGCCCACCAAGGGGATTGGGCAGCTGGCTGCTAATGCAAATAAGGTGTATAGAACGTGTGACGGTTAAGGTTATGTGTCAACTTGGGTGAGCCATGATTTTCAGTGGTTTGGCAGTTATGTAAGGATGCAATTTGGCAGTTATGTAATAATGTAGTCATGTTCCATTTTGTGATCTGATGTAATTGTCCTCCATTTTGTGATATGTTGTAAATCTTAGCCTCTATGACTGTGGTTATAGTCCCATTTGGTAGTGAGTTGTCTGTTATGTTAATGGGGCAGGGTTCGAGTGGGATGTATTTTGAGTCACTGTCTTATTAGAGGGTGTGACTCAAGTCCCCACCCTTAGCCCAGTCACTACCCTTACCATCCTTATTCAAGTCACACACTCACTTGAGTTACACATTTTATCTTACAAGAGATAAAAGGAGAGAGAAGCATGCAGAGTAGGGGGGACCCACTACCACCAAGAAGAAGAGCTAGGAGTGAAGCGCATCATTTGGACCAGGGATCCCTATGCTGAGAACCTCCTAGACCCAGGAGACAAAGAGTTGCTGTACAACTGGAGACAGCGCAAGAAGGTAAGAAGAGGCAGTAAGCATGGCAGAGAACCAGAAGCAGCAGAATCAGAAGACCAGCATGAAATGGATGATGGGCTTCCCAGCCACAGAGCAAGGTGGCTACAGTGGGTATGCCAACCTACAGAGCAACAAAGCTGACTGCCTTCAGGCAGGAGGCTTCCTGGTGGAATGGGGTGCTCCCAGGCACTTACTGGCAGAGCTAAAGATCCCTGGTGGCACAGTGGTTAAGAGCTCGGCTGCTAACCAAATGGTCAGCAGTTTGAATCTACCAGTCACTCCCTGGAAACCCTATGGGGGCAGTTCTACTCTGTCCTATAGGGTTGCTATGAGTTGGAATCCACTCGACAGCAACAGGTTTTAAAGAGCTTTGTATAATACTTGCCCGAGCAGGGCAGAAGCCAGGCCAAGGGGCTGAGGGCCAGAGAGAGATATGCCTGTGGGCATGGCTGAGAAGAGGCTGTCCTGATCAAAGAATTGTATCCTGAATTGTAACCTGTTACTTCCCTAATAAACTCCATAACTAAGTATGGATGAAGTTCTGTGTGACCATTGCAACCAATTACCGAACCCAACAGAGAAGTACAGCATGCCATGGGAGGGACAGCTGGTGTCAGAACTGGTAAAAAGGTTGGAGGGTGGAGGCATGTCTGACCTCTGCCTCATAGGAGTCAGCTCTGGACCACTGATCTTGATTCTCCTTCCCCCTTGTGAAGTTAAAGGAGGTCAGATGCCTCTGCCATGCCGTTTTTACAAGCATCAAGAAAAAAAAAAACCTCTGTTAGTTTTTCTTTCTTACTCTATTTAAATGAAAACATTAGTATCGTTTTCCAATTATAAAAGGTCAATGGGAAAAACTGAGAAAGGTCAGAGAAGCCCCAAGATGGAAACAAAAATGATTTGTAAACACATCGTCAAGAGGTTACCACTGTTGCTGCTGTGGTGCTTCTTCCTGCTGGTCGTTTTTCTATGTGTGGACACATCTTATATTTTTACATGAAATTAGATGATAAATAACTTCCCTACTTTAAGTGCGCTTCTAGGCCATGACTTTTAAATGCCACTTACAAATACACAGTACGTGCAGCCGCAGCTTGCCCAGCCTGGGCCCTGCTGTTGGACAATTTCCAGTCACTGTGGTCAGCACAACAAGGAAGACCCTGAGCACCAACCCCAGTGTCCCCTCTGGTCACTAGGCAGGATTCTAGGTAGCAGACTGATGGCATCGAGGCCCACGTGAGCGTTCGAGGCTCTCAGCTTGCCCCAACCCCTGCTGCCTCACCTTGACGTGCTTGTGGGCACACATGAGTGTCCCAGGCCCTGGCCCCGCCCCCTCACCTTGATGTGCTCGTGGAGCTGAGCCTCGTGCTGCCGGGACAGCTGCTCGTGCTGCCGCTGGAACTCAGCAATGAGGATCTGCCGCTGGATCTGCTGCTTCTGCTTCAGGGCCAGCAGCTCCTGCTGTAGCTGCTGCTCGCGCAGGGCGGGCTCTGCCACGGGCAGCGGGAATGGTGGGTCCAGGCGCAGGTCCATGGGCACGGCTGCAGGGGCAACTTGCAGGGGCAGTGCTGTGACCGCGTCCACTGTGGGGAGAGACAGCACAGGCCGGTCACTGCCAGCACACTTCCCTGACCCTCCAGAGGCCATGTCCACTGTGGGGAGGGAGAGCACAGGTGTGGTCACTGCCAGCATGCGTCCCCAACCTCCCAGAGATCATGCCCACTGTGGGGAGAGAGAGCACAGGCCGGTCACTGCCAGCACATGTCCCCAACCTCCCAGAGACCACGTCCACTGTGGGGAGAGAGCACAGGCCGGTCACTGCCAGCACATGTCCCCAACCCTCCCAGAGACCACATCCACTGTGGGGAGGGACAGCACAGGACGGTCACTGCCAGCACATGTCCCTGACCCCCTGAGGCCACGTCCACTGTGGGGAGAGAGCACAGGCCGGCCACTGCCAGCACGTGTCCCTGACCCCCCTAGAGACCACGTCCACTGTGGGGAGAGAGCACAGGCCGGTCACTGCCAGCACGTGTCCCGGGCCCCCTCGCTCCCTCTGAGACCGCAGTCCAGCGCCGAGGGTGACCAGTGGCTCTGGACACTTTGCTTTCCAGACGCCTCTCTCCCGCCTCTGTGCCCAAAATGCAAGGCTCAGAGACCACCGTTTCTCAAAAGCAAAAATCAAGGAAGGTCACACCAGGAGAGACACACACAGAACCCCTCCGCCACTGCCAAAGAAAGGGCAAGAAGCCCCTGCCCTCTGCGGGGAGAAGGGAGCCCCTGTCCTCTGCGGGGAGAAGGGAGCCCCTGCCCTCTCTGGGGAGAAGGGAGCCCCTGCCCTCTGTGGGGAGAAGGGAGCCCCTGCCCTCTCCGGGGCACAATGGCCCTTCGGAAAGTCAATACAGGCAACTAAAGACAAAGGCTCTAGGGAGCCAAGGAGAAAGAACTGAGTCCCAGTCAGCAGAGGCAAACCAGCTTGTCCTTTCCTTCTTTTTAACGAAGTCCCTAAAAAGTTGTGCGTATTACTCACAAGAACAGCATGTGCCCCAGAAGTGGTCCAGACAGACGGAAGACGAGGGCCCGTTCCCATGGTGAAATGAGCGCCCTCTTGGAAAACGTGTTTACCCGACTGCAGCCAATAAAATGTCCCCTGGGCTCATCCGCCAGGCACGCTCACCAGCCCTGCGTTTGTGCTTCCCAGAGAAACGCGCCTACCAAGAATACCACGGATGACCCGGATGGGAAACAGATGCTAAATCAATCTCAACGCTGATGCACCAATACTAACGGGAGAAAAACGATTCAGAAGAAAGTAAGTTTTAAATGGTGAACAGGACTCTCTTCACGATAGCTTGGTGTTTTGAAAAAGTACTTCAGTGCCTACAGGCATGCATGAGCCACCAAGACTGCCTCAACTAAGGCCGATGACATGCTGGGGCGCCTTTCACGCGTGCTGGCAGAATCCTGCGTGGTCCGGCAGCCGCCCAACCGCCCGCCTGCTCCCGCTCCGTGCTGCCCCACTGCGAGGCCCACAGGCCCCAACGCTTCCAGAACGTGCCCCACCTGGTATGGTCTCCTGTCTCCCAATACCCACCAGGCCTCAGGACCGGGCAGAGGAGACTCCAGCCTTAGCAGGGAGGCCACGCCCACAGAAATGAAGGCTCCCAGGGGCCTTGAAGGGTCAGCCGTGCTCGGAGTACCCTGTGGGTCGGCTCACGTGATGGGCTGGGCCTCATCTACAGTGTCTCCCTGGGAGCCACCCACCCACCCACATGCCTAAGACCCGACGCCCCACAGAGCGGGCCTCCAGACTCCAGTGCAGGATAGCATGGGACATTCCCAGTTTCCAGGAGAAACTGTGCCCCACAGTCCCAGGCAGAGTCCCACAGGCTCTAAGGGGCAACTGGTCCCGCTCGGAGCACTGCTGGGGTCACTGTCCAGGAGGCAGGTCCCAAGCTGCCTCAGTCCCCAGACCCCTGGAGGCCCTAGCCCCAGGAACTGTCATTCTTGGATGAGGTGGCTGGGCAGGGCTGGTGCTGGCTGAGGCTCCAGTGCCTCAGTGCGGCCCCTCAGGCCATGGGACTCGGAGCCTTGATAGGCTCCGCTGAAATGTGGTCATCACACCTGCACGGCAAGGCAGGGCTCAGACAGGCAAAGAGCCAGGGCAGTGCCTGGGATGGTGCAGGCTGGGATGCGGGGGCTCTGGGCCCCCGGGACGGAGCAGGGCCAGGATGCTGGGGATCTGCGCTCCAGGAACGGAATGGGACCTGGATGCGGGGGCTCTGGGCCCCAGGAACTGAGCGGGGCCAGGATGTGGTGGCTCTGGGCCCCCAAGACAGAGAGAGGCTGGAATGTGGTGGCTCTTGGGTCCCTGATAGAAGCCCTAGTCTTTCTGAAGCCCCTGGTGCCTGCATCGAATCCCTGGCCTCTAACCTGGCTGTATTGCTCACCCCTAGGCTCCTCCGGGGGTTGGGCTTCTCTGGCACACAGACAAACCAGCCCTGGCCCCCAGCTTGCTGTCTACAGGGCTGGTGGCTGACAGCAGCCATCAGGGCTGGGAGTGGCTTTGACCACGGAGCCACTTCCCCGGACAGCGAAAGGAGACGCGTCATCCCAGGAGGCCATGCCGCACCCTGACAGGCTCTAATATGTATGAGTCAAACTCCTCTCTCTCTGAGGTGGTCACCGGCCCTGGGTACATCATGTCACGGGGTTTGTGTCTCGTCTCTTCTCCCAAATCTGTGACACGCAGCCCCCCCCACTTTCTGAATGTACAGTTATTTAATGACGTTAAATTAACCAACTGATACATCCTTAACATACTAAATGGTTTTTATTTGATATTTATGTGAGAAAAGTCGAGACAAATAAACTGAGTTCTCAATGAACAGGACTGGGGAATAGTGACATCCCACCGCACACACGCACCATTAAAGGCTGGAGTCTATTCATTTCCTCTACTGCATTTTTTAAGCATTTTTATTATGAAATTTAGAAAAATAGAACGAGTTATAGAGAATAATACAGTGGACAAACTGTATAAGCGCCACCAGTTTATAAACCCGAATATTTTGCTACATTTGCCGATGGTCTAGGATGTCTGCTGGATCTAGAACGTCTGCAATACCATGGAGGAGCGGAGAAGAGTCAGACAAGAGGACATAGTGACCCCACTTCTGAGACGGAGGTTCTGTTTGCACTTTCCTTTCTCAAGGTGGGCCTGCATGACCCAGCTTTCACGTGCACAGTAGTGCTAAAAACATCTTTCAAAATTATTACTGTGACAGGGGAAGTCAGTACAACTCGACCAAGGCGGGGTCATGGAAGCTTCATAGACACATCTAACTCCCTGAGGGACCGAACTACTGGGCTGAGGGCGGTGGGGACCATGGTCTCAGAACATCTAGCTCAACTAGCATAACATAATTTATAAAGAAAATGTTCTACATTCTACTTTAGTGAGTAGCATCTGGGGTCTTCAAAGCTGGTGAGCAGCCATCTAAGATACTCCACTGGTCTCATCCCATCTGGAGCAAGGGAGAATGAAGAAAACCAAAAACACAAGGGAAAGATTAGTCCCAAGGACTAACAGACCACAACTCCCACAGCCTCCACCAGACTGAGTCCAGCACAACTAGATGGTGCCCGGCTACCACCACCAACTGCTCTGACAAGGATCACAATAGAGGGTCCCGGACAGAGCTGGAGAAAAATGTAGAACAAAATTCAAACTCACAAAAAAAGACCAGACTTACTGGTCTGACAGACACTGCAGTAACCCCTTAAGTATGGCCCCCAGACACACTTTTAACTCAGTACTGAAGTCACTCCTGAGGTTCACCCTTCAGCCAAAGATTAGACAGGCCCATAAAACAAACAATACACACAGCTCATTCATGTATACGAGACTAACTGGGCACACCAGCCCAGGGGCAAGGACGAGAAGGCAGGAGGGGACAGGAAAGCTGGACGAATGGAAATGGGGAACCCAAGGTCCAGAAGGGAATAGTGTTGCCATGTCACGGAGTTGGCAACCAATGCCACAAAACAATATGTGTACTGTTGAATGAGAAACAGATTTGCTCTGTAAGTCTTCATCTAAAGCACAATAAAAAAAAAAAAAAGAAATTACTGCGAATGATTATCGGGTTTTACTAATTCCCCTTTCTGCATTCGTTGCTTTGATCACTAAGTTTTTCTCCTTTAAGCTGTTAATGGCTCAGTTTCTTAACAGATCACAGGTGAGTTACTTAATACATCTCCTCAGGTGAGGCCCTGCGCTTTCTGGGAGAAACCTAACCTGTATTTATGAGTCATACAACACACACGCTCTGATGGGTCTACAACGTCCAGTGGATCTAGCATGCCCAGTGGTCTAGGATGTCCACTGGATCTAGAGTGTCTGCTGGATCTAGGATGCCCGACGGGTCTAGGATGCCCGATGGGTCTAGAATGTCTGAAGAATCTAAAATATCCAGTGGGTCTAGAATGGCCACTGGATCTAGGATGCCTGATGGGTCTAGGATACCTGATGGGTCTAGGATACCTGTTGGTCTAGGATGTCCGCTGGATCTAGGATGCCCGCTGGATCTAGAATGTCCGCTGGATATAGGATATCTGATGGGCCTAGGATGCCCGATGGTCTAGAATGTCCGCTGGATCTAGGATGCCCGATGGTCTAGAATGTCTGAAGGATCTAGAATGTCCAGCAGGTCTAGAATGTCCAGTGGGTCTAGAGTATCCAGTGAGTCTAGGATGCCCGACGGGCCTAGAATGTCTGAAGGATCTAGAATGTCCAGCAGGTCTAGAGTGTCTGGTAGGTCTAGGATGTCCAGTGGATCTAGAATGTCCAGTCCACATTCACAGGTGAGCCCGGCCTGCACTGTCTCAGACAGCTCTTGCCTGGTTCAGCAGTGAGTTTCACTGACATAAACAAGCACGGAGAACCAGTAAGTAATCCCATTGCCTTGCCTTCTGTAATGCTGCACTATCCTACCGACTTTCCTGTGCATCACTGCAGTTGGCTTGTGACGGGAAGCCAGTGAGCCCTGCTTTAGAGGGGAGGAACTGGGGTTTACGCACGCTTAGAAGCCGGGCCACGTCACCTGTGCGTTTACGGAGCAGCGAGGCCGTGCCAGGTCTGGGGCTCTGTTGGCATTTGCCTCTCCCTATTTCTAATTTTTCATCAATTTGGGGCGGGGGCACCATCAGATAGGTCAAACAGTCAATCTCTTTAAAAACTGAACATAAAGCAACTAATAAGCGATAATTTTTATTAACTGCAAAAATACGATGGACCAAATGTTTCCACTCGTGTGTTCTTTTATTTAAGAAGCACGCATAGCCTCTGGCCCCGTGGGAGGCTCCCACTGCTGCCTGCAAGCACCGGCCGGGGGAGATCCGGAGACCGGGGGCCAGCAGTTCTCTGATGGCACACGGGCTGCGTGTGCACGGACATGGGGGGGAGCTGTGCACACAGTGAGCAGCACAGCGGCTCAAGCTGGGGTGTGAGTAGGGGGTCGTGGGGAAATGAGGCAGAGGAGGGGCTAGCAATGGGGGCCATGAGGGCTTGCAGAGGCGCTGGGGACGCCAAGGGTGACTGCAGGTGGAAGAGCAGCTCAGAGGCAGCCAGGACCCAGCAGTGTCCTCCCTAACATAGTGGGGAGGTGAGGCGGCTCTCCGGTACTCCCCACGCTGCAGCTGAGGTCAGGGTTCTTTATTTAAACTCTTCTCAGATTCCTGCAAATCGGGAATCATGGTGTATTTTAGCAGGAAACACAAACCCATGTTTTGTCCACAGTGTTGAACAGAAATGATACCAACACCATCACAACACAGCCTCCGCGTAAGCTGTGCCGCTGACAAGTCAGAGGGACAGAAACCCCCCGACTCAGCCCCTGGCCAGGTCTGCTTCCGGGCAGCCAACACGAACCATGCGGCCTCCCCACTCAGAAACTGCCTGGCCAGAAAGCTGGAGGGAGAGCGAGCCACCAGTGGCCGAAGCCCTCAGCCTCAGAGTTCTGGCGAAGCAAAATGAACACAAGACCTTCACAAGGCTGCCACCAGCATTTATGATGGAGAACGGGCGAGACGTGCTGATATGGACAAAAACATAAGGGAAGGAAAAAAAGCCTCAAGAGGTTCTTTTCAATTTCTTGGCGACATGACCTCATCACACCAAACTAAGGCTTCGCCGTGGGAGGGCGGGAGGTGGAAAGGGCTTTACTGCTTCCTTGTTTTTTCTTTTTCTTAACTTTCAACCCCTTTTTCATCCAATCTGCTCAAGCTAGTACTGCTTAAACTCCTCGGCATTAATCTTTTAAAGCTGTTTATAAGCTGTTTCCTTGGAGATTTGTAAAGTTTCCCCAAATGGCTTGAAATTTCATTTTAAAAGAAATTTATAAACTGCAATGAAAGAAAATCAGCGTTTTCAAATTTAACATACACCACATCACATATCATGTGCCGAACATCATCAATGCTGGTGAATTCTCTTTGGCACAGGGCTTGGAGAGAAGTTTCTGGGCCCTCACTAGGTACAGAGTGAACTTGCTGTACATGCCCCCATCAGCTAGAAAGGCCGCAGCTCTTCCAGGCCTTCTCTTACTCTGGCACGCCTAGCCCAGCGGCTCCCCTGCACCCAAGTAGCCTCACCACAGCCCAACAGTTCACTAAGAAACACGTGGACACAGGACAAGCTCGTTCCACCTTAGCATGTTCTATCAGCATCGATCTGACACTGCTATTTCTGACAAGAGATGGACTCACTCCCCGGCAGCTCACACGAGTCATTTCCTATGCCACAGACCACGGTGAGTCCAGTGGAAGGGCACGTTGAGACTGCGCGGAGACCTGCTGACAACCCTCTCCCCTCTCAGAGGGGCCTGCGTGTTCCTGGTTCTGTGCAGGATGCTGAGGCTGAGACCAAGAGTGGGCAGAAGGTCATCACTGAGCCCATGGCAACACTCCTTCCGCAGTTACTAAACGTTAGACACGGATGCTAAGTCCTGCCTTGGTTTAACATTTTGAGTATCATGTAAAACGTCATTCTTCTGCTATGGAAAGTTAAAAAGCGCAGCATAAGACCATCAAAAGTGCTATTACTCACGGGGAGACGTGCCATTACCAGCTTCCACTGTTGTCACCCACATCAGCTGCACCGTAACCAGCTATCATCATCGTCACCCACATCAGCTGCACCGTAAGCAGCTATCATCATTCATTGTCACCCACATCAGATGCACCGTAACCAGCTACCATCATTCATTGTCACCCACATCAGATGCAACATAACCAGCTATCATCATTGGTACTCACGTGAGACGCACCATAACTAGTTATCACCATTGTTACCCACGTCAGAAGCACCATAACCAGCTATCACCATTGTTACCCACATCAGATACACCATAACCACTTATCTCCATGGTTACCCACGTTGCATATACCATAACCAGCTATTACCGCCATTGCTTCACCTCTCAAACAAGGCTGCGTTTGCTGTTAGACACAGAGACAAACATCCGAACTCCCATCAGGCGAGGAGACCCACCAAGGGTGCCTGAGAAATGCTCTCTTCTCATAAATGGGCCCAACCATGGGGAGCCAGGTGGGTGGGGGAAGTGGCTCCCCAGCTCTGCCAGCTGCGGAGCTCAGAACCACAATCCCCATTCGTTCAAATTATTGGCGGGTGCGTCAAACATGACTTGTACTATTTCTGTATCAAAAACGACTTGAAATGCCATGAGTTCCCAACAGAGGCTGCTGGTGCTTTTGACCTAAGTGCCCCAGAGAAAACAATAAAACCTTCTCTACTTCAAGAACGCAGCATCAAAACAAAAAAGCCTGTATTCTCATGAATATTTTGTGGCAGAGTAGAAAACTGCTTTTATAGGTTCTGCCTTGAGAAACTTATTAATACAATCAGACTTATGACGTTAGTAAAAGCACAAAGACTATATTCAGAGCTCCAATGAGAAATGGCAAGCCTTCACCATGAATCAGAAGTTCTCAATCACAAACAGAAAATCTGTTGGTCTCCTTTTTTAAACAATAAATGATCGCAGAGAAGGACGCTGTAATTTTCCATTACGTGGGTTAGGGCCTCTTTTCACGATACGATTTAATGTCATCACATAGACATTGAATCACAAGAAACATTACTCTTTTTTCAGCCAAAGTTTAGGGTCCCTTCAAGTGAAAAATAATTCATTCAAATCTAGGGAAAAATACTAGCTGTTTCAACTAGTGAACCACAGTTTCCTCCTGCACTCACATTTTGCCTATGTGCATCTATGCGATGTTGGGAATGCATAATTTTTAACTTTTTTTTTTTTTTATTGTGAAACACATACTAAAGAACACAGACGTTAAGTGAAAAGCATAGTAATGAAATGAACACTGGTGTACCCCCTACTTCAAGGAACAACGAGCATCACCAGGACTGGGGACTCTTAGTGCCCCCGCAGCAAACATTCTGATTTTGTGCTTTTCACCAGGGTTACCCCATGTACACATACGCTCCTAATGCATATTCTCCAGGGTTACACCATGTACGCACACACTCCTAACGTATATTCCCCAGGGTTACCCCGTGTACGCGTACACTCCTAACATATATTCCCCAGGGTTAACCCGGGTATGCATACACTCCTAATGCATATTCTCCAGGGTTACCCCGTGTACACACACTCCTAATGTATTTTCCCCAGGGTTACCCCGTGTACACACACACTCCTAACGTATACTCTCCAGGGTTACACCATGCACACATACAGTCCTAATGTATAGTCTCCGGGGTTACCCCATGCACGCATATACTCCTAACGTATATTCTCCGGGGTTACGCCGTGTACGCATACACTCCTAACGTATATTCTCCGGGGTTACGCCGTGTACGCATACACTCCTAACGTATATTCTCCGGGGTTACGCCGTGTACGCATACACTCCTAACGTATATTCTCCGGGGTTACGCCGTGTACGCATACACTCCTAACGTATATTCTCCGGGGTTACGCCGTGTACGCATACACTCCTAATGTATATTCTCCAGGGTTACCCCATGTACACACAAAGTCCTAACGTATATTCTCCAGGGTTACCCCATCAACACATACACTCCTAATGTATTTTCTTTAGTTTTGTAAAACTGTGAGGCAAGCACCAATACAGAGGGAGAAGGGGAAGGTGATACTGTCACTGCTAGATTAAGGTCCCTAGAAAAGACAGAATCTCTGGGTCTGAGTCTGTCTTCAGCTTCCAGGGCAGTTTCTAAGAGTTCCTTCCAGGGCCAGGTCATGAGTGACCCCCCAGGGCTGTGACCCACTTCACTGCAGCATCTGCTAAGGGAAGCATGTGGATGAGAAGTGGATGTCCAAAAGACGTGGTTAGGGGAGCAAGAACCCTATGCTTCTGCTTCTGTGTTCTCTACAGTCCACCACCAGATTTCCAGGTGCAAGCAGACTCCGACAGGAAGAAGGGAAGGTCCTCAGGAAAGTGAGCCAGCAGGGCAAGAAGTTTTTCATAATTTCTAATTTCTGCTCTTATGTTTATAATAGACAAATCAAATATCTGTCACTAGAGAAATGGCCTCTAATATTCTTTTTTTTTTTTGCCACCCTGCTCTTGCTCCATGGATGCAGTATCTTCTCTAATCTCGGAGAATAGTAATGAGAACTTTTAAAAATTTTCTTTTATCTGCGTAGTCTCTGCTTCCTCCAAGTTCTGCTTGTGTTGCTCTCTATTTTCCCTACCAGAGACCTTACTCAGATGGCTAGTAACCCCTGGTTATCTGCCCGATTCAGAGTGGCGCAACAAAACCTCGTGATGGTTAATACGGTGTGTCGACCTGGCCGGGCCATGCTTCTCAGTGTTTATATGTGATCACCCCTGTGATGGAATCTGCTATGAGTAGCCAATCAGTTGAAAGGGAGTTTCCTTGGGGGCGTGGCCTGCATCCAAATATAAGCAGACGTTCTGGCTTTTTGCTTGCTCTGGATTCTGCGGCTGCCTCCTGTTCATCTGACTTCTAGTTCTTGGGACTTGAGCTATCAGCTTATCTGCTGATTTTGGGATTCATATATCTTCACAGCCTGTGAGTGGGAGCCCTGCTGTCCAACCTGATGGTCTTGGGTTTGCCAGTCCCTGCAGCTACGTGAATCAGGAGAAACCTTGCTGTCTTGCTGCCAATCTAGGGATCTGTCAATCTTCACAGCCTGTGAGTAAGAGCCCTGCTCTCCGACCTGCCCATCTTGGGTTCGCCAGCCCCTGCGGCTATGTGAATCAAGAGAAGCCTCTATCCTGATCCATGGACTCGGGACGGTCCAGCCTCTACAATAGCTTGAGCCGTTCCCTTGATATAAATCTCTCTCTCTATATATATATATATATTTATGAGCTTTACTGGTTTTGCTTCTCTACAGAACCCAACCTAAGACAAAGCCACTGGGGGCTGTGAGCAAAGTGGGGCTTCTCAACATTGAGCTTCACTGTAGGGACACTCCCATGTTCAGTACTGGGAGAGCACTCCCCTCAGGATGGTCCTGTTTGCAAGGCAAGAGCCTTTCCATGTACCGCCTGCCTGGGGGATGAAGGCCAGCCTTCAGAGCACTGAGTGAGGGCCTAATAGAGTCTCTCAGGCCCCTGTCTGTGTTACAGAGTCCATGTCCATGTGTTCCCCCCAGGCCACTGCGGGGGGGGGGGGGGGGGGGGAGGCTCAAGCACCCAGCGCAGTGACGTGAGAGAGGTGATTAGGGATGTAACAGCTTCTGCTTCCACCTCACCCTCCTTTTGTGCCAACTGCCCTGTCACTCCCAGTTCTAGAGAAAATGTTGCTTGTTGAGGAGGCTGTGGCATCAAGCCACTGGGTTCCCAGCTTCACCCACGACTGGCTCTGTATCTGGATTTCTCTGGTCAGTGAAGTCAGCTGCTACTTGTTCATCTGCTTTCCAGCTTTCACATTGATATTGATGTTGTTGCTCTTCAGTTCTCTTCGTCTTTGTGAGTTTATTTATATCTTTTCTCTAGAATATATATTTTTATTTTTTATGGAAAATTTAAACAATACACAGAAGCAGAGACAATAGTATAATCAATTCTGTGTATCCAACATCTAGTTCCAATAATTATCAGCTCATGACAGGCTTATTTCTTCTATATGCCCACCCACTTCTCCTGAAGCAAACTCAGTCTTGATGGTATGTCGTCCATAAATACTTCAGTATCTCTAAAAGAAAATAACTCTTTTAAAAAACATAATCAAATATTGTCACATACCCAAATAAATCAACAATTCCCTAATATTATCAAATAGCCAGGAAGTGTTTACATTTTTTAGATGGCTTCATAAACATTTTCAAAATTTTATTCAAATCAAGATCCATATAAGGTCTATACATTGCAACTGGCCAATGCGTTTCTTAATCTAAAGGTTTCCCTCACTCCTGTCTTCCTCCCCCACCTCACCCCTAGGGTATCTGCTGAGGACACTGGGTCATCTGCCCTGCGTTTGGCCACAGCCTGCATTTTGCCGATTAAGTCGTGGTACAGATGAGCGTGGCCTCCTTCCTTGGAAGCTGGAAGGTGGGTCTGGAAGCCTGGTGGGGTGCAGCCTGGATTTCCCAGCAAGATGATCTCCCAGGAGACACCTTGTACTTCCAAAGGGGAGTTGGGAGGAAAGCGATGGCTTTCCTGGTGCTCTGGCAGTTGGGAGTGCTCACTGCCCAGATGGTTTCATTAGTGCTGTAGACGGCGCTCTTCCAGTTCTATCCTTTGTCAGCCCGGCTACTTCTATAATGAGAAAGGTTCCCAAGACAACTGTTGCGTCACTCTGGCAAACAGCTTTTATAAGAGAAGCAGAGTAAGTACTTGGTTCTTTTCTTTTATTCGACAATTTTTGAAAATAATGAGTTGGTCCTCCAGCATCCTCCAAATGTGAGCAACGAGGTATTTTGTTTTGTTTTTGTTCAGTGTCATAATGAGCTCAGTCCCCTGTAGTTACTGTGCTTACTAACGCTCAAGTAGTCGCTCCTTGGAGGGTCCTTCAGGCTGGCTCCCAGGTCCTTCTGACGCCCCACCAGCAGCCTCAGAGTGCCCCTCTTTTCTCCTGGGACAAGATGTCCTGGGCTCGTCTTGTACATTTCTTGACCCCACATGGAATTAGACATTTGTCTAAAGAGAACAGTAGTTCCCTTTGGTGGGAAACAGCATTTAGAGACCAACACTGGCTACTGGGGTGAGGCTTCTGATGTGTGTATCTTTACTGTTGTTTCTGTGAGGCTTCACCAGTGAGTGGAATGAGATGCTGCATTCAATCTGCCACCTCGCCTTGAACTTCGGAATGCGTAACTTTTTAAGAGTGTCATTCAAAAGGGCCGAACAGTCAGCATCAAGCTCATTCAAACTCCTGAGTTACAGGCAATATCATTTCCCCACAGGTGTTTTTAACTGAAACACAATTATTTAACATCATGGATGGGGAGTTGTGTGTGTGTGTGTGTGTGTGTGCGTGCGACAGAGAGATTGTGTGTGTGGGACGTGTGAGGGTGTGTGTACGATGTGTGTTTGTGTGTGTGGGATATGTGAGTGTGTGAGATGTGCCTGTGAGGTGTGTGTTAGTGAGATGTGCGAGTGTGTGGGATATGTGAGTGTGAGTGTGTGGTATGTGTGAAATGTGTGAAATGTGTGTCTGTGAGGTGTGTGTCTGTGAGACATGTGAGTGTGTATGTCTGTGAGGTGTGTGAGAGTGTGTCTATGAGGCACGTGTGTGTAGGTGGGGGGGGGAATGAGGTGGAGAAATCAGAAGTACTTTTTAATATAAAGGTTCTAAAATGCTCTATGGGGAACGTACAAAACAAGTGATCATACCTTAGCTTCACATGCTAGTAAGTGTAAATTGTTTAAACCAATAATCGCTTCTTGTTGCCTCATTTAGATCTATATATGCAATGCCGAAGAAACAAACTTACATTAGCAAGTCACTATAATTTATATTATGCTTGAAAAATCTTTTAAACCCTCAGACTTTCTTGATAGAATAATAATTATTACTTGAGTGTGACTTGTATTTTTTAAGTGGATTTTTGGTGTGGCTTTTCGTCATCTGGGGTGAGCTGAGAGCCAATGTTGGGAAACATATGATATAACGAGAAGATGCTGTCTGTTTTGCTTTCAACTGAGATCAAAATCTAAAGAAATAAATGTAACAGATGAAAGTATTCCCAGATATACACATGGAGAGGTTTTTTAACCCGGTGTGGGGCGGGGAGGAAGTCCTCCTGAGGGGTGAGCTTCAGCCTCCCACTCGGAGCACGCTGAATGTCACCCTCAGGGTCATATTTTCTCCACGTGTGACCTCCGCACACGGCTCTAGAAAGGAAGAACAGCAGCACACGCCTTTAGGCCCCGGCGTGCGTGCCCGCCTTTTGGTAAGAAGGGGGTTGATCACTCTTGTATTAGAGGAGGTGTGTGCTCCAATGTCCCAGGCAGGCAACCTTGGTCCTTGACCTGGTCACACGGCTGGTCAGTGGTGGGCCCGGGATTGGAGCCGGGCGTCCTGGTTGTGTGTTCAGTGTCCTTGACCTAGATGAGCAGCAGGAGAGAGACTGTGATGGGCAAAAGGTGGGGGGTGGGTGAGGCTTAGGAAAAAGACCAGGCCCTGTCCTGCTGCAGTGAGCGGGCCTCTGTGGCTTGGCAGTGATCCGGGTGACTGGGACACCCCGCTGCCTGAGAACCCTGCTCAGTAGGAGTTCATGTTCTTCCAAACCACTCTATCCAGGAAGCAAACACTCAGGCGCGCCTTGTGTGCACACCCAGGAGAGGGTTTCTCACTACCAACATGTCCTGCCGGCCCCTCGACCTCCCCCAGCCCCTCGGCTCCCTCCTGTGGCTCTGGCTTTGGTTCTGCTCTGGACTAGAGGCTGAGCCCCGTATAATTTACTGGCTAGCTCGAAAGTCCTACAGCTCAATGTTCTCTACTGACAAGCTCACTATCTTTTCTGAAAAGGTCCCAGGATGGGGCAGCACCTGGGATCAGCCTGTGTAGCTCTGCCCCGCTGAGACGACATGACCAAAGGCCTGGCCGCCTGGTCGACCCTGCAAACACGGCTTGAAACACACAGCTAAGCCGAGCCAGGCCTGTTCAGCTTGCAGACAGAAAAGGAAAATCCCCGAAATATCACAGTAACTACAAAAAATAAGCAGTGACAGTGAACACGAAGTGTACGCTCCTTTTCACTCTCTTTTTCTACCTGAGTCAGCTTTCACCTCTGACTCACGCCATCTCCCCAAAATACAAATTGTCAGAATGTTTTCTCCTGAGCAGAGAAAATCTCAGAAGTCCACACACGCTACAAGGCATTAGCTCGTAGTCCTGAGCCAAAGTACCTGCCGCCGAAGACGGTGGTTTCCAACAGTGGGTCAGTCTTCCCATGGCCTTGTGCTCATTCACAAGCCTCCCTGCTCAGCTCCTCTGTGGTGTCTGCTGCATGGAGGAATGTTCCGCCAAAAGAAGGGGAACACCTGAGGGTCTGCTGCACCCAGATGCTCCCCCATCTATGTCCTCCAAACCATGTGGGGGACAGAAAGAGACCGCAAGGTCGCCACTACGTATGGAGACAAGATCTGCAATCCCCTTTCTAAGACGGGGCAACTAACAAACCACAACCTGTATGCTATCGGCAGCTCAGCCACACAGGGAATAACGACTCCCAGCAACTTTAAAACACAGTAATCAAATGATGCCTCCTTCGTGAAATACACTCTAAGGACAAAAAGCACTGTAAAATCTTAAACTGATTTGATCTAAGCAGTCTGCTTCCATAAAGATTACAGCCTTCGAAACCCTATGGGGCAGTTTTACTCTACCCAATAGGGTTGCTATAGGGTCGCTATGAATTGGAATCAACACTACAGCAACGAGTTTGCTTTGATTTAGTTTATAAATGAAATAGAAAATATTAATTACATACATTAGAGATCAACATAACAAAAATGTGCTTTTTGAAAAGACCAATAAAACAAATTTCTGACAAGATTGATTCACAAAAGGAGAGAAAAAGCACAAGTTTAAAGCATTAGGAATCAAAAGGGTCATCTAACTTCAGATATGCCAGAAATTAAAAAAATAAAAAAAATACAAAGAACAACTTTAGGCCAATAAGTTTTTCTTTTTTTTTTTTTTTTTCATTTTTTTGGGGGGGTTGGGGGGAGAACAAGAAAGGCACCTTTATTTCGTTGTACAAGGAAATGGAGTCAGTCGGAGCTGCTGCTGCCAAGACTGCTTGCCAAGGGCGGGCAGGCCAGTTACTTTTTTTTTTTTAAAATGTCCTTTTTTTTTTTAATTGTTGTAGTTTAAATGAAATTTACGTTTCAATTTAGTCTTTCATACAAATTTTATACATACATTGTTATGTGACACTAATTGTTCTCCCCATACTGTGACAGCACACTCCTCATTTCCACCCGATTTACCATGTCCATTCAACCAGCTCCCAGCCCTCTCTGCCTTCCCATCTCACCTCCAGACAGAAGCTGCCTGTTTAGTTTCTTGGATCTATTTGAGCTAAGAGGCACATTCACTTTATGTCCCACAGTCCAGTCCAATCCCTGTCTGAAGAGTTGGTCTCAGAAACTGTTTTAGTTCTGGGCTGATAGAGAATCCAGGGACCATGCTTTCTGGGGTTCCTCCAGTCTCAGTCAGATCATTAAATCTAGTCTTCTTACCAGAATTTGAGTTCTGCACCCCACCTTTCTCCTGCTCTGTCAGGGACTCTCTGTTGTGTTCCCTGTCAGGGCAGCCATTGGTGGTAGCCAGGCACCATCTAGTTCTTCCAGTCTCAGGCTGATGAAGTCTCTGGTTTATGTGGTTTTTGTCTCTTGGGCTAATTCTTTCCTTGTGTCTTTGGTGTTCTTCATTTTCCTTTACTCCAGGTGGTTGGGACCAATTGATGCATCTTAGATGCTGCTTGCAAACTTTCAAGACCTCAGACATCACTCACCAGAGTAGGATACAGAACATTTTCTTAATAAGCTTTGTTATTAGGCCAGTAAGTTTTAAGGCCTACATAAAATAGAAACATTTCTAGAAAAATACAACTTTCCAAAGTTCATGAAAAATAATTAGAAAGCAGAACTACCCTACAATCATAAAAAAAAATTTAATCAATATTTAAATCTTCCCACAAAGAAAATACTAGACCAAGATTATTTTAGAGACAACTTCATCAAATTTTTCACCAACAGATCATTCAATTTTAAATAAAGTTCTTGAAGAGAATAGGAAAAGGAGCACTTCTGAACTCATTCTATGAAGCTAGTCTAAAACCTTGTTACAAAAGCCAGACATAGACAGTACAGAAAGAGAGTAAGGAAAATTACAGTCTCAATCATGCGTGAGAGCCCCAAAATTGAGGCACTTAATTTTAGTAAAATGACTAGTCTAGGTCTGAGTCCTGACTCCATTTTAACTCCTGTTTGCTTCTTTAACTGACAGTAACCTTTGGACAGACTTAAGCCTGTAACTCAGGAAACGTTTTTTCTGTGCAGTTAAGCCAAAGATATAGAAAGAATGTAGTGTAGGGAGTCTTGATGCAAATCCTTATCTGAAATTTCCTAAACTGACAGACTTGAAGAAAATGTTTTGCTCAAGGGAACTACTTTAACAGAATGTTCTCAAAAAGAATGTCTTGTAAACATCTTGTGATCAACCCGATAATTATGAACTTCTGCAATTATCACATGTAAACCAATCACTGTAAGGCCCCCACTTTGAGAAATCTCGCCTTACACTGATCTAAGTTTATAACTTCCAACCAAATTAATGTACCTTAAGTTCTTTTTTCTACTCTATAAATATGTCTCTGTAACTCTATCACCTCAGAGCCTTCTATTTCACTTTGCGGGATCAGGAGTCTCCCAGATTTGAATCATGTTGAACCTTCAATAAATCTCTTTGCTGTTTATTTTAACAGAGTATATGTTTTTACTCTTTGACATTTCTGGCATCAGAAGTGGGATTCAAAGGTGCATAATCTTTGACAGCCCTGGGACATCAAGGACCTGGAAGCTTTTGGTACCACTAAGGGCCTCTTCAGCTCTTTCCGTCTCCACGGATTCCCAAGAGTTGTCTCAAGGTAAAACCTCTTGAATCAAGCTGCCGCATCCTTGTGTAGATACTCAGATTTATTGTTGGCTTTCTTTTCTTCTGTACTTTCATTTTCAGTTCACGCTTTGAACATTTTGACGAGTTGGTTGCCAAATTAAGTTTGGCGAGGCTGCCTCCTTGCAGCAAATCCCTGATAAGACTCTGGTCTGATCTCAGGAAAGTCAGAAGTTTCAGCCCATTAAGTTTGACTCATCTTTTCTTCAGCGCACACGCAGGTTTCAGCATGCATTTAAGTTCTACGTACATTCAGGGTTTCAATGCACATTCAGGTTTAATAGCACGTGTAGTTTACTGTTTTAGTAGAATCAGGAATGCTAGCTCTAAGGGCTCAGCTGGGCCACCTTTATGAACAAGTTTCAGCCCCAACACTTGTTTGTTTATGAACTGTTGGCATGTGTTTACTTAAGACAATCAATGGCCACTTTTAGGGTTCTTTTGACCTAGGTAAATTTAGTTTTCTGTGCAGCAAATTAGAAACTAAGGGCCTCTGAATTAAACAACCTCAGGTGAATGCCTATTTTAATTTGGATTTTTGTTTGAGTTCCCATTTATGTTGTCCTTTATTTCCTCTAGGGAACGTCTGTTTGAAGCTCAGGTTTTGTCAGAGGCTCTAATCTTCTCCATCTGAGACTCTGGCAAGTTAATAAGTTTACCTAGGACCTGTTTTTCTACTGAATTAAGTTGATCCCAACTAAGAATTGCTTACACGTTTTAGAAAACTGAGTCCCCCATGTTTGTCTTATGTGGTATTGTTTAAAGCCTAGTTTTTGAGCCAGCCTGACAGACAAGTGAATTTATACAGTTTTCTGTCTCATTTTGTGCCTCAGTTTTTGTCTTGGCTTCCATAGCTATATTGAGAAAAATTTGATATACACCAGTCTATTTGAAAAGTGCACTGAAAAAGGATGGATTGTTTATTTTGATTGGTATAACAAGGCCTTAAAAAGGGAGAAATTATTCTAAATTACTTCTCTAAAGGATTCTATAAAGCCTGCAGAAGATAGGATTAAGAAAATGCAATTTCCTACCTCTGGATGGTATTTTTAAATTAGATTACAATATTTCTTCAAAGAACTTATTCTAATTGGTTCAATAATAAGTAAGCACTTATATAAATTAAATAGTCCTGATACTCTCAGGAGTTAATAAAAAATAAACTCATTCTGGCAAAAATTTTACGTTAAGCTTAAAAGCAAAAACTTTCTTTATGAAATGTATTTTATTTAAAGAAGTTATTTTTATTAATTCCCAAATGACAAGAAATAGAAGGCTCATGGGGCTAGGAAAATTTAGACTTTCACATAACAATATTCTAAGCCCCCTACACCGAGAACATTCAGTGCAAAGCAAGATAAACAAATTAAAAAACACCTCAAGACAGGCTTGTATTTATTAAGCAGTCTTGAAGAAGACCTTAGAGGCTCCTTCTAAAATGTGCTGATAACTGTCCCTGCCAAAATAACTGAGTTAACAACACAGAATGGGAGGGACTGTCCCTGTGTTACCAGGCAACTGGGCTGGATCTGTACTGCTTGTATTTGAAATGGTGGAGGTGTGGCTCCACACATGACTGAGGGCTCAGTCAACTTTGCCTGAAATCTTTTCACTTTCAGAAATAATGAAGACTGAGGAAATAAAGAAAAACAACCGTGTAGATAAGGCAGCTAAAGAAGCTGATTCTCAAATTACTCTTGCCCTTACGATGAATAAGGAAAAGACTTCTCAAATTTGTTTATTTATGATTTTAATTTTTGTAAATTAACTTCAGAGACACTTTTAGAACATCAGTAACTAACTCATCAATAACTAACTCAAACAACAACAAAAAAAGAAATTAGAACATGAGAAAAAAGCTAAACTGCTTGCCAAGGAAAACTGAATAAAAACAGACTATTTAAACAAACTTTACTTCAAAGGTAATTAAGTTTTGTAATATATAAGCTAAATTAATTTTCAAAATTTTTTTGTAACTTAGTGATATCAAATTAATAAATACTCATTATAATTAAAGTTTATAGGCTCTTGCTTTTCATGCCACAGAGAAAAGATATCCTGATATTTAGGTTTAATAATGTGTTCATTTTTGCAACATAAAAGGGTCGCACATAAGAGATACGCAACAAAGACAAAAAAATTTAAAAGGTTTCTAAAAGAAAATTCATTTAATATCGTCAAAGTTCTTATTTACTGCAACTAAATGTTTAATAGGTTAATTTACGAGAATTTTTAAGAGCTTTAAAGTCAAATAACAAAGAATTATTAAATTTCTCACTGTTAAAATAACAAAATTTTATTTAATTACTATGTTAAAGAGTTAATTTTATGCTTTGTACAATCTACTTCGAAGGCAAGGGTTCAGCAAAATAAATCCCTAAATCTAAAAAGGTTTATTTAATATGTTATGAATTATATAAAACATGGTGTCAAATCTGGAGAAGTACCAAATTCTCTTCAATTAAGTTTTATATGTCAAGTAATGTTTCCCTGATACTAAACAACAAGCACACAATATTATGTCATAATTCTATTATTTTAATTACTAACTTGATCCTTTGAATCTAGCATCATCAAGGTCAATGGTTTAACTAGAGAATACACATTATTTACCTATAGAGTTTTTTTTTTTTTTTAATTACTATTCAAATGTTCAGGGACTTAATAATCTTAGTATATTCTTGGTATACCCTGACTATTTAATATTATTTTTCAAGATTATTACATGTTATATCTACAACTTTTTAAAAATAAGGTTAATCATTACGTTTAGAAATATTTTTCTCTGAATCTTCTTTTTAATTAACTTTATTTGGCTTTGCACTACTTTTGAAACTCCCATCAAGTCTTTCACTTTAAAGAATTATTATTGTAAATTAAATATTGTAAATTAAATATGGACATTTTTAAGTTGTTACCTACAAATAAATTTCAAAGAACCAAATTAAAAGTTTTAGTATGTTCTGAAAAGCAAGAGAGAAAGAAAAATGACTAGCAACAAGTTTTTTTAAAAGACAGAGGAAGAGACTAAAAGAAGAGAGACTGAGGGAAAGAGATGCTATAAGAAAAAGATACAGAGAGAAAAAGAAAGTAGTTTTATTTTAAAATAGAATGTCTGGTTATTACAGAATATGAAAGATAAAGAAAGCTAAACTTGAGGGTATATAATAAGTTGTAAAAAGGTCTGTATAAGTGAAAAAAAGAGGTCTATGTAAATGAAGAGAAAATAAAATAGCTAAAATAAGAGTTAAAGAATTAAAATAAAACTAAAAAATTAAGAAAAGAGCCATGAAAATAGTAGCATCATAGTCAGAAGGCAGTAGAGTGTACTACAAATCTATAAAGATAATTTTAAATTAAATTTTTAAATAATATATGAAAATCAAAACTAAGATTCCGCCTCAGGAAAAAAAATCAAAGAAATGTCTAAAACATAAAATTAAAGGCTAACAAAGTTAACTTTGCTACAGAAGCTTCAGATTTTTTATGACGTTAAACTTAGAATGACCACAAGCAATGTGATTATTAGAGACAAAACAACACTCATGGAAATAAGAGATAATATATTTAAAATATTTTTAAAAATACATTGTCCCATTCTGTTATATCAAAATATGGACATATTTTAAACTTTCTTGTTAATACTTGTACATCTTCAGAGAAACACGTTCTTACATTATAGAATCTAGTGCAAAATTATTGTTAGATGCCCCTTTTATATAAATTTCTACACCTTGGCTCTTTGGTCAGACAGCAGAAACAAAGAAACATCTTTAAACACCCTAATGGCCAGAAGCAGACAACATCAGAAGCAGACAGCTCCTTCCAAGATCACGAAACAAAACTTCATACAAGCTCTTAAAATTGTTGGACTTTGCAGGCCATCGATATTTTTGCACTTTGCTTCAGACTCTTAGCTATTCTGTTGCTGATTAGAGTACTACATTCTGTTAGCATTATCCCATTTTAATATCCTTCTTTTTCCCATGCGAATAACCAAAAGAGGAACTTGTTTAATTAAAGCCATAATTTTTATGACATTTGCCTTTGTCATACTATTTTTTGATTTGCCTTCTTCCATTATAAAGCATATCTTAAGTATTCTCTTATTGCCTATTGTGACTCTCCCAAATACCTGGCAGGAAAATCCTTTGTCAGATTATCCCGAGTGGTGGCTAATGCCAGTAATTTGACTGACTGCTGGATTTGCCATCAGATTCCAAAATCTAGGCATCAGAATTCAGATCCATTAGAGTCTCTAATATTGAATTATAGTTTTATATCAAATGCTGTTAGCCTACACATCACCTTTAAGTGAGCCATATGTGTTAAGACTATGGCATTCTCCCAGATAACCAGATCACTTTAAACTTCCTTTTAGCCCAACAAAGAGGTTTTTGTGCTATAGTCAATACTTCCTGTTGCATTTGGCTTAACACCTCTAAACAGGTAACAAGACATTGAAACAAGACATAAACAGATGTTCCAAAAGACTACCTGGTTACATATAAAAGACTCTGGTTCTGATTCATTGTTTGATATTTTTAGTTGACTCCCTTCTAGAGTTAGTTCCAGAGTCAATCTGTACTGATACCTGGGTTAATAATACTTATTGTTTCTGTAATGACTGTTAGGATGATCAAATGTTGTCTAAAAGTTACATCCAATGTTTTGAACTCAAAGAGCCAACCTGATGCTTATAAGGAAAATTATGTATATACATGAAACTAATTTTTATAACAAGGCCCAAGGACCTCACACCATAGACTAGCCCTTAAAACTGTCAAGATGTTCCTTTAATGTGACCTCGTTCCACATAGCCCAATGATTACCAATCACAGAAGCAGAATGCTAAGCAAAGGCATGGCAAAGAAGTTAGGTGGTGACAAGCTACCTATATACAGGTGGCATCTAGGGTCTTAAAGGCTTATTGAAATAAGCAGCCAGCTAAACAAAGGATACCGTCAGGAAGTCCATGAAAAAGAAAGCATTCTTACAACAGTGATCAAAGGATGTTCACCAAAACCCTTGATCAAAAGGAGGGAATGTGTGAGAGCCCCAAAATTGAGGCATTTGACTTTAGTAAAATGGCTAGTCTAGGTCTGAGTCCTGACTCCATTCTAACTCCTGTTTGCTTCTTTAAGTGACAGTGACCTTTGAACAGACTTAAGCTGGTAACTCAGGAAATGTTTTTCTGGGTAGTTAAACCAAAGACCATTGGGCAAATCTGCTACAAAAGACCTCTTTAAAGTGTTGAAAAGCAAAGATGTCACTTTAAGGACTAAGGTGTGTCTGATCCAAGCCGTGCTGTTTTCAATCGCCTCTCATATGTATGTGAAAGCTGGACAATGAATAAGGAAGATCTAAGAAGAATTGACGCCTTTGAATTATGGTGTTGGCGAAGAATATTGAATATACCACGGACTGCCAGAAGAACAAACAAATCTATCTTGGAAGAAGTACAGCCAGAATGCTCCCTAGAGGCAAGGATGGCGAGACTTCGTTTCACATAGTTTGGACGTGTTATCAGGACGTACCAGTCCCTAGAGAAGGACATCATGCTTGGTAAAGTAGAGGGTCAGTGAAAAAGAGGAAGACCTTCAATGAGATGGAATGACACAGTGGCTGCAGCAATGGGCTCAAGCATAACAACCATTGTGAGGATGACGCAGGACTGGACAGTGTTTCGTTCTGTTGTACATAGGGTCGCTATGAGTTGGAACCAACTCGATGGCACCTAACTAGCCAAAGATATAAAAAGAACGTAGTGTAGGGAGTCTTAACGCAAATCCTTATCTGAAAGTTCCTAAACTAGCAGCCTTGAAGAATACGTTTTGCTCAAGGGAACTACTTTAAGAGAATGTTCTCAAAAAGAATGTCTTGTAAGCGTCTTGTGATCAACCCCATAATTACAAACTTCTGCAATTGTCTCATGTAAACCAATCACCGTGAAGTCCCTTATTCGAGTAATCTCGTCTTACGTTGATCTAAGTTTATAACTTCCAATCAAAGTAGCGTACCTGAAGTTCTTTGTTCTCACCCAATAAATACGTCTCTGTAACTCCACCACCTCAGAGCATTTGATTTCACTTTGTGGGATCAGGCATCTCCCCAGTTCAAATTGTTCTAAACCTTCAATAAATCTCTTTGCTTTTTATCTTAACAGAGTATGCATTTTTACTCTTTGACAGTCATGAACATCACCACAAAAATCCCAAATGAATTATTAGCAAGCCTCATCTAGCAGTCTATAAAAGAGATTACACACCAAAACAGTTGGTGTTGATTCCAGATACTCAACATCTATATAGAGACATGGATATCTATGACCAGATACACATGCATAAATGTAATTCTCATATAATCATAACCATCTTCATAACAAAAACAGCACATGATAAACTCTTTATTACAAAACCTTAGTAAACTAGGAATAAAAGAGAACTTCTCTAACTTGATGAACAGTATCTGTGAAAAAAGTTACAATATATATTGCTTTTAATGGTGAACATTGAACAAGACAAGATTCTAGCCAACACAGGCCCAGAGGAACTAGCTCACGAAGTGATCAAACAAGCAAAAAGGGAAGAAATCACAGACTTTATGATTGTCAGTATAGAAACGCTTCCCCCAACCCCACACCTCCCCATAAAAAAAAGAGTTACAGAGAACTTAATAGAATTAATAAGGAAATTGAACAATGCGCCGAGGAAAAAAAACGCTGCCATGAACGACAGGGCCCATGAATGGGCCTCCACTTAGATTAAGAGTTTCTGTTCATTCAACCAAAACCAACCATTGCCGTCAAGTCGATTCCAACTCATAGCAACCCTGCAGGACGGAGAACAACTGCCCTTTGGGGTTACCTAGGCTGAAATCTTTACAGAAGCAGACTGTTACATCTTTCTCCCGCGGAGCGGCCGGTGGGTTTGAACTGCAGACCTTTTGGTTAGCAGCCAAGCGTTTAGCCACTGCACCACCAGGGCTCTCCTCTGTTCATCAGATACCACTAAAAACTGAGAAGACAAACTAGAAGAGCCATAACCACCAGCTGCTGTCAAGTCAACTCAGACTCAGGGTGACCCTACGTGTGTCAGAGCAGACTGTGTTCCACAGGGCTTTCAATGGCTGATCTGTAGGAAGTAGATCGCCAAGGCTTTCTTCTGAGGCACCTCTGGGTGGGCTTAAACCTCCAACATTTCTGTTAGCAGCTGAGTGCTTAACAATTTGCACCACCCTGGGACTCTTGGGAGAAGATAGGCAACATATATAACTGACAACGTACTTGACAAAGGACTTACACTAATGTATAAGTAACTCCTATAAATCAGTAAGAAAAAGGTAAACAATTCAAAGAAAAATGCCTTTTCAGAGAAGAGGGATCCTGAAAGACGGAGGGGAAGAAAAGGATGAAAATGCTTAACCACCTCTATGTTTAAGGACAGGTGGATCAGACCACCAGGAGACACCCCCTTCCACCCACCAGGCTGGGACATTTCTAAGTGCCAGTGAGGCTCGGAGGAGTGGGCATAGAGCGGGAGCCTTGTGCACGAGGAGAACCCTCTGGAAAATAACCCGCTTTCTCTCTGGCAGCCTCATGACTCTGTGACCTGGCATTCCTCTCTAGGTACGGCCACCCTGGAAAGATCCCCATGCTTGAGCAGAAGGAGGACGGTGCAGGGACACCCAGCAGTATTGACTGGAAGCAGCCCAAACACCCGTCAGCAGTGAACAGACACACTGTGGAGTATTAATAGTGTGCAAATGTGTTTGGCAGGAACAATGAAGGATTTACCACCACTTGGAATGACATGAATGAATGCAGAAACAATGGTGAGGGGAAAAAAGGCGAGCTGCTGAAGACTATCAGTACGTTACCACTTCTGCACAGTTCGAGAAATCAGTAAGAGGAGACCATATGCCATTTGTGGCAGCAGACATGCACCGCACTGCTGTCTCTAAAGTAAGCCAGTCAGTGCTGACATGGAATGAGAACAGGGTTTGCTGAAGGTGGAATGGCTTTCCTACAGCCCCAAGTACCCCCCCAGGCCTGTGGGCACACAGCAGGGCCCCCTGGAGATCAGCCCATTTGGGGCTACACGGCCTCTGAAAATGAAGAAGGGGGTGACAGTTTAGGGTTGACTGACAGTGCAGAAGTCTACCTTCCTGACTTCTTAGTAACAGTGTCTTCAACGTGTACACAATGATCCACATAGGATTCACACGTGGGAGGAAGCTGGGGTGCTGAGCACCCCTGTGAAAACCCACCCGAGCCTGAGCACTTTTGAAGGAGGAAGCAGAGTGGGTATAAGACAAGACAGTCTCCCCTCACCAGCCTGACCACTGGGAACATTTACAGGGTTAACTTGATCACAAAACCTGGACAACACACTCGGCAACTTTGAGGGACTTTATATTTAAGTCTGTAGTCACCAAAGGGTGACTGGCTTGTTGTGGCCTATCTATAAAACACTTCTTGAAAGGCTAGGTTAAAAAAATATGTATACACACACATATGTATGTACACATATACGCACGTATATATAGACATATATGTGTGTATACATATATGCATATATATATAGGGTTGCTATGAGTTGTCATTGACTCGATGGCAACAGGTTTGGTTTATAAATATGTGGCCACATAACTGGAAACCATAAGATGAGGTGATCTAGCTTTAATCACCTACAACCACTTTTCCACAAAAGTTGTTTAAATTCCACCTTATTCAAAATTCATTTTAAATGAAAATGTCTGACAGAGGAATAAATATACTTCTTCCACCTTATCTTTTTTTAATGGCATACACGTAGAATCATGTTACTAATCGTGAGGGTCCCAGGAAGGCCCAGCAGCCCCCACAATGCCCTGGTGGATGCTAAGCAAGGATGAGGCAATCAGGAAGCACTGAGCTTTCTCTTCCGGGACGAAAGGACTGTAGTGAAGGCAGCCCGTCACTTCTGTAACTTTGCTAAGCAGGAGTGCTGTGGTCACCAGCCAGCTACAGGAGAGACCAGGGTCCCGGGCTGGGCCTGGAGAAGGCCTGTGGTTTCCAACCCATTATCCCGCAGCTAAAGCCCCCAAAGCAGCTTCCCATGCTGGCATGACTCCCTACTTCGCTGTTCCTGAACTGTCAATGCGTGCAACATGTTCCCCATCAACCAGCGCTTTCAAATATCTTCAAGGACTTGCAGAGCTGCTCATGTCTTTTCTTGAAAAAGCAAAGAAGGTAAAGGTAGTGGCCACACTCACCAAGGAGAGGCTAGTTTAGTCAGCCCGGCTAGGGGCACCGAACTCAGACTGCAGCTGGAAAAATGAAAAGCAGTCCATTCTCCTTAGCCTAACATTTAATAACAAATCATTCTGCTGATGAATTTAAAAGCTAGGGTCACTTTTTTTATTCCAAAAACTCTCCATTGCAAATGAAAAATGCTTTTACAGGCGTCTGAAAGTTCCCAAGAGTGAGCAGAGGAATGCATGCACCACCAGTTGGACAGCCGTCTTCGTACAGAGTGATTCTCACCCTGCAGCCCAGTTACCTGGAGGCTTTAGATGTCCACAGAAGTCAGTGGAAGCCAGGCTTTAAAGGGTCCTCACCCCTGCCTGCCCCCTGGCTATGACCCCTGGGGCTAGGGGGCCCAAGGGGTGTGCTGAGGTGGGGAGGAGTGGGGAGGCACGGTGGGATATCGCCCCCTTCTTTCTTCCTTTGCACCTCCTGAGGACTACCTGCTCCCGTCTAAAACTCCACCAAGGGCAGTTAAAAAAATAAAATAATAGACATAAATCTTCCCTCAAAAAGCAGACAGCAGGGATAGACTTCTGGAAGCCGGAGAGTGTGGCCAACCTGACAGGCAGGACATTGCTGACAGGGAGCCAGGAAGGGGTGGCCATCACCTGTCGCTCCTGTATCCCCCATGCAGAAACTACCCCCCAAAGATGCTCCAGGCATTGGGGCATCATCTGCTGATCCACTTGGGCTAGGACTGTGGGAGCCAGCCGACACCCCAGGAAGGAGCTGGGATAGCCCTCTCGGGAACTCATCAGGCCGCAGACAAGAGCATGGGGGACCCCCGTGGAGGGCCAGGTCCCTCCTGTCTCTCCCCTACCCTGGGCTGGCCCCGGAGGACCACGCAACTGAGGAATGCCTCTACTCTGGAACAGGAGCAAGTAGAAAGCGGCTTTCCACAGTCTTTCTAACGCTGATTCTGGCCCAGCGCTGTTTGTTCATGGCTCACTGTCTGTCTGTCTGCCCCTCACTCGCTCCACGGGAATGCAAGTGTCTCTGTTGCTCCTCATGGTTTCCCGAGAACCCGGAACAATGCCAGGGACACCAAGGTGGCCACATGCCAGGAGGGGGAGGACAAAGTGGGGAGGGCTTGGCTCTGACTCCCAGCCCCCAGTTGCCAATGACGTCCTGCAAAGCTGGGCAGGGGCAGGGGAGGGATGAGAGGGGCCACGGCAGTGAGGGCAGAACTTGTTCACTCACGGCCATGCTGTGGACTTGGCCGCCTGGGAGGTTTACAAAGAACCCGACCTCCAAACACAGCAGGAGATCGGTCACAGGTGCGAATCTGAGACTAAGCACCACCCAGGGCCCCCACCGCCTACTCTCTGCTGGGAGCACCACCCAGGGCCCCCACTGCCTGCTCTCTGCAGACACCACCCAGGTCTCCCACTGCCTGCTCTCTGCAGACACCACCCAGAGCCCCCACTGCCTGCTCTCTGCAGACACCACCCAGGTCCCCCACTGCCTGCTCTCTGCAGACACCACCCAGGTCCCCCACTGCCTGCTCTCTGCAGACACCACCCAGGTCCCCCACTGCCTGCTCTCTGCAGACACCACCCAGGGCCCCCACTGCCTGCTCTCTGCAGACACCACCCAGGGCCCCCACTGCCTGCTCTCTGCAGACACCACCCAGGGCCCCCACTGCCTGCTGTCTGCAGACACCACCCAGGGCCCCCACCACCTGCTCTCTGCTGGGAGCACCACCCAGGGCCCCCACTGCCTGCTCTCTGCTGGGAGCATCACCCAGGGCCCCCACTGCCTGCTCTCTGTAGACACCACCCAGGGCCCCCACCGCCTGCTCTCTGCAGACACCACCCAGGGCTCCCACCGCCTGCTCTCTGCAGACACCACCCAGGGCCCCCACCGCCTGCTCTCTGCAGACACCACCCAGGGCCCCCACCGCCTGCTCTCTGCAGACACCACCCAGGGCCCCCACTGCCTGCTCTCTGCAGACACCACCCAGGGCCCCCACCGCCTGCTCTCTATTGGAAGCATCACCCAGGGCCCCCACTGCCTGCTCTCTGTAGACACCACCCAGGGCCCCCACTGCCTGCTCTCTGCAGACACCACCCAGGGCTCCCACCGCCTGCTCTCTGCAGACACCACCCAGGGCCCCCACTGCCTGCTCTCTGCAGACACCACCCAGGGCCCCCACTGCCTGCTCTCTGCAGACACCACCCAGGGCCCCCACTGCCTGCTCTCTGCAGACACCACCCAGGGCCCCCACCGCCCGCTCTCTGCTGGGAGCCCCACCCAGGGCCCCCCACTGCCTGCTCTCTGCAGACACCACCCAGGGCCCCCACCGCCTGCTCTCTGCAGACACCACCCAGGGCCCCCACCGCCTGCTCTCTGCAGACACCACCCAGGGCCCCCACCGCCTGCTCTCTGCAGACACCACCCAGGGCCCCCACCGCCTGCCCTCTGCAGACACCACCCAGGGCCCCCACCGCCTGCTCTCTGCAGACACCACCCAGGGCCCCCACCGCCTGCTCTCTGCAGACACCACCCAGGGCCCCCACCGCCTGCTCTCTGCAGACACCACCCAGGGCCCCCACCGCCTGCTCTCTGCAGACACCACCCAGGGCCCCCACCGCCTGCTCTCTATTGGGAGCATCACCCAGGGCCCCCACTGCCTGCTCTCTACTGGGAGCATCACCCAGGGCCCCCACTGCCTGCTCTCTGCAGACACCACCCAGGGCCCCCACTGCCTGCTCTCTGCAGATACCACCCAGGGCCCCCACTGCCTGCTCTCTGCAGACACCACCCAGGGCCCCCACTGCCTGCTCTCTGCAGACACCACCCAGGGCCCCCACTGCCTGCTCTCTGCAGACACCACCCAGGGCCCCCACCGCCCGCTCTCTGCTGGGAGCCCCACCCAGGCCCCCCCACTGCCTGCTCTCTGCAGACACCACCCAGGGCCCCCACCGCCTGCTCTCTGCAGACACCACCCAGGGCCCCCACCGCCTGCTCTCTGCAGACACCACCCAGGGCCCCCACCGCCTGCTCTCTGCAGACACCACCCAGGGCCCCCACCGCCTGCTGTCTGAGACTACTACTGAGACCAGGCTCTCACTCAAGCACTTGGCTCTCTGGAAGGTTCTGGACCTGCAAGTTCACTCCAACTAGCCTGCTGCTGTGTCTGGCAGTCACTCTAGCTTCTGTTCCAAGAGCCACCCCAGCTCAGATCGTGGCCTAGGCTGTTTATTCAATGCCAGCTACAAAATGTCTGATGTGCTCACACTAGAAAACCCAGCATCGGGACATCTGGGAGAAACCCATGGGAGAGGCAGTGAATGCCCACACTCTGCAGACGCACTCACATACAAACAGAAAGTCCCTTCATCCAACAAGGACCGACCAGCACGGAGGGTGCCGAGTCTCCTCCAACAGCCCCTTCTAGAGTCTGCCGTGCCCTCCACAGAGCTCACAGTCCAGTGCGGGAGGCCGACAACAAAGGAGATAATTATGTAACCCAGGTGCGGGTGCTACAAAGAAGGTAGCGGACAACGCCCATTTCACAGACGTGGAAAACTGAGGCAGAGGAAAGTCACGAGGTCTGCCCAAGGGCACACTGAGAGCAAGTGGAAAAGCTGAATCTGGCCCAACGAAGGATTACCGGGACCACCCAGAGGCATGAGTCTGAACCCCCAACCTTTCGGCTAGTAGCTCAGCACTTAAACCCTTGCACCACCCAGGGACTCCTTCCTGTTGCTATTGTAACAGACGAAAAATGTATTATTCCTTTATAGTCCTGGAGGCCAGAAGTCCAAAATGGGTCTTACAGGCTAGCACCCAAATGTCAGCGGGTCTGCATTCCTCCTGGAGGCTCCGAGGGAGAATCTGCTCCTTGCCCTTCCCAGCTTCTAGAGGCCGATGACATTCCTTGGCTGGTGGCTCCCTCCTCCATCTTCAAACACCAACAGTCACATGGCTCTGACTCCTGCTTCCACCCTCACGTCTCCTCTGATCTGACCGTGTGATGACAATGGGCGCACCCCATGCCAAGATTCTGAACAGAATCAGAAAAGTCCCCTTTGCCATTAAGGCAATCTAGTCCCAGGACCCGAGGACTAGGACGTGGGCGTCCATCAGTTCTCCACTGTAAAAGGTCAGGAATGCTATAACGTACAATGGACGGGGAAAAGAAGCCACCTCCCTAGAGCAGGAGGCACCAAGGAGGCAGTTTAAGAGTGACTTAGCAGTTGTCATCATCTGAGATCTCGTCAGTCATGACTCAAAGCAGCAAAGCTAACATCTGCTCCCTGAACAGGGGAAAAAAGTGAAAAGCAGGCAGGTGGACGGAGTTTTTGAGTCCTTGTCCCTGTCAATGGAACAACGCTCCCCATGGAATGGGGCTTCCATCCACCAATCTCTGCGCCCCTAGCACCACCCGCAGACCTGGGCTCGGCAGGTGTCCAGTGGGCCACCTCTGGTGGCATTTCAACATGCTTTGAGGGTAGCATACGTCAAACCTCCCAACTGAAGAAAAGCTACTTCCACATACGTCCACATTCCTAAGAATTTCTTAAAATGTACGATAAAGTCAAAAACCTCATGTTTCTGCCAGAGTCTTCACCAGTGGAGAGTCATTTCTGTAAGGTACACACAACTTGGTCAGATTCTCTTCTGGTGCGTATTTAAAAACAAAACAAAACAAAAAATCCTATTAAATCACCATCTGAAACTATTACGGACTTTGAAAAAATACCAGCGATGCAAAAGCATTACTCATTTGTTCCAAATCTGATTCTAACAGAAGACAAAGCTCTTCCCTCCTGGTCCTTAAATAGAAACATGGCTCCAAATATGTCCCCCTTTAGGGTGCCTAGTGACCCCTCTTAGCCAAGGTCTTGGAGCTATACCCGCCGGCACAAGTAAAGCCAGTTCAGAAACGCGTGTGGCACCTGACTTGGATTTTCCTGGCTTTCATGGACAGCCCGGGATGTTAAGACTTCTGGCAGAAAAATTCCTGTGTGTTGGCTGCACCAGCTAGGGTTCCCACTACGGCAACAAAACCATCTGTATTCCATGGCTCTCCGACTGAATGATGAAGCAAGCGTTAGCTTTCCGTGACCCACCCTCTCCCTAACTTCAGAGCTATCCTCAAAGCTCTCTCTAAAATCCTTTTCTTTTAATGTTTCTGATTTGTTCTATAGCCCCCAAAAAGAAAAGCTGTCTTTTGGAACTATTTGCAAGCTCAAACTGAGCAAGGGCTGTAAATAAAACCTGGTGTACAGTTGGTAACCTGGCTTTCAAGAAGTGCACCAAAGAACTTCCTGAAAACTATAAATAAAACCAGGCCTTTCCCCACGCAAACATGGCAAAACGCGCCTTAAGTTCTCGCACATACAGGAAGCCACTAAAACCAAATTTACCCTCTAGAAATAATCGACAGGTAAAGTAACCCTTCGAGACTCTGCAACAGCACTTTTAGAAACAAGGTGTCATCGGAGAGGAACTCTAAGACTACAGAATGAGACGCAAAGGCAGTGTAACAGAATGGTAACAGAAAACTTCACGGGTAATCAGCGAGCACTTATGAAAAGTCCTTTGCTTGTATCTCCTTCTAGAGGTCAATGTATCACAGATGGGAAAACCCAGGGTCTCTACTTTGATGATGAAGCAGGTGGTGAAGCTTGGCTGGGCCACTCAGCTAGTGAGTGTGGACACCTGGATCAAATGCGCCCCCACCCCACCCCACCACCCTCCACTGCAGCCCCCAACCTCCCTTAAGTGCCTGGCCAGTTGGCTGTGCTCATCACCAGCATAAATCAGAAGTTACTCTCTGAAAGCTGTTTTGATTACCCTAAACTCAGTAGATAAAAATAAATTATCTGAAAGTTAAAAATAAGGTTAAGTGGTCTGGGAAGGCCAAAATTCTCCCCTGCAGTTGTCCTTGTGATTCAGTTACATAAGGTCAAGTTTACATAATACAGAGAACAACGCATTCCAGACTTCCCTTCTTAGCAACTTCACCCGCTGGGTTCTGTGTTTCACCCAACAGCT
Source organism: Dugong dugon (assembly GCA_030035585.1). Lineage (NCBI taxonomy): Eukaryota > Metazoa > Chordata > Mammalia > Sirenia > Dugongidae > Dugong > Dugong dugon. The sequence continues at coordinate 207,623,087 of CM057461.1, forward strand.
GGCCACAGTGGGAGCCAATGTCACTTGACAGTAACAGTTGAAATACTTAACAATACAGTGTGTTTCTCACACTTGGCAGGGGAAGGAGAGGCCAGGACAGAGGCAATCTTGAAGAAAGGGTGCACTTCTCAGGGAGAGCAGACTCCTCCAGGGGAGGGGGGCTGGTTCCTCCAGGGGAGGGGGAGCGGGCCTCTTCCAGGTGACGGGGAGCAGGCCTCCTCTAGGTTAGGCAGAGCTGGTTCCTCTGGGTGAGGGGGAGCAGGCCTCCTCTAGGTGAGAGGGAGCTGGTTCCTCCAAGTGAGGGGGAGCGGGCCTCCTCCAGGTGAGGGGGAGCGGGTTCCTTTAGCCTGGGGGAGGCCCACCCTCTTGGCCTCCCAGGCAGCAGTGAGCATCCCCCTGGACTCACCGAAAAGCCTGGACTTGAATGGTCAGCTGGCCATGGACACAGTTTCTTACTAGGAGTTGTGGGTCAGGGGTGGGGAGATAATCCAACAGGCAGCCGGGGAATGTGGGCCGAGCTGACCTTAGGTGTGTAAGAATCACCTGGAGCTTGTTAAAATTCAGCCACTTTGCATCTGCTTTGACACTGGAAAGTCTTTTAGCCCCTTAGCGTGTCAGTTTCCTAACCTGTACTACTGTATTTTTACACAAATAATATGCACCTTCTACGTCTGTTTGCAAAACGTGCCCTGCACCCATGAGGTATTTTTGTAAGTGCACTATGCTAATTTTTTCACAGAAACATGTAAAAAAAAGTTAGCATGGTGACACACTTATGAAAATACCTCCAGGAGGGAGGGGGCAGTTTGCAAACGAGTGTAGAAGGTGCATGTTCTTTGTGTAAAAACGCTACACCTGGCGCCCCAGCAAGAATAAAACGTGTTACCTCTGGCACAAGCTCAGGCTCCTGTTCACTGCCAACTCAACACCTCTATTGGGACGAGTGTCCTCCAATGTCCTCCTGACCACCTCCCTCTCCTCCATCAAGTGCTTGTTCAGATCATGTCAGCTTCTCCATGAGGGCCACCCTAAGTACCTGATATAAAATCACAGCCCCTCAACTCCTGAACCCTGTCCTGCTTTAGTTATGACACAGTCCCCTTATTATATTTACTGGCCATTGCCCCAGTCTACAATAAGATTTGCAAAGACAGGGCTCTTTGTTTTATTTACAAATAAATGCATCACAACTGCCAAGGACAATGTCACTTAGAAGGTCCACAACGGACGGATGGATGAGTAGGTAGATGGGTGGGTGGATGGATGGATGGATGGATGGATGGATGGACGGATGGATGGGTGGGTGGGTGGATGGATGGATGGATTGGTGGATGGCTGGATGGATGAGTGGGTGGGTGGATGGATGGGTGGGTGGGTGGGTGGATGGATGGATGAGTGGGTGGGTGGATGGATGGGTGGGTGGATGGATGGATGGATTGGTGGATGGATGGATGGATGAGTGGGTGGGTGGATGGATGGATGGGTGGATGGCTGGATGGATTGGTGGATGGCTGGATGGATGAGTGGGTGGGTGGATGGATGGGTGGGTGGGTGGATGGATGGATGAGTGGGTGGGTGGATGGATGGGTGGGTGGATGGATGGATGGATTGGTGGGTGGATGGATGGATGAGTGGGTGGGTGGATGGATGGATGGGTGGATGGATGGATGGATTGGTGGATGGCTGGATGGATGAGTGGGTGCATGGATAGATGGCAGATGGATGGACACACAGATGGATGAATGAGTCTAGTGCCTTGACAGTGAGGCCTCCTTGACCCTGTCTTAGTTATCTACTGCTGCTATAACAAACATCACAAATGGGTGGTTTTAACAAACAGAAATTTATTCTCTCACACTTTAGAAGGCTAGAAGTCCGAATTCAGGATGCCAGTTGTAGGGAAAGGCTTTCTCTTTCTGTTGGCTCTGGGGGAAGGTCCTTGTCTCCTTTCAACATCTGTAGGCCAGGCGTTCCTTACAGATCCTCCTGTATCTTGGCATCAATTTTCCCCCAGGTCTAGGAGGTTCTCAATGCAGGGACCCTGGGTCAAAGGGACACATTTTGCTCCCAGCTCTTCTTTCTTGGTGGTAGCAAGGTCCCTGTTTCTCTGTTTGCTTCTCTCTCCTTTTATCTCTTGTAAGATAAAAGGTGTGACTCTATCAAGGATGTGACTTTGTGAGGCCGTGAAGGGTGGTGACTTAAGTAAGGCAGTACTTAAAAGGTGTGACTCAACATACACCCACCCTGATCCCACATCATATGATTTACAACACATAAAATGGAGGATAGTTACATAAGATCGCAAAATGGATGATGACCACATTATTACATAACTGCCAAAGCACTGAGAATCATGGCCTAGCCAAGATGATACATATTTTTGGAGGACATGATTCAATCCATGACATTCCACACTTTGGCCCCTAAAAATTCATTTCCTTGCCACATGTAAAACACATTCACCCCATCACATCATCCCAAAAGGCTTAAATAGACTCCAAGTCCAAAATCTCCTTCTGTTCAGGTTGGAACTTCGAGCATCTGCATCTATAAACAAACTCTAGTCCAGAATAAGTCATCAAATTGCAGCCATCTACACCAGCTTACGGTGTCAAACATCTTTCTCTTCATATGGTCAGGTTCTCGTCAGCTCATCCCCGGCTTCTGTGGTCTAGGACAATGGGTACCAGCCATAGGCTTGTGAGTCCACACACGTTGATGTACTTCAGACCAGTCAGCGCTTCCCTCTTTCATCCCTAGCCTTTGTGAGCTAGGTCAATGGGTGCCAATGGAACATGTCCAAACTAACCCTGACTCTTCATTGCTGCACCTTCTCTGCTTCCACTCATTGAGTGGACACAGATGGTCACCACAAGCTTCCAGACCAGCTACTCACACACTCCCTTTAACTTCCAGTCCTAGAAGGGGGTTCTTCCAATGGGTACTGACTTTTCCTGCCTCTATACATCGTAAGTAAAACCTGTTGCTTGAAATTCAAAGAAGTCAAAACTTCTCTGCGAATCTGTGTAATCTGGAATACAAATTATCTGTTTCCAAAGTGCAATGGTGGAACAGGCACAAAATAGACATCTCTACTACAAATGGGAGAAATTGAAGGGAAAAAAAGGATGATGAACACCAAGAAAGTCCAAAACCCAGGAAACCAATTTAGACCATCTAGGCAACAGCCCTGCCCTCTAGACTCTGGGTGTTGGCCATGCTTCCTGGATTCTGGGTGGAGGCCCCCCAGCCCTGGGGTTCAGCTGTCTTCCAGGCCCACTGGGATGGCAACTCTGATTCAGAAGACCATGGCCCCACCAATTGAAAACTCTGAGGCCATGGCCCCACCCTTTGAGACAGAGAGGCTACTCTGCTTCCCTTGGTCCTTTCAACAGTTCTGCTGAACTCCAAGCTGCCCCAACGATGGCTCTTTTCTTTTCTCAAAGGACAACAGATGTAGCTCCTTTGGCCTGTTTCCTGCCCGTAGAATTCCAAGAGGCAGACAGCTTTCTCTCCTTTTGTTCTTTCTCTGTCCTCTTCAGTCTAAGTGGATTTTTTCTGCTGTGACAGTTGGTTAGATTCTTCAGTCACAGGCTTAATCTCCTTAACAAAATATTGAGGCACCAATTACTTGGTGGCCATTTTAGGGCACACTTCCTTAGTTTGTACAACAGAATTTTCCAAATATTTAACTTCTGGTTTCATTTGGCACAGTTCATTTTTAAGTCCATCTCTTTCCTCTTGCATTTTACTGTAAGTGGCAAACAGAAACTACACAGCCCCTTTAAGATCTTGGTTAGAAATCTCATCAGCCAAGAATTCATCACTTATAAGTTCTACCTTCCACCTGTCATACAGAACAAAGTCTTGAAGCCTGCAGAGGTAAAATTAAAAACTTTTATTGAGGGAATAATCACAGTTTAAACTGGGGAGACACACAGTACAAACAGGAAGCATGGAATGCTCCAAAGCACAAGCGGAACAGGCAATTTTTATACAGAAAATTCAGGAACTAACAAAACCAGGAACTATATGTTAAGTAGTTACAGGAAAATCAATGAATATTGTAATAGTTACACTCTAGTTGGATATATATTAAATAGTTACAGTAAAAACTATGAATATTGTAAAATATGCTAAGTAACTTACAAAAAAAAAAAAAAAACCACAATGAGTTAGTCCTTTCCCTCTGTTTAGTTGATACTTTATGAGAGACCACAAGTTTCAGCAAGAGCCTCCCTGGAATGACTGTAATAATCTTTCAAGGAGACTCTTACTAAAACCCATAGCCTCTTTGGGACAATTTGTAATAATCTTTCAAGCATACTTTCCAAGAACAGCAGAGCAGAAGATAAGTTCTGGACAATGGTCAAGGGAGCAAGATGGGGTCCAGCCTATATCCTGGACAGAAGCCTCACCAATGCCAAGCACCTGGATTTTAGAGCCCTTACACATTCCCTCCTTTCGATCAAGGATTTACATGAACATCCTTTAATCACTAATTCTATCTTCTGCATGGAATTGGATGACTGTATTCCCCTTTTGAGTGACTGCTCACCTTAATGAGCTTTTAAGACCTCAGACGCTGTTTAATAGCCAGGTACCACTGCACCTTTTCACCATGCCAGTGTTAGATCCTTTTGGGAATGGTGTGTAAGAACACAGTTGAACTAATAGGAATACTTGGGGGGGGGGGGGGGCGCTGCAATCAAAGTGAAGCGCCAAGCCGTTTTTTAAGGAATTGCTGTTTTTTCAAATTACATGATCTTCTGAATATTAAGTGGCTTGGTTACAAGTATCAGGTAACAGATGAACATTTTATGCAACATTCAACAAAACAGGCCAAGTATTAATGGGGGGTTATGGAGACCAAAGAGAATACTTAATTAAAAAAAAAAAAAAAAGAAAACTTTCATAAAGCTGGTGATAGGGAACCCAAGGTTGAGTAAGGACAGTGTTGATGTGTTGTGAGGTTGTTAACCATTGTCATAGGGCAACATGTGTACTGTTTAATGAGAAACTATTTTGTTCTGTAAACCTTCATCTAAAGTGAGAATAGCAGCACAACTGGAAGAGCGTAGTCGATGTCGCTGAACTGTGCATACAGAAATTTTTGCAATGGTGTATCTTTGGCTATGCATATTTTCACCAAAAAAAAAAAAAAAAAGGTTGAGAAGGGAGAGGGTTGACATGTCATGGGGTTGCTAACCAATGTCATAAAACAATATGTGTACAACTGTTTCTTGAGAAACTATTTGTTCTGTAAACCTTCACCTGAGGTACAATTAATAAATAAATAAATAAATAAAACTTTCACAATGGAGAAATACAACCAAGAAATAATGTAAGAAGCAAATACTGTGAGAATGATAGTTACGACAAAATGAGTTTTTCTCGCAGTTACTCACATGCTAGAATTACTGGTTAGTAAATCTTAATTAGTGAAATGAGACAATTTCAAAGACAATATGTATTAACATAGGAATAAGAAATAGAGTCCAAAAGCTTTGGTGACTTACATGAAGTCTTTTTCCATGATCTTATGATCATGTATGTACTTTGACGCCTCTGCTTTTGGCCACTAGGATGTTTAAATTTTACTTTAAGTCCTTTAGTGAGTTGAACAGTCTAATGGCATTTGAATTATCATAACTCTTTCATAAGTCTAATGTAAATATTTAAGTAAAGCATCCCCAGTGCATTAGTGAAGTAGAATTTATCTGCAGATGACAAACTTAAAGATGGCCATCCATGGTTAACTTACAATTCTTAAGTTTAAGGAACAAAGGATATACCAGGCTTAGGGTTTTCCCTTGTGAAGGGGAGTTCAGATAAAATATTTTCAGAAGAAGATAAAGAGGATCTACCACTGGAGAGGCAGAAAGTACAGCTACAGAGCTCTGCTATTGTGATTTTCTATTTTGTTTAGTTATTTTAGAAACAGAAAATTCTGCAAGGAAGCTATTTTACTTTCTTCATGTCTTTTAGAAGCTTCAAAATACTAATTAAAACAGGCATCTCATTTTTTCTGCTAATCTGAGAGCCTTTCTTTTCTAATTTACTGCACAGAAAAGTTAACTTAGTCAATTCAAAAGATTCCTAAGATGACCACATATCTTTTGGATTGTCCTTTTTGGTGCACCTTTTGACAAATGATAAAGACTCAGACATTAAATGAGACAAACAAATTATGTCATGTTACATAAGACAAACGGTAAGAATGGTGTGGGGGCTGGGTCTGAACTCTTCTAACTTCACAAGGAGGAAGGAGAATCAAGATCAACAGCCCAAGGCTGATTCCTGTCAAGCAGAGGTCAGACATGCTTCCTCTCTCTGCCATCTTTACCACTTCTGACACCAACTGTCCCTCCCACGGTACTCTCTACTGCTCTGCTGGGTATGATAATTCATTGCAGTGGCCACAGAGAACTCACAGACAATACACACAATCATCAGGTTTATTAGTTAAGTAACAGGTTACAATTCAAGTTCAGGAATGCTCAGGTTACAGTTCTTCCATCAGGAAAGCCTCTTTTCAGCTGTGCCCACAGGCATGTCTCTCTCTGGCCCTCAGCCTCTGCTCTGCTCAGGCAAGCATTACAAAGCTCTTTTAGCTCTGCCCATAACTACCCAGAGGCACCCCATTCGCCGGTAAGCTTCGGCCAAAAGGCACTCATCTCTCTCACTCTATAGGCCAGGAAGCCCACCATGCCATTTCCTGTTGCCATTTCTTTGCCATCACTTCTCGTTGTCTTCAGTGCCGCATTTCTCTCTCTCTCGCTCTTTCTCTCAATCTCCTCATTCCAGGAACTTCTCAGCACAGGGATCCTGGGTCCAAAGGATGCACTCTGTTCTTGGCTCTCCTTCCTTGGTGGTGGTGGGATCCTCTCTTTCTTGCCTCTAGGATGGCGCATTTCAAGCCCAGTGGGATGGCAAAACCGACCAATCCCCTTGGGAGAGCCACAATTACTTTATGTGTACAATCCCACCCAATCACTTGGGTGGGAGTTACAAGGCAATGCCAAGAAAACCTACACAAAAGCAATCCACTGCACCGCACAAACATATAAGTACAATAACAGCATACCAAAACAACCAAACCTGTTGCCATTGAGTCGATTCTAACTCAAAGTGTCCCTATAGGTCAGAGTAGAACTGCCCCATAGGGTTTCCAAGAAGCAACTGGTGGATTTGAACTGCTGATGTTTTGGTTAACAGCCAAGATCTTAACCACTGTGCGACCAGAGCTCCAAAATAATAATGTTGTGGTTGTTGTTAGATGCCGTCAAGTCGGCTCCTACTCATAGTGACCCTGTGTACAACAGAATGAAACACTGCCTGGTCCTGCGCCATGCCCACAATCATTGTTATGCTCGAGCCCACTGTTGCAGCCACTGTGTCAGTCCATCTCCTTCAGGGTCTTCCTCTTTTTCAATGACCTTCTACTTTACCAAGCATGATGTCCTTCTCCAGGGACTGATCCTTCCTGATAATATGCCCAAAGTATGTAAGATGTAGTCTCACCACCCTTGCTTCTAAGGAGCATTCTGGTCGTACTTCTTCCAAGACAGACTTGTTCATTCTTTTGGCAGTCCATGATATATTCAATATTCTTCGCCAACACCACAATTCAAAGGCGTCAATTCTTCGGTCTTCCTTACTCATTGTCCAGCTTTTGCATGCATATGATGCGACTGAAAATACTATGGCTTGAGTCAGGCACACCTCAGTCTTCAAGGTGACATCTTTGCTTTTCAACACTTTAAAGAGGTCTTTTGCAGCAGATGTGTGCAATGCAATGCGTCTTTTGATTTCTTGACTGCTCCTTCCATGAGTGTTGATTTTGGATCCAAGTATAATGAAATCCTTGACAACTTCAATACTTTCTCTGTTCATCATGATGTTGCTTTTTGGTCCAGTTGTGAGGATGTTTTCTTTATGTTGAGGTGTAATTCATACTGAAGGCTATGGTCTCTGATCTCCATAAGTAAGTGCTTCAAGTCCTCTTCACTTCCAGCAAACAAGGTTGTGTTATCTGCATAACGCAAGTTGTTAATGAGTGTTCCTCCAATCCTGATGCCCCGTTCTTCTTCATATAGTGCAGCTTCTCGAATAATAATAACAATAACAATAAGGCCCTTAAAAGGGAGTCGTCTGAGTGGATACTGAGGAACTTTTGGTTGGGATCAATTTAATTTCCTCTTTTCCTTGGGTGATAAGTTCTTGTTTTCTTTCCATGTTGTTGTTGTTAGGTGTCGTCGAGTCAGTTCCGACTCATGGTGACCCTATGTACAACAGAATGAAACACTGCTCAATCCTGCACCATTGTCACAATCATGGCTATGTGTGCACCCATTGTTGCAGCCACTGTGTCAATCCATCTCCTTGCGGGTTGTCATTTTTGCTGACCCTCTACTTTACCAAGCATGATGTCCTTCTCCAGAAACTGGTCCCACTTGATACGTCCAAAGTATGTGAGATGAAGTATCACCATGCTTGCTTCTAAGGAGCATTTTGGTTGTACTTCTTCCAAGACAGATTTGTTTGTTCTTCTGGCAGCCCACGGTATATTCAATATTCTTTAACAATACCATAATTCAAAGGCATCAATTCTTCTTCAGTCTTCCCTATTCATTGTCCAGTTTTTGCATGCATATGAGGCAACTGAAAATACCATGGTGTGGGTCAAGTGCACCTTAGTCCTCAAGGTGACATCTTTGCTTTTTAACACTTTAAAGAGGTCTTTAAAGAGCTAAAAGCAGAAACAAGCGAGCAGAGAGTGGGACCTCCTACCACCAAGACAGAAGAGCCAAGAGCAGAGCAATCCCCGCACTGAGAAACTCCTAGATTCAGAGGAAGACTGATGACAAGGACCTTCCCCCAGAGCCAACTGAGACAGAAAGCCTTCCCTGGGAGCTGGCACCCTAAATTCGGACTTCTAGCCTCCTAAACTGTGAGAGAATAAATTTGTTTGTTAAAGCCGTCCACTTGTGGTATTTCTGTTATAGCAGCACTAGATAACTAAGGCAGAATTTGGTGTTAAGTTCCCCTTTTCTTTCAGTGTTTTTCTATTTTCTTAAGTTTATGGCAATCTTCTTTTTTATGGCTTCGTTTCTTACCATAATAACATACCTCAGACTTTGCTTTGAAAGGGGCCAGGGAACCGACCAGAGCTCAGCAGGAGTCTGCCAAAGTTGTCGTTTCAATGTCATTCATTTGTTTGTCAGTTTTGTAAGATGTTCAGTTAATTCAGCCCATTTTGGAAGGAGTCTATTTATAAATGTAGAATTAAAGGCTATGTCAACATTTTTTGTCATAGATCTGGGTATTTTGCAGAAAGCTTAGCTAGAAAGTCTCGGTAATTGTATATATTTTTATCTTTTTCTTCTTTATAACATTAAGCTTCTGCTTGATCTATTTTCTGAGGAAATACTTTGGGAATTGCATCCAAAAGTGACCTAGCTATACCTTTAACTTGGTCTAATTATTCAGTACCCAAGACAGTAACTTCAATAGCTGAAAATTGTTCTGGGTTTCTCTAATTAGCTTGTTTAGCCCATAACTGGGTTCTGCCTGGTCTTACTAACATATTTATTAATTGGTATAAATCTGACAATCCTGGTTCACAAGCTTCTATTAAAATTCTAAATTTTTCTGAAAATTTTTTGGGGTCTTTGTGAGGATTATGAAATTCTTTTACTATGGAGCAAAGTTCCACTTTTGACCAGGAAGAAAAGTAGATTTGTAGAGGTTTATCTGTCATCTCTGGATTTCTAACTTTAGTAGCTTTTTTAAGGAGCCATAGTGGCGCTGTGGTTAAGAGATACAGAGAGGCTACAGCTGCTAACCAAAAGGTTAGTTCGAATCCACCAGCTGCTCCTTGGATACCATATAAGGCACTTCTACTCTATCCTATAGGGTTGGATTGCTATGAGTCGGAATCGACTCAATGGCAATGGTTTTAGGTATTTTAATGATATATGGTATTTTTGACAGAGAAATATAAGGTAAAGAGGACAACAAAAGGACAGCAAGTATAGAAACGTTTCTGAATCTAGATACCCCGTTGCTACGGCTACCAGCAGAGTCATGTTCTCTTGCTACTCCCACTAGCAGAGGCATGTCCAGACTCCTGCCTCGCTAATGCCACTAGCAGAGACCCATTTTATGCTGGCACAGACTTACCACTTAGGACTGGCACAGGCTTAAAAAAGTACAGTCTTGCAGACCAGACGAAACCTTTAATGAGTTCAGTAAACAGTTGAATTTAACACAACCGGCAGACCTCTGTGCCTTGATCCAGTTTATCCTGAAACTTACCTTGGCAATTAACTCATAAAACACTATCTTGGTTATCTAGTGCTGCTTTAACAGAAATAGCACAAGTGGATGTCTTCAACAAACAATAGTTTATTCCCTCACAGTCTAGTAGGCAGAAGTCCAAAATTCAGGGCATCAGCTCTCTCTGTTGGCTCTGGAGGAAGGTCCTTGTCATCAATCTTCCCCTGGACTAGGAGCTTCTCCAAGCAGGAAGCCCAGGTCCAAAGGACACGCTTTGCTCCCAGCACTGCTTTCTTGGTGGTATGAGGTCCCCATGTGTCTCTGCTCACTTCTCTCTTTTATATCTCAAAAGAGATTGGCTTAAGACACTATCCAATCTTGTAGATCTCATCAATATAACTGCCACTAATCCATCTCATTAACATCATAGCGATAGGACTTACTACACATAGGGAAATCACATCAGATGACAAAATGGTAGACAATCATACAATACTGGGAACCATGACCTAGCCAAGTTGACAGATATTTTTTGGAGGACACAATTCAATCCATGATGAACACCAAAAGCAATCGACAACAGAAGAAAAGAGAAGCTGCTACCAATTAGTGTGATTTGTGAGTTAAGAGAAATGCACCAATTTAAAAACCAATTTAAAAAGAAAAAACAATTCGTAAGCTCGAAGCCTTCAGAAGAATCACAAGACCACAAGCAGGCCTCTGTGCCTGTTCCTTGATCTGGTTTATCCTGTCACAAAAGTCTTTAACTGTTCTTAGTAGCCAGTGACCACTCTATTGGCATTTAATTGGTCGTCCTGCACCCAGTGTTTTGTTGCAGCTTCTGGAGCCTGAGATTTCCCAGAGAGCAAGCTTGAATCACTTAAGACAGCTTTAACCTTGCAAGGACCAGACAGACAGATAGACAGACAAGTGCACACAACAGAAACAGATCCCTCAATAAAAGCTCAGAGAGCTTTAAGCAAGGAAGCAGAGCTCAAGAGTCTGAGAGGTTATTTACCTTGGGCGGCTTCAGAGAGGTCGTGGAGGCAGAGAGCTGCAATGGAGCTCAGCTGGTACTGAAAGTGTGCATCCTCGATGTCCTGAAGCCGCTGAAGATAATTTGCCTGTGGAGCCCACTTCTGACACCAAAAATGTCAGAGAGAACAAAGTCTCCAAGTCTTCGGACTTAAAATTAAACAGTTTTATTTAGGGAATAATTATAGTTTAAACTGAGGAGACACAGTACAAAGTGGAAGTACTGAATGCTCCAAAGCACAAGTGGAACAGGCAATTTTTATACAGCAAATTCAGGAACTAACACAATCAGGAAGTAAATGTTAAGCAGTTACAGGAAAATCAATCAATATGATGATAGTTACACTCTGACTGGATATATATTAAATAGTTGCAGTAAAACCATGAAAATATGCTAAGTAACTTACAAAATGAAATCACAATGAGTTAATCCTTTACCTTTGATTGGTTGATACTTTATGAGAGACCACAAGTTTCAGCAAGAGCCTTCCCAGAACAATCTGTAATAATCTTTCAAGGAAACTCTTACTAAAACCCATAGCCTCCTTGGAAGAATTTGTAATAATCTTTCAAGCATACTTTCTGAGAACAGCACAGCAAAAGCAAATTCTGGACAATGGTCAAGCGAGCAAGATGGAATCTGGGCTACATCTTGGATAGAAGCCTCACAAATGCCAAGCATGTGACTTTTAGAGCCCTTACATACACGAAACATTTGCGCATAATTCAGACAAGTTCTTCGTCACTGCACAAAAAGCACCACCCTTCTTCTGTTGTCCAATCACATTCATCATTTTCTTTTCAAGCCTCACCAGAAACACATTTAACGTCCACATTTCTAGCAACATTCTCTCATTAGCACCATATATATTCTCTGGGACGACAGAGAATTTCTCTACGGCTCTCCTTACTTCCTTCCGAGCCCTCATCAGAATCACCGTTTGATGTCCATAATTCTACCAACAGTCTCTTCAAGGCAATCTAGGCTTTTACTATTAGGCACCATAAAACTCTACCCATTACCCAATTCCAAAACAACTTCCACATTTTTGGTATCAGAGCAGCACCCCACTCCTGGTACCAAATTTTGTCTTAGTTATCTAGTGCTACTATATAGCAAATACCACAAATGGGTGTTTTAACAAATAGAAATTTATTTTTCACAGTTTAGGATGCAGGGCACCAGCTCTAGCAGAAAGTTTTCTCTCTCTGTCAGCTCTGAGGGAAGGTCCTTGTCTCCTTTCAACATCTGCAGAAATCTTCATGTATCTTGGCATCGATCTTCCCCTGGGTCTAGGAGATTCTCAATGCAGAGACCCCAGGTCCAAAGGACATGCTCCACTCCCAGCTCTTCTTTCTTGGTAGTAACGAGGTCCCTTTCCCTGCTCGCGTCTCTCTCCTATTAGCTCTTGAAAGATAAAAGGTGTAACTCAAGCAAGGTCATGACTTCAATAAGGGGGTGAAGGGTGGAGACTTAAGTAAGGCAGTACTTAAAGGGTGTGACTCAAGATACGACCCAACCTAATCCCACCTCTTATGATTTACAATAATAAAATGGAAGATAGTTATGTAAGTTCACAAAACGGAGGATGACATCATTACATAACTGCCAACCCACTGAGAACATGCCCTAGCCAAGTTAAAACATTTTAGGGGGACACAATTCAATCCATGACACCCCCCTATTTAAAATTATGCCTCCCCCCAGAATTCTTTCTGTCCCTGCCTGCTCATTTATCCCCACAGACTTACCACCTTCTAGCATCATCTCACATTCTTAATATTTAGCATAACTTACAATGAATAAGTTTGATTTAATGACCATATTTAGAATCTAGCACCCAACAACTATAGAATACAAACTCTTCTGAAGCATATATTGAATGTTAATAAAAACTGACCATAAAGCAAGTCTCAACAAACTTCAGAGGCTTGGAAATTTCTAGCCATAATTCAGTAAATCAGAAATCAATAACAAAAAGATCACTTGAAAATCCCATACTCTGAGAAATTAAAAAAAAATCTTCTAAACATCTCATTTTATCATAGGAAAAAAAAAAAAAAAAAAAGAAACCAATTTTAGAGACTACAAATTAAGACTTAGTGAACGCAGCTACGTGAGTACCCAGAGGGAAGTAAACGCCTTAAATGCTTACATCAAAAAGGGACAAAACGCTGAAAGTTTGTGAGTGAGCTAAATGCCCAAGCTAAGACCTTAGAACAGGAATATGGAACAAACCCAAAGAAATGAGAACAGAGGTGAGAACAGGAATCTGTGAAATGGAAACACACATATAGGAAGTATCAACAAAGGCAAAAATCGGTTCTTTGAAAAGATAATAAAACAGGCAAACCAAGCAAGCGTGATAGTCCCTTCCCCCAAAACCAAATCGGCACTTCCTACAGGTTTCTCAACAAAATACCTAGATTCCCACCACCTCCACAGCTGCTCCCTGCCCCAGCGTACAGGAGACGCACGTTGGGGAAAGGATGAAGGCAGAGACTGGCACAGGCAGATGGAGAGGACTGGCAGACATGGAAAACGGGGCACTGCCAGCTTCCCCAGCAGCCTTCCCTCAGCAGCTGTCCCTGGGTGATGGGTAAACACTGTGGACCGGAAGAGCAGCGCCAAGCCCCTTGCCCGCCCCGGCTCACCAGTCACCTGGTAAGCCTTCTTCTGTATCTTTCCTTCCCCTCCAGCCCTGCACCTGTCACCCAAAGGATACTTCAGTGGGTCAGACATTTGCCTCCATAAGCCCGCCTGTCGGAAGCAGAGAACCTGGGTTTGGCTCACGTGTTTGACGGTGTGTACACCCTCCTGGGAGGCTCCAGGAAGGGAGACGTTTCCTTTGACCGGCACTGGGCTCCCCAAGAGGACAGCTAAGCTATGACTACAGCATCAGTTGCTTTAAAGTACGATCATTAAACACGAAAATCGTTTCAACTTGTCTACAGAAAACTACAGTCTTCTCCATCACCCTGCTAAATGCACTCTTAAACACTACTGGAAGGTTCCACCGGCCCTTTTCATATATCGTATTTACACACTATAACCTTCAAGTGTACAAACCACAGATGGGAGGGAGGGATGGAAGGAGGGAGGAAAAAAAGAAAAGAAATAGGGAAAATACAAAAAAGCTCTTCACCAACAGTAGCACTCCTGGCCTAAGTGACGCTTCAAGTGCATAAACAATCACAATTCTGAGTTGGGGAAAAAAAAAATCCTTTCTTCCACCTAAAAGTCACTTATAACTTTCAAACATGCAGAAAGATGTTAAGTGATGATTCTCTACTTTCTGTACAGAAACAGATGTGGGGGCCCTCCTGCGAGTGCCCCTGCTTTCTCCCTGGGGTTGAGGAATGGCCAGCCACCCAGCTTCAGCACGATCAGGGTTCTGTGTGGAGGTGTGGATGTTCCCAGGAGGACCCGCAGCCCAGCACCATCAGGGTTCTGTGCAGAGGTGTGGATGTTCCCAGGAGGACGCATGGCCCAGCACCATCAGGGTTCTGTGTGGAGATGCAGATGTTCCCAGGAGGACCCGCAGCCCAGCACCATCAGGGTTCTGTGCAGAGGTGTGGATGTTCCCAGGAGGACGCATGGCCCAGCACCATCAGGGTTCTGTGTGGAAATGCAGACGTTCCCAGGAGGACCCGCAGCCCAGCACCATCAGGGTTCTGTGAGGAGATGTGGATGTTTCCTGGAGGACCCATGGCCCAGCACTATCCCAGGGTTCTGTGTGGAGATGCGGACGTTCCCAGGTGAGCCCATGGCCCAGCACCATCAGGGTTCTGTGCGGAGGTGCAGACGTTCCCAGGAGGTGTGGACGTTCCCAGGAGGACCCGTGGTCCAGCACCATCAGGGTTCTGTGTGGAGGTATGGATGTTCCCAGGAGGACCCGTGGCCCAGCACCAACCCAGGGTTCTGTGTGGAGATGCGGACGTTCCCAGGAGGGCCCATGGCCCAGCACCATCAAGGTTCTGTGTGGATGTGTTGACATTCCCAGGAGGGCCCGCAGCCAGGACCATCAGGGTTCTGTGCAGAGATGCGGACGTTCCCAGGAGGACCCGCGGCCCAGCACCATCAGGGTTCTGTGTGGAGGTGTGGACGTTCTCAGAAGGGCCCGCAGACCAGTGAGCCAGTGTTCAGTCAGCCAACCTAAGTCGCAACTTGGAGACAAGCAGTAACTGTTTTCTTTCTTACTATTCACATTCCTTCCTTCAGCTCAGACAGTGAGCTCTTCATAACTCTCCTGGTCTCCAGCAATCCAATGGGGTGGGACAACTGGTGATAAACATAAATTCCCAAACAGTCTAATTTCCACCCAGGACAGGAAGGCCTTTATCTTTCCACTCTCCTGCACCAGGGGTATTGAAAGATCAGTTGGGAAACGAGGCGGCAGATCCCACGGCAGGGGGCAGCAGCCCGGGTGGGCCGGAGGTACACGTGGGTTCAGCTGGTGGGCTGTGTGGCACCACTTCAAAGGCACAGGGTGAGGGCATCTCCAGGCAAAAATGGCAGACTGAACCCAATCACGTCATCCAGTTCCCTCCAAGATCCCGCTCAAACAGTGTGTGGCTTTTTAGAGAAGACATAACCAACACAAACAGAAACAAAACAAAAGAAACAAAAATGGGATAAAAGAGCAGCAACAAAATTCTGGAAGTCAGAAATCCCGGATGAATCAAGGGTCACTGTCTTACCAGAGACAAGAAGACGGTGGCATTGTCAGCGATGGGGAGGGAGAAGCTGTCTGACCCGGGGCAGTGCCCTGGCTCGGGAGTGGAGCGCCCGGCCTCTCCAGGGGCAGGCAGGGCCAACCAGGAGCTGGGCAGTCGTTTGGGCCCCTCTCTCACCCCACAGGGACAGCAGACACCTGGAGGATCATTTTCTGAACAGGCGAGGGGACCGTACTGGGAAGGGGAAATAGGTGGAAATTTGTATACTAACTGTGAAGACACCACGGTCTTTGCCTCTGAGAATCTGGCAGCCCAGCATCCACGCCCTTCACACGGCGGTGGAAGGCCTGGTCAGCCCACTGGAAAGATGGTGCCCCAAGCAGGGCAGGGGATCCCCGGCTGCCAGCACCTCCACAGCCCCCAAGGGGCCCATCACCCTTTGGGTGGCCTCTCCCAAAAACAAGCAGACAGCGGCATGTCAGTCCAGTGAGCCCGATGCCTGGCCAGGACACACGTCCAGACATGCCAGGGAAACTTCTATCCCGGAAGGCAGAGACCAAAGGGGCAGATGACAAGCACATGGAGGGGATGCAGTACATAGGGACGAAAGGCCCAGGATGGATGGTGTGACCCTCAGAGAGGCAGGGGAGACGTCCCATCCAGGATGGCCTAGTGGGAAGGGCAGGTGTGTCCACAGAGGCAGAAGGGGCCAGGAGACAGGCACACGGGCTCGAGGAAAACTGGTTCTAACCCAGTCAAGTCAGCATCCACACATCACAGGGCCCCCAGGATTCCAGGCCCAGGGAGATGAGACAGGGCCTCCCCAGGGGGATCAGACAAGGCCTCCCTAAAGACACATACTTACTTCACAACTGTGCCAGGGACCGCCTGAGCAGAGGCTCGGGGGGCTGTGCCGGGAGCTGAGGGTACAGCACCAGTCCCCCCACTGCTGTCCCCTCAAGGTCGCCTTGGCCCCTCTGCTCCTTTGGCCAAGAGAGCAGGGTGCAAGAGAGAGCCACCCGGCCAGGCCGCACGTCCAGCCCAGCGAGCCTGACGCCCGGCCAGGCCGCACGTCCAGCCCAGCGGGCCTGACGCCCGGCCAGGATGCACGTCCAGCCCAGCGGGCCTGACGCCCGGCCAGGATGCACGTCCAGCCCAGCGGGCCTGACGCCCGGCCAGGATGCACGTCCAGCCCAGCGGGCCTGACGCCCGGCCAGGATGCACGTCCAGTCCAGTGGGCCTGACACCTGGCCACCTGTGCGGCCAGCCCAGGGCTTGGCCACACACCCCTGTGCAGACCTGGACCCTGCGTCCTTCTCTCTGAGCCCTCTGTCATTCAAAAGTGTATCATTGGGGGGCCCTTGATTTGGTGAGGCCTGAGTAAAGAAACAGGGAAGCAGAGAAAGAAGGACAGGGAAGTAGGAAAAAAGGAAAGAATTAGAGAAGTGGTCCGACTAGAGAGTGACGGAAACCACAGGAGAGCCGCTTTGAGCAGAACGGAGCCGCGCTCCAGGGGGTGTCCATTCCTCTCTAGCTGGACCACCTTCCTGCTCACTGGGACCTACAGTACCAAGGCCACTGTCCTAGGTTCTAGAAGAGCCGGGAGAATGCAAGAGCACAGTCAGGAGCCGCACAAACGTCAAGTCGACTCTGACTCATGGCAACCCCCTGCATGTCAGAGTAGAACTGTGCTCCATAGGGTTTTCAGTGGCTGATTTTTCAGAAGCAGATCACCAGACCTTTCTTCCAAGGTGCCTCTGGGTGGACTCGAACCTTCAACCTTTCAGTTAGCAGCTGAGCATGTTAACCATTTGCACCAGTGAGTACTTATGTAGTAATAGTATAGTGTGGAGATGATATATAATGACTTCAGAATAATGACTACCTCTGGGAAGGGAGAAAGGGCATGGCTTCATCCATAATTGTCACACTTCATTTCTTCACAGAAACAAAGACACACAAAGCTAGAGTAATATTAATATTTGTTATATCTTCACGGTAGGCAATGGTAGTGTGTTTTATGTCTTTTCTGATGCTGTTGTTGTCAGGTGCTGTCAGGTCAGTTCTGACTCATGGCGACCCCATGTACGACAGAACGAAACACTGCCTGGTCCTGTGCCATGCCCACAATCATTGTTATGCCTGAGCCCATTGTTGAAGCCACCGTGTCAATCCATCTCGTTGAGGGTCTTCCTCTTTTTCACTGACCCTCTACTTTACCAAGCATGATGTCCTTCTCCAGGGACTGATCCCTCCTGATAACATGTCCAAAGGATGTGAAACGAAGTCTCCCCATCCTCGTTTCTAAGGAGCATTCTGGCTGTACTTCTTCCAAGACAGATTTGTTCGTTCTTTTGGCAGTCCGTGGTCTATTCGATATTCTTCGCCAGCACCACAGTTCAAAGGCATCCATTCTTCTTCAGTCTTCCTTACTCATTGTCCAGCTTTTCCACGCATGTGGGACAACTGAAAGCACCACACCTTGGGTCAGGTGCTCCTTAGTCCTTAAAGTGACATCTTTGGTTTTTAACACTTTAAGGAGGTCTTTTGCAGCACATCTGCCCAATGCAACGCGTCGTTTATTGCTTGACTGCTGCTTCCACGGGCATTGATTGTGGATCCAGATAAAATTAAATCCTTGACAACTTCAATCGTTTCTCTGTTTATCATGATGCTGCTTGTTGGTCCAGTTGTGAGGATTTTTTTCTTTATGTCTTTTATGATAGAAGAAACCCCGGTGGCGTAGTGGTTAAGAGCTCGGCTGCTAACCAAAAGGTCGACAGTTTGAATCCACCGGGTGCTCCTTGAAATTTCTATGGGGTGGTTCTACTCTGTTCTATAGGGTCACTATGAGTTGGAATCAACTCAACGGCAATGGGTTTGGTTTGGTTTTTTTACGACACAAATATTTTATAATTAAAATTTAAAATTTTTTAAATTTTTATTTCTGTAAAGAACCATATGTATATGTTTACAGAAGTTAAGGGGGAAGTTGAAGAAAATGAATTAATACAAAACAAATAGTGTTTTGGCTTTCTGCTTTTACAGCATAGATTTCCCAACAAAAGTGATACTCTTGTGTGAATTATCTAAAATCTCAACTCAAGACGGCAAACAAAGAAACGGTATGAATGGCGCTGTCCCACTGAAATAAGAATTTCTAAAGACTAAGGGTGTTCAGAGGAGCCCTGGTGGCACAGTGGTTAACTGCTCAGCTGCTAACTGAAAGCTTGGCGGTTTGAACCCACCAGCCGCTCCACAGGAAAAAGATGTGGCAGTCTGCTTCCATAGAGATTACAGCCTTGGAAACCCTATGGGATAGTTCTACTCTGTTCTCTAGAGTCACTAAGAGCTGGAATTAACTCGATGGCAATGGATTTGGTTTTGGTTTAAGTGTATTTTTAAAAAACAAACAAAAACTCACCGCCGTCCAGTTAATTTAGACTCATATGTCAGAGCAGAACGGTTCCATAGGGTTTTCTTGGCTGTGACCTTTCAGGAGCAGATCTCCAGGCCTTTCTTCCACAGCACTGCTACATGAGTTTGAACTGTCAACCTTTAGGTTAGCAGTCAAGCACAAACAAATTGCGCCACTGGAAGAACCATAACCAGAAGAAAGGCAGTGCTGAGTGGCCACCATGTACGAGAAGGTCAAGGTCAGCCAAGGAAGGAGAGGAGGCCGGGGAGGGGCCGGGATCTGTGCATGTTTTCCAGCCACAGCACGAGCTTTGGGTTCTAAAGGAACACGCTTCCCCAGCAAGTGCGGGGGTAACTCCTGCAAATTACATACATCGGCTGGTTTTCACACCACCCAGCAGCAAAGGAGTGCTTAGATTATACTCAATTGTTAGAAAATGTGCAAAAGCCAGCTGGGAGTGACATACAACAAGTCTAAGAACGTTTCTTCTCCAATATCATAAAAATGCAACTTTGAAGAAAATTTCACATTGATTTTCAAATTATTATACAGCCTGAGATTAATACTTCCTTGTGGCGTGGGTTTTACCGTGGGCTGGAATGACCAACCTCCCTGACACACACTCAACCCCTTCACCTTAAGCTGCCCTTAAGGTGCGTCCTACATGTGCGGCCTCAACGTCAAGGTCACGGGTGCTGCTGTGCACGTGTGTCCCCTTACCCCGTGGGGGGCTTGTGGGCACTGGGTTAGGATCCTTCTCAAACAGTTTGACAACCGATGTTGTAAAAATGTGCAGTGAGTGCTAGGAGGGGCCACGACGTCCCTCTACTCCGGCCAGCAGCGCCTGTCAAACCACTGCTGTCGTGGATTCCAACTCACAGCAACCCGACAGGACGGAGCAGAACTGCCCCATAGGGTTTCTAAGGAGCGGCTGGTGGATTCGAACTCCTGACCTTTTGGTTAGCAGCCCAGCTCTTAACCACTGCGCCACCAGGGCTCCGGGAACCTGTTAGGAGGAAGTTAAGTGGCTTGTCTCAGCTACATGGGGTGTAGACAAATCTCCACCCAGCATTCCTCCTGAGTTGGGCGGTTCTCCCCAAGGAGGAGAATGGGTGTGAAATGTCCCGGGACTCTGAGCCACCACTGTGACAGTGACACCCCACGCCAACATCAGGACCAGCCAGGGGGCGTGAGGAGACAACGTGGGTTCAGGAACTACCGAAAATCAGACATACACATCTGATCTTCACGAGGACCCTGCAGAGAAGGCGTTACTATCCTCATCTAATAAACGAGGGAACAAAGCCCAGAGACATTAAGTAACTTGCCTAATGTCAGACAGTCGAACACAGTGGAGCCAGGACCCCAGACGTGCCCTGAAGTCCACATATGACCACGAAGCCCGGGGCCACTTCAGGTCCTACAGGCAGGCCATACTTCCCGAGTAGAAACCTACTGTGGAACCCGCCTCCTTCTTGCTCACCTGGAGGCCACCCACATTTTCCGTCACTCACAGAGACCAGCCCCCGGGGCAATCTGAGGATCTGCTGTCTAGGCTCAGCCCCTGGGCACACCAGGAGACACCTTCAGATGCTCACGCTGCACAAGGGTTCAGTGTTTCAACAAAAATAACACAGTAAAATGAGCTCTGGAGAACGTGAAGATCCAGACTGTCTACATGGGCCGCAATACAACAGTAAGTACATCCTTCATATTCTGTTGTAAAGCTCCACCCCCTCCTCCCTGCCCCAGCATCCTGGGCAGGTAGGCACCGAGGCTGAAGAGGAGGTGTGTGAAGCCAGCCCATATAAAAGAGCCACTGTGGGCCTCCCTGCAGGAGGCCGGAGCACCCGCCCGGGACCTGGGCACCTTCTAGGAGCGTGGCAGGGAGACAAGCCAAGCTCTGTGCCCGGGGAAGTGCCCAGCGCCGTCCTGGGCTGACCAGGGAATCACTACATGCAAAAAGAAACCGCTTCTCTCAAAAGCCCAGCCTAGCTGCCCACTTGCTTTGGGATTAAGGGAGACGAGCAAAGGCGAGCAACTGGAGGGCCCGGGGAGACCCGGGGGGGCCCAGGAAGGGGCATGCGGGGCTGGCCCACCTCCCTGGCCCCAGCCAGTGCTGCCCTCGGGACACAAGGTGGCTGGGAGGGAGCGTGGAGCGGGCAGTGGAGGGGCAGCCGTCAAAGGCCACAGAGACCAGGCCTCAGGACGTGACAGTGGCAGGTGTCCGGCAGGCTGCCCTCAGAGCTGACAGAGTGGCGTGGGGTGGTGAGAACAGTGCCTTGTGGAGGGTCGTGTTTTAACTCTCGTACAGCCACGTGGCCTGTGAAGGGCACCCACGCGCCGAGCAGAGTCCCTGGGGGAAACGGCGCAGGAATGGGTGTTTTACAGAAAAAAGCCGAGAAGAGCAAGTCTATGCGGTCACACAGATCTGGGAAAGACTGCTTCAGGGACGAGAGTGAGAGAGACGTACGCAGAGTACCACGCATTCGGAAATAGAGAAATAGCTCACGCAGGATGGGAGATTCAGAGTCACGGGTGATGCTTTTTAAATTAAAGACGAGCAACCCCGGCGGCTCATTTTACCATGAAGAGTGAGTGCGGGGCCAGGGAGGACAAGGGGGCATCTGCCTGGCCGTGTGGCTGGCCGCAGCCTGGCCACCCCAGCACAGCCTTCTGACCCAGCCCGGCCCCACTGCAAGCCGGGAACTCTGTGTGCCCCCGGCCCCCAGAGAGCTCAGGGCCTGGGGCTGTGCCTCACACAAGCAGCTGGAACCTCGAGAAAGAACGCATCCTTTGAGGCTCATGACAGAGTGGCTACATTTCTCTGCCACTCACGGCATCGAGCCAATGCCCAATTCATTTCTAGAAAAGGTGGCCTACAGACCCCAGGAATTGAGCGCCCAAATTCAGCGAGTCTGAGAACCCACAGCCCCCCTTTCTGATAACACCCCCCAGTAAAGTGGAGCCCCAGTCCCCACCTCTGGGGCACAGCCCAGTTCGGACAGGCCGCGGGCGACTTACCTGTGCTGGGCATGTGGTTCACGCGGGCAGGGCTGAGCAGCTCCACTGGCTGGTCCCGGCCAGAAAGTCCATCTGCAGAACAGAAAAGGCACTGGCTTCAGAGTCTGCTCACATGGCAGAGAACACTTCACCCCGAGGGCCTGCAAGGAGCAACCCAGCAGATAACGGGCGTACACGTGCCCTTCCTGTTGGCACGTTGGCTCCAGCACGGATCCCTTCTCTTTGCAGAATTGTGAAATAAAAGAACTTTTGCAGAATGACCGCACGGTCCCCAGTGGAGATCGGCAAGACCCCGACTTCTGGCCCAGGAGCACCTGGCCGAGCTGTTTCCGTGTTGCTTCTGGTCTGTGGCAACCACGCTATACCTGCTTGTATTTGTCAGGACAACTATGACATCAGCTTTTTGGCAGGGACCACAGCAGTGAGACACTGAAAAGAGAAGGCTGCCCGCCTTCCTCACAGGTAACAACAAACGGCCTGGCTGCCAGCACACATGGGCCGGGACGTGCAGCGTGACAGCCGTGCGGGGGCTCGCGGGCGGGAAAAGGAAATGGGCCGGCACCAGGAATACCAAGACACACAAACCAGCTCTTAGAAAAATTCTGCTGGGGCCTACGATTCAAGGACTCATTTCATTTAAACTGCCTTCTGGATTGTATTCACGGAGCATCTCTCTCTGTCCAGGCCAACTCCAAAGATAGGCCCGGGACCCAGCCACTCCGTAAACCAGGAGGCACCGGGCGTGGACAGATGGCGAGGAAGGAACTGGTAAAACTTCCAGGAATCCCACTGTTCTCCTGCAATTAGCCTCGGCCAAGTGAGGCAGAATGGCTCACAATGGCACGGCTATCACTGCTGACTTCTGACACCACGGTCACTTCAATGCTAACGTAAGGAAGACAGCAGTGGTGTCCAGGGCAGACGGGGAGATCTTGGGTCGTCACAGCCGGACAAAAACACACAGCGTCACTTTTTCCCAAAATGGGTCCTATCTCGAGTAGCCTTCAAAGTCGGCGTGAAAGGCCAGCATGTTTGTAGGCGTGGACAACACAAGCACGCTGAGGGCACTTCACAGCTCTGGGGACAGGACGCTCCCTGAGGAGTGACCCGGAGCTCGTGCCGGCCCACGAGGTGACACCGTCCCACACAGTGGCACCATCCTGCGAGGTGAGCCCTGCTGGGAGCAGAAGGGGTGCCCTGCGCCTCGCCGGGAAGCAGGTCTGGGGTCGGCTAGGCCTCCCCTCCCACCAGCCAGCACCCTTCCCTGACTCTGGCCACTTCAAGGTAACACAATAGATCGAGAGTAACCTGTCAGGCATATTTGGGGTTAAGATACTCCAGGCTGAGTCAGTGAAAGGGGTAGCAGGTCCTACGTGTCCTTCACAAGCCACCTTCAGGCCCACGGAAACAACCCCAACTGTTTACACCAAGGGCATGTCTCTAGGACCGTGACCACCCGCGAAAGGCGGGACGCTCAGTAGTGAACATACACGCCCTGTATCCTGTGCAACCTCCACCGTGGCTCACAGAGACCTTGAGACGGGGCAGGACCAGGCAGTGCTGCATTCTGCTGAGCACGGGGCGCCATGAGTGGGAGTCTGCTCGACGGCAATTAACAACATGCATCTCAAGGGCCGAGCAAGCGCCTGGCAGTGCCAGCGTATTCTGTGGTAGTAGGAATGAGGGCATTCCTTCCCTTCACCCCGCCTCCACCCTTCTAGTCTGCGTAGACTCAAACCCAGTAACAGGGGAACTTGCTAGAAGCACGCGCGCAGTGACTGGGATCCCCACCCCCCGCAGTGAATACCTGAGTGTCAGGGTGGGTGTTTGCTGTCATTCTGCCTGCTCAGATCCACTGACCACTCCCTGGTCTGTCTGTGACCAGAGGAGGTTCTGGAAGGGAGAGGCAGGGCCGCCCTGGACACAGGCAGGGCCATCTGCAATGGAAGAACCTGAATCACTGCACCAAGCTGAGAAAAGGGTACCCGGCGCCTCCCCTGCCATTTCAACTCCAGAACCACACGTGGTCTGGGAGAACTAGGCGCTCTAGGAGGGTGTAGCAGGCCTCACAGGGGTGCTGGGGACACTGAATTGCAGGGACACCTGAGGGCTGACAGCAAACAGGAGAAGCTCTGGTACTTCAAAAGCTAACTTAACAAGATAGGTCAGAAGTTCCTGGGGTGGACATGTGTTTGCTGGTGTGTGTGTGTGCCTGCACGCGCATGCACGCATGGACACACATTTGGTTACTAAAATAGATGCAGAGAAAAGTCAAAATAAAGGGTAGCGTAGACAATGGGGACAAAAATTTACCAAGTCCCCTTACCTGATGACGCTCCCTTGCCTTCCACTTGACTAAAGAGGGGAAAGGGACAAAGTCCCTCCTGCTGGGTGCTGGCCAGGAAGAGGCCTCTCCCCCATGCCCCCTCAGCATGCTGGAGGCTGGCCACAGAAGACACCTCTCCCCCATGCCCCCTCAGCACACAGGGGGCTGGCCACAGAAGACACCTCTCCCCCATCCCCCCTCAGCACACAGGGGGCTGGCCAGGAAGAGGCCTCTCCCCCATGCCCCCTCAGCATGCTGGAGGCTGGCCACAGAAGACACCTCTCCCCCATGCCCCCTCAGCACACAGGGGGCTGGCCACAGAAGACACCTCTCCCCCATGCCCCCTCAGCACACAGGGGGCTGGCCACAGAAGACACCTCTCCCCCATGCCCCCTCAGCACACAGGGTGCTAGCCACAGAAAGTGCCTCTCCCCCATGACCCGTCAGCACGTGGGGGGCTGGCCACAGAAGACACCTCTCCTCATGCCCCTAAGCATGCTGGGGGCTGGCTGCAGAAGGTGCCTCTCCCCATGCCCCTGAGCAGGTATCTGAGAAAGCACTGCCCACAAGGATGTGCCCGCCTGAACACTAACGTTCCCCATGAGAGGGCACAGCGGGGTGCACGTTCTGGACAAACCTCCCCCTCACACACCCTGTGCATCTGTGTGGGACTCGGGCAATGGTGCCCCCTACTGGGGCCACAGGCCAACGTGAAGCCAGCATTTCCCTGCCCTCACCTGCAGGACCTGTGGTAGGATCTTACTAGAAATCCAATCCCCTTGTTCCATTAAATCATGAAAGCGGGCTCTGCGTACTGAAGAGTCATCGTCAGAGGTAAAAAGACTCAGTCAGCAGATACTCTGATTACCCAGGGCGGTCCCCAACTCTGGGCTGAACACCCCAGAGGCACACAAGCTGGGGGCCCCCACGCAGGACTTGTGCCTCCACCCACCCCGGCTCCATATCGCCTCCTCCAGGTAGTACCTGGCGCTGGGATGCTCAGCAGGCTCGTCAGCCACACACGCTCGTCCCTGTGAGAAATGTGAGACTTGGGCTAACAGCCTTGAGTGCCCCAAGCCATGGGAATCTTCTTTCCCTCAGTGTGTAAGCTATTGAAAAACATCCAAGTTGTATAATAAAGCTTGTAAGATAAGGGGGGGGGCTGATGAAGTGGGAATGGTGGAAAGGTTGGCGGTGGCTGCAGGTGGGGGTGGGTACCTGAGGGTTCACCATATACACTAGTCTCTCTGCTTTTGTATTTATTTGAACTTTATCATAATAAAAGTTTTTCAAGAGATTTCAAGAGTAATGACAAGCCCTCATTTCCCATCAATATAATCTTCCCTGAGTTAATATCTGGTAGATAAATCCGTCCACCTAATTCTTTCATTAATATTCCTTCATAATCACCAGTTTATCATCAGCCCCTAGTTCAAGCACCCAGACACTCCTGGCTAACAAGCACTTCAACACACATGCACTCACGCCCTGCCCACATGCGGGGTCTGCACCCTCGCCACCCAGGCGCACGCCCTGCCCACTCGCGGGGTCTGCACCCTCGCCACCCAGGCGCACGCCCTGCCCACACGCGGGGTCTGCACCCTCGCCACCCAGGCGCACGCCCTGCCCACACGTGGGGTCTGCGCAGGGGAGGACGGTGTCTCCACCCTAATGGGAGGTGCCCTGTTTTTGCCACGTGCCCCACAAGGCTTAATTTGTAAAACCTATGACCTAATGAGAGGTCCTAGGTGATGCAAAAGGTTAGAACACTCCGCTAACCTAAAGGTTGGCGGTTCGAGTCCACCCAGAGGTGCCTTGGAAGAAAGGCCTGGCAATCTACTTCCCCCAAAATCAGTCATTGAAAATCCTCTGGAGCCCAGTCCTACCTTGACATACGTGAGGTCGCCATGAGTCAGAATGGACTCGACGACAGGTAGGTTTTTTTATGACCTGATCAAGTCAAACAGGACAAAATGTTCAAGCAGCCTCAGCCCCAGATACTCAGACACCAAGCAGAAAGGCTGAAGTTAAATTAAGGGAAGAACATGGTCCAGATTTAACCACAAAAGAAAGAGTAAGCAGCCCATTACTCAGGAATTTTCTCTGGGAAAATTTAAAAGTAGAAAAATGCCGCCTCACCCACACCTATTTGAGATAGGATCCACAAAACCAGAGAGCTTCGGTGATGAGGACAAACACAGCAGGAGGCTGTGACCACAGGCCACAGGGAGGAACCTCTGGGGCAGGTGGTGCCCACACACGGACACGGAGCTGCTGGGGAGCAAAGCGGGTTTGGCCCATCGCCGCAGTCCCAGCCCCGAGTAGAGCCCAGCACGGGGGACTGGGAGCCGGGCTCGGCACAGACTGAATGAACGAGCAAGCAAGTGGGTGACAGAGAGGGCACAGATGACTCGAAGAAATGCTTTTGCCAGTGCTGTGTGGAGTCAACGTGGCTGTGTTCTGGAGGCTGGACAGCGTGCGTCAGTTTCCTGATGGCCAGAGGCAAACACTTCCTGGAGGGAGTTTCTCGGCCACTCTCAGACTTTGTCCAGGCACTGCTCGGGACACCTGCCTTCTGCCCTGAACAAGACAACCCGAGATGGCAGCTCTAATGAGCAGCTCAGCCCTGCACATCCGCAGGGACACAATTGAGAAAACGCCCCGGCCCGCCTTTGACAACACCCCTTGTCCCTGCCCTGAGGATGCCCATCTGCTGTGGAGGGGACGGAGCAGAGTGAGTCATCACAAAGCTGCTTTGTGGGAGACAGGTGTAAGAGGGGACCTCGGATGTTGACTGCATGGATTTCTCAGAGCCGGAGCGGGAGATGAAATAGGACAGGAGTTAGCGCAGCCCTTTGAAAGAACACAAAACAAACCCTTCTGTGCCTGGTTGACTCATTTAAAATCGGTTTCTACACAGCTCCGTTTGACTGAATTTAGGGGCCTCAGAAAGCAACGGAGCCATGGTGAAGGCTGGAAAGGCGTGCTGACACGGATGTGCTGGTGGTAACCACACCTGCCTCCCACAGCTGTGACCAGCTGGCCCATGTGAGAAAGCCGGAGGTCCAGCTGCTCAGGCCATACCTGCCACTTCTACTTTTCTGCAGGCGTTCTTCCACTTTCTCAGCTGAAACCACCAAACGCCATGCAGTCTGACGGACCAAAGTCCTGGCGAGAGCAGCCCTCGCCTGGGCAGGACCGGACCTGTGCAGAGGAGGCCGTGTCCTGGAGGCCTCATGGCCCTGCGGGAGTTAGGGATCGGACAAGCCTGGTCCTACGCACGCGTCACATAAGCAGTGCATGTTACTTGGAATCCCAGGCTGTGTCATGCTCTGTCCAGTGGAGCCCCAGGGCTGACTAAAGGAGGAAAGAAAGCAAATCCCTAGAAAGTGCGGCAGAATCCCTGCTGAGCGAGACTCCATTTGATCCTCCCACTTCCACTTCACCTGTAACCAGCACCGCCCCCCCGCCCCCGTGGCCACAGCCACATCCACGACCAGGGACAGATTACCCAATAAAAAAGATACTCACAGGCTTACTCGAGCTTACCTCCTCACCTGTAGGGCACAATTTCACTTGTTTTGATGTGATGAAAAACAGGTGAAATTGTACCCTACAGACTAGTAAGGAAGCACAAGTAAGCGCATGTGTACCTTTGCTTACTGGTTTAATCCGCCCCTGCCCAGGACGTGTATCCCCAGCCCCTGCCAAGACAGCTGGTCAGGGCCAAAACTTCTCCCAAATGTGTGAGTCAGCAGCTAAAACCACCGTATGGACAAGCCATCCTCCAACCCACTTTCCACGTTGCTGGGTATAAAAATTAGCTGAAAGGTATCTGTGGTTAAGTGACAGGAAGCCGGAAAAAAGGCACATATTAAGCAGATCATGAGAAATGAGTCACTAATTCATAACAAAAAAACACAATGGCCTTTTGGAAAAAGTCTGCAGAGGCATGTGAGCTGCACAGCTGGAGGGCATTAAGGCGGTGCCACTTAAGGGCCCAGAGGAGGATGGAAACCAGCTCCAGGCTGAACCCACCTATTATGGACTGAATTGTGTCCCACCGAATTGTAAATCCTAACCTCTATGCCTTTGGCTATAATCCCACTTGGGAATGAGTTTTCTGTTATGTTAATGAGGCAGGATTAATTAGTGTAGGGTGTGTCTTGAGTTAATCTCTTACAAGAGATAAAAAGAGCAGATTAGGCAAGCAGATGGAGCGAAAAGAGATGTCAAACCATATGAAGATTACCCTGGAGCAGAAGCTCAGAAGAGATAAGGACCTTCCACCAGAGCCAAAAGAGACAGAAAGCCTTCCCACAGAGCCAGCACCCTAATTCAGACTTCTAGCCTCCTGAACTGTGAGAAAATAAACTTCTGTTTGTTAAAGCCACCCATATGTGGTATTTCTGTTATAGCACCACTAGACAACTGAGACAGAATTTGGTACCAGAACAACGGGGTGCTGCTCTAAAAGATACCTAAAATGTGGAAGCAGTTTTGGGTAATGGGTAGATGCTGGAAGAGTTTTAAGGTACTTAATAGTAAAAACCTAGATTGCCTTGAAAAGACTGTTTGGTAGAATTATGGATGTCAACAGTGATTCTGGTGAGGGCTCAGAGGGAAGTGAGGAGAGCTGTAGGAAAAGTCTCTATCGTCTTAGAGAATACATATGGCGCTAGCAATGAAATGTTGTTAGACATGTGGACGTTAAATGTGCTTCTGGTGAGGCTTTAAAAGACAATGATGAACAGGTGATTGAACAATGGAGCAGGGTGGTGCTTTTTATGCAGTGGAAGAACTTGTCTGAATTATGTTTAACGTTTGGTGGAAGGTAGAACTTGTAAGTGATGAACTTGGATATTTGGCTGAGGAGATTTCTAAGCAAGATCTTAAAGGGGCCATGTGGTTTCTCCCTGCTGCTTATAGTAAAATGCAAGAGGAAAGAGGTAGACTTAAAAATGAACCATGCAAAATGAAGACAAAACTTAAAGATTTAAAAAGTTCTGTTCTAGGACACGTGTCATAGAATGTTCACCAAGGATGTGGCTACACAATCTTTTGTTAAAGATATTAAGCCTGTGATTGATAGATCTAACCAACCACCACAGCAGAAAACCCACCAGCTTAGACTGAAGGGCAAAGAGAACAAAAGGAAAGAATGCTGTCTGCCTCTTGGAATTCTACAGACAGGAAATAGGCAAAGGAGCTACATCTGTTGTCCTCCAAGAAAAGGATCATCCCTGGAGTAGCCTGGAGATTAGCAGAACTGTTGGAAGGAGCACAGGAAGCAGGGCCTTTTTGGTTTCAAAGGGTGGGGCCACGGTCTCCTGGAGCTTAAAGGGTGGGGTCACAGCCTCCAAGGTTTCAAAGAGTCGGATCTTCAACAACTCAGTTCCTGAGTGTGGGGCTGCCATACCCAAAAGGTAGAAGGATGGGGCCTACCAGGGCTGAGGGAGTGGGGTCTCCACTCAAATGGTCTAGGAGAATGGGGCCACCCAAAACTGAGGGAGCAGAGTCGTTATCCCAGTGGGCCTGGAAGGCATAGCTGAAGCCCAGGCCCAAGGGGCCTCTACCCAGAATCCAGAAGGCATGGCCAACACCCAGAGTCTGGAGGGTGGGATCCTTACCCAGGTGGTCCCAAAGAACAAAGGATTATTTTTAAGTCTTGAGAGCTAATGTAAATTGTTCTGCTGGGTTTTGGACTTGCTTGGTACTTCTTATCCCTTCTTGCCCTCCAATTTCTCCCATTTTTAATGGAAATGTTTATTTTGTGCCTGTTCCATCATTGTACTTTGGAAATAGATACCTTGTAGTCTAGATTTCACAGGTCCACAGACGAACAGGAATTTTGTCCCAGGATGGAATATGCCTCAAATCTCACCTATATTTGATTTAGATGACTCAGAATATGAGATTCTGGACTTGGAGTTGACCTTTTGTGATGATATGATAGGGTGAATGTGTTTTGTATGTGTCAAGGACATGATTTTGGAGGCCAAAGAGTGGAATGTTATGGATTGAATTGTGTCCCCCCAAAACATGTGTTGTAAATCCTAACCTCTATGCCCATGGTTATAATACCATTTGGAATGAGTTTTCTGTCATGTTAATGAGGCAGGATTAGTGTAGGCTGTGTCTTGAGTTAATCTCTTACAAGAGATAAAAAGAGATGATTAGGCAAGCAGAGATGGGGTAAAAGACATGCAAAGCCACATGAAGATTGCTCAGGGGCAGAAGCTCAGAAGAGATAAGGAAGGACCTTCCTCCAGAGCTGACAGAGACAGAAAGCCTTCCCCTAGAGCTGACCCTAAATTTGGAATTCTAGCCTCCTAAACTATGAGAAAATAAATGTGTTTGTTAAAGTCACCCACTTGGGGTGTTTCTTTTCTAACAGCAGTCTATTTTCTGAGGACTTTGCCCCAAGACCAGCATTTCTCAGTCTCTGTAGGGAAGCAGAAGTCTTTACCTCCTTACTCAGAAGTGACTATCCATGGTCAGATGTCAAGGACAAGGACAGGGAGGAGGTGGGGCTGACCCAGAACCACTCTGCTAATGGTCCACCCACGTGATGCCCAGATTCAACGCTCACAGGGGCTGCACCCCAGAGCAGCAGCTGCAGCCCAAGGAGCATGCTGGCCCTGGGGTCTCACGCAGCAAATGCCTGCTAAGTTGCTTTAAGGATGACGCTTTCACACCCCTTGGGTGGAACGGCTTTCTCCGCTGGCACTTTAGGACATGATTTGCTTCAGTTCACTAAAAGTACTTCATTTTCTAAACGACTGTTCTCACTAGTTGCTGGTAAACTGAACAAAAAAGCCTTGCGTTCTAAATCAGAAATAGAAACAGCTAACTCTTATCGGGCGCCTCTTATGGGCCAGGCACTCGGCTGAGCACTTCATTAGTTCATGGAGTCCTCACAAGAGGAATAAAGGGCATAGGTCCTGTTAACGCCCCATTTCAGAGGTGAGGAAAGCAAGCCATGGAGACACTGAATGACTCGGCCAAGGTCGAGGCCAGCTTCCTACCCAAACCCACCCCTTGGTGCCATGCTGCCTCTGCACGCCAGCACACAGTCCACACCACTTCACTCATTCATTCACTCACTCATTCACCAAAGCTGACTAACCTAGTTACTGAGCGACTGCCGTAGGTCTAGGGCCGCAGCAGTGAACATGACAGAGCCCTGCCCCCTAAACTTCCACTAGGGGAGAGGGGACGACACGTAACTAAACAGACTGCATGGAGCCACGTGCTGGGAATAAAAACTGTGAAGGCAGAACGTGACTGGGAGGCTTCGCTTTAGACAAAGTGACCCAAGACGGCCCTTCTGAGGAGTGGCACCTGGGCAGGAACCTGGATGGCACCGAGAACCAGCCAGGTAAAGCACCCCAAGAAAGAGCAGCGAGGTGAGGGGGACCAGCAAAGGCTGTGAGGTGGGACTCCTGCTGGGTCCCAGTGGGGCTGTGGCTGAGTAACCAGGAAGCAGGGCGACAGGCCATGGGGCCAGACCACAGGTCCTGGGGCCCCGGCGAGGACCTCCTGCTCTGACCTATGCTTTAAGGGGCTTGTTTAGCTCCATGTAGAGTATTAACCCAAGTCACCCAGGGCAGAACAGGGAGGCGGAGCAGAGAAGAGAGTGACGATGTGTTTCAGAGCCCAGGCCTGGGACCAGGATGGCTCCAGGGAGCAGGTAACAAGTGGGCAGAGGTGGGATCGATTTGGAAGGTGAATCCACCAGGACATTCTAGGGGATTATGTGATGTGTGGGGTGCTGTGAGGCACTGCTGCATCCTAGGACAGGTGGGCTGGCGGGTGCTGCTATGCCTGGTGGGGGCCACGGAGGGTGCTGTCATGAACCCATGAACATGAAGAGGCCCACAAGCCGTTCTGAAGAGAAAACGGTACCGCACAACTCTCTCGTGTTTTGCTGGTTTAGAAATTCTACACTGACCCCACAGCTCCTCAAAGAACAGTCTTCATTGTTGCCAAGCCCCAGGCTCCCAATACCCACTCATCTTGGGTGGAGCTCCGGCCTTCTGAAATACTTATCAATCTCTCTAGCTGAGCTGCTAAAGGAGAAAAAAGAAGAGTTGAATATTAGATGGTACACACTCCACACAGCAATGCTACGCCCGGAAAGCCTGCGTGAAATGAGCACAAGCAAAGAAAACGGGCCAGGTTTATCTCGTGGGTGGCTTCACGGTGGCGTTCATTCTCCTCACGCCACACAGATCCCTCTCCTCGTCCTGAAACATGTTAGCCCATGATCACTCTTCGTTTCAGACAGTCACCCCTGCCCGGGACTTTTCCTGATGCTGAGGAGAGCATCCCCATCACGGCACCTGCAGCTCCCGTGGCCTTTTCAAGCTGGGAAACAGGTGGCAGTGGGCTCCTCCATGCTTGCTAGCGTTACGCACACACGTCTTCTGGTGAGGAAGGTGTCACTTATTTAACAAACATTTATCAGGAGCCGAGTATGCTACAGGCATTGCACTGGGAGCTGAGAATCCCAAGGTGACGAAGGGACAGTGTCTGCCCTCTGGAGCCACGGAGGAGACGTGTAAGTAATAGCATCATTTCATCCTCAGCACCCAAGTCGCCATCTCCAGAGGTGGCTTCTGAGGGGCCCTGGACCACCACCCAAAGCCAAGGAGAATGGATGATGAGCAGTGGGCAGTCAGGGCCACCTCCTGGATGGATGTGTCCAGACACGGTGTCACCCGCAGGCTCAGTCCAGCTACAGTCCATCACACTGTCCCACCTGCCACCTGAGGCCTGGGGCCACCAGTGCCTCCTCGTGGGCCAGAGTGCAGGCTCAGCCTCAACCGCAGGCCACGTGTGGAAGCACCCTGAAGTCATGTGATCTCAAGTTCACCCTTGGTGACACCTGATGGCTGCCCTCTCCTTTGAAGGCACAGCTTTCCTGGGACCGTGGGTTCAGGAGGCCCAGCCCTGGGGGACAGACAAGGGGCTTCTTTCCCATGGCTGCACGCCCTGGTCACTGCCCCGGGGCTGGACGGGAGAACCTGTCCCACGGCCTGGCTCCTGTCCCACCATACTCTAGCACGTTCTTGCCGCCACAGGCCACGGTAAAGGGAAGAGCTCTATCTCACAGACAGAGCTGCCGGGTCTGGGATCGAGATCTGGGATGCAGGAAAGGGCCACCCTCCCCACTGCAGACGAGGGGCTCACCCACCAGGCCCCACCAGGCCCCCACTCCCCCCGCCACATCTCACTCCAAGAACAACATCAATTCATGAATGTAGCCAACAAACACAACAGGAGGCTCCTAAGGGGCCTCGGCAGGCCCCGGTCCTGGGGGACCTCGGCACGCCCCAGTCCTGGGCGGCTGGGCTCCCTCAGGAGCTGCCAGCTCACAGGAGGTGCCAGGACAGTGACCTGCAGCTGAGGGCCACCGTGTAATGATGGGGCCGGTACCCTAAAAGACACTGTCCTTAGTTTCTTTTATTTTTTTAGCCATCTAAGTAATAGGTATCATATTATTTTTGGTTTTTTTAATATTATTTTAAAATTATATTTATTTAAAATAAATTTTTAAAACACAATTTTATTTTAAAAAAGCAGGAGCCATACACATCATCCCCCCCAATGCACAGCAGTAAGTGTCTCTGCTGAGTTGTGTAAGGATTGCTTCTCCCATGAGCAGGCTGTAGGTGGCTGGACCACGCTACACCTCAACACTGCCTCCTGCTCACACCCTCCAGGTTACCGGCTTGTATCCTAGTATGCACGCTCTTCCACCGAACAAGACTGCCAATTACTCAAAGGTACAACTGTGTATGCAAGATAATTACATCACTGTTATTTAATTCAAGAATACCCCAGCACGCCCCCTCCCTCCAACAAACTCACTTTTCTGGGTCCTCTGAGAAGCTGGCGTACAACCTGTAGAAATCACACTGCCTATTTGTCACACACAGTGTGCGTACACTCTACAAATCACAACTTGAAAATCAAGATTAGCGGAACCTTATCATTATTCCTTTTATAATCATTTTTGTACACCACAAATTTCAGCCTCTAAAAATACCGTGATTATACCGTATCGTGTTCTATTTTCGTCTTCTAAAAATAGAGCCACTGACACCAGAAGCAATTTGTTGTTAGACGTGAACTACGCTGAGTGTCACCGACAGGATGTGGATGTCATCCTTGACTGAGGAGACCGGGACTGAGCCGCAGGTGGCATGGAATTTCCAGCTATGAGCTTGGGGGCCTGACCGCCTCGGTCTGAAGCCCCCTTGACCTCACACACATGACCTGGCCAGTCTAGGCCTCATTTTCCACAACTATAAAATGGGTGACAGGATGCTGTCCATGTGGCAGGATGCCCAGTCCGGAGTTTATGCTCTCAGAGGTCGCAGGAAAAGAACATGCGGGGTAAGTCCTCTGACTGTAACTCCATCAGCAGGTGTCCACCAACCAGTATTCCCCAGGAGTTAGCAGAAAATAAAAGAAGAGAGGATAAAAGGCACAAGGAGAAGGGCAGAACAGCCAGGACGCTCCCCTGAGCACGCCCCACTGCCCGTCCCTCTCATCACTGGGCAGAGGGTCTGTGTCCCCATTCCACCTCCGCACCAAATTGGCAAGCCACAGACCGCCTCCAAATAACCCGTACGTTAGAAACAGTTTTTAAAATAATCTTTTACAATAATCTTTTTGAAAGCCCCATAGTTCCCCGAGCAGAAATATCAAAAAATTTTAAGATTATAATCCTGTGTCTTCTCTGAATTGTGTCCTACTTTTTGTAAGGGAGTTCATTTTGAATTCAGAAAAGTAGTAATAAACTATTTCTCTCCTCACCACCCCCCACAACCACCCTTACTATTCAGATCACTATCTACAAGCAGACCACCAGCCAGGCTTCGCCTGCCCGGGTTTTAGATGGAGACCCCACTGCCCAAGACCACTGAGACCCCACCCAGCTGCACCTCAGGCTCCCCGAGCCCCAGGCAGCACACCAAGCACAGCAGGAAGGAGCCTGACCTGTGTCTCCATCCCAAGCTGCACCTACTTTATGGACTACACTCAATTTGTGACAAACCTTCATTTCCCATAAGCCATTGTACTTCCCAGAACAAACTCATTTCATATTATTCAATATGCAACTCGGGTAATAAAGCACGTGCCACTATTTAAGCTTGCCGACGATGTGTACACTCGTGGGCAAGGGAAATCTCTAGAAATCACACCAAAACAAAATAAAGCAGCCAGCCTTTGTTAAAAATGTAAAGCCAAGTTCTTGGGTGTTAGTTACACCTCTCTAGACAGACTGTGTCCAATTGCTTAGTCATGAAAATCAAGCTGTGATTAAAATGAGCACAGTTCGGTTGTATACTGCATTACGATTGATCTGACATTAACAATCCACAGACAATTTGAAAGAAGGGGAACCTTTTAGCTCAACTACAAGGAAAGAGAAAGTGGAAGCCAACAGTGGTCGAATCTGTAATCCTCGTATTGATGCTCTGAATTCACAGGGACACCTGAAGCAAAACCAGTGTCATACTTTGGAAAACACAGAGCTCACTAATGTCCAAAATACAGAGTTGAGCAGTAAACAAAGGTAGTCAGAATTTTAGATTCCTGAAATCTGTTGGACTGAATCAGCAAGAACCCCACAGCTCCCCCTACAAGAACACAGAAACAACGATTAGAATATAGAATATCATCCCACCCCAATTTCATATACAGACTTGAGATCAAAATAAAGACAGAGAAGACCCCACTTACCAGAAGAAAGAAAAGAGGGCATTCTAAGCAGGTACACCAAGCTTCAACACCTACCTTGGGGTCACTGAACACACGCCTCGGGGACCTGGAGAGACCTGAACATCCAAGTGGGCAGGAGAGGTGGCCGTAAGCCTCTCCTAGACAGAGCTGGAACCGAGATCCCTGCATAAGGATGAAACTCTCAAGGACTACTGAGTCTATGGAAAGAGCATTAGAAAACACCAC
This sequence comes from Dugong dugon, assembly GCA_030035585.1. NCBI lineage: Eukaryota > Metazoa > Chordata > Mammalia > Sirenia > Dugongidae > Dugong > Dugong dugon. The sequence continues at coordinate 207,659,830 of CM057461.1, forward strand.
CCACCAGGCAGAGAGGCAGCCAAGAGGGTCACTGAGAAGAGTCTACTGTGAGAGAATGACACCTAAGGCTGCGCCTATGTGGGTGTGGCCTCCAAGTTCAGGCTTCTTGAGCAGTGCTGGAATACCAGGTTTAGAAATTAAGACAGAAACTTGTCCTGAACTTGGGAAATATTTGGGTCCCAGGCATAGCAACAGTCCAGGGTACAAGAGAACACCCAAGGAAGAAAGAAAGGCAGGAATAAAGAGAGGAAGGAAGGGACGAGGGGGGGGGGGGGGGGATTGTCTGCTGAAGATGAGTTTACAGTAAAAACTTAAAATGACACGTGGATAACCATCAACTCACAAAACCCAATAGATAAGCTAGATAACTGGGATCTTCTAAAAATCAAACACTTATGCTCTTCAAAAGACTTCACCAAAAGAGTAAAAAGAGAATTACAGCACGATTCGAAGAGCATAGTCAATGTCACTGAGCTGTGCATGTAGAAATTTTTGAAATGGTGTATCTTTGGCTATGTGTATTTTCACCAAAAAAAAAAAAAAGAGGTTGAGAAGTTAGAGGGTTGATATGTTGTGGGGTTGTTAACCAATGTCATAAAACAACATGTGTACTTCTGTTTCATGAGAAACTATTTGTTCTGTAAGCCTTCACCTGAAGTACAATAAAATAAAATAGAAAAAAAAAAAATGACACATGAAAACAAACCCCCATGCAAGAGTCAGCAAAACACAACAAAACAGAAATGACTCCCAAATTCTACAAGTAATAAAACAATATGGAAAAGACTATAAAACATGCATGTTTTTTTCAAAGTAGGAAGTGAATGAAGGGAGAACCTATAATAAAAGAAAGGAACTCTGGAGAAAGAAAGAGAAAGTTAAAAAAAAATGATTTTCTAGAATAGAAAAATATAGCTATTTAAAACAGCTAAAGATAGAAATAAACTAGTTGATAGCTCTAAATAAGAAACCAGAATGCAACACAAAAAGATAACGGGGAAAAGATAGAGAACAGAGACATGGATAAAAGAATGAGACTGTAAACACAGATCTAGTATGAATTCCTGAAGTAAAGAATGGAGAAAAGACAGAAGAGGTATTATTCCAAGAGGTAAGGGATGAGAATATCCCAAAATTCCAGCAAGGTAAGAGTCCTTCAATTTGAAAAGCATGTTAAGTCCCAAGTAAAATAAAAAGTACAAATGCACACCACAGCACATCATAGCAGAACATCAGAACACCAAGTTGGTGGGGGGTGGGGATCTTAAAACCATCAAGAAAGAAAAGACAGATTACCTAACAAGAAACAACAATTGACTGGGAGATAATTCCTTGACAGCAACAACAACAACAACAACAAAAAGCCAGAAGATGATAAAATACCTCAGCTGCTGAAATACATGGCAGCCTATGATTCTATACCCAGCTAAACTATCGTTCAAGTAAACAAGGGGAAGAAGCCATTTTCAGACAAACAAAATCTGAGTGTTTATCACATGGAAAAAACAACTAAAGGATTATTTCAGAAATAAGGAAATCATGTCCAACGTGAAAGACTAAGATGCTAGAAGCACTGGTATACTAAAACACTAGTAAACATGTCAGTAAATATAAAGAAGCACTGAGTACTAAGTTAACCAAAAGTTTCACACAGGACTGAGACAACTTTCATTATGTGTAACACTGTTTCCTGAAACTTCTGTTTCACCTGTGTGTGTCTGTTTGTGCGTTCTGGGTCATGACATAATTTTTTTTTTTTTTTTAATATGGGACATGATTTTTAAAAGTTTTGGTTCAAAAACTGGGTTGGTTTCCTCTTAGGAACAATGTAAATCCTAAAAATAAACAAGCTTCTCTCTTTACCTGGACATATAGGAAACTCTGAGCCAAACTGGTGGCTCACACTTTAAATAATTACAGAGGACTTAAGAAACTAATTTGGGGACTCTACTTTCAATAGACCATCGTTTTTACTTTCTTCTTATTTCTTTATCTTTACTCTTACATCTCCCTTGTTAATAAAATAAGAAAGAAGTACAGGTGTTCTTGAAAGTGCCCTGCAAAGTACCAAAGCATTCAACATGCTAACCATTTGGCTTCTTCTCACTATAAGAGGAGATCACTGACATATGGCACAGTTTGAGTAACTGTGCAAGACCTGAAGCTGAGTGTAGTACCACGGCAACAACTCATCAATCCTACTTTTAAACACAAAAAGATACCAAGAAAATGACTGACAGCAATCACTGCAGTGCACTGGGCTATTTTCATCAGGCTCCACTTGACATCACATTTGCATGTCAGAGAGCCTTTCTCTGAAATCAGCTATGCTTGTGCAAAAGCAACTCTTTGTGACAAATAATCAGCAAAAGATTGCTTATCCTCTGCTACACTGAGAAACTAGTTAAAAGTAACCAGTTCTTGGAAAAGGATAAACCATTTTATGCAAATACTTTTGCAAAGGCTCTCTATTAATGCAAATATTATGTTTGTCTTTTATTTGAATGCAAACAGCATCTGTTTTGTGCAGTCAATGCCATCACTTTGTAGTTGGTGCTAAACGTCTCAAGTGTGTTCCAGCTGCTTTTTGGAGTTTGAAACAGATTTCCAGAGAGCCGGAGTCACACAAAGAAGTTCTCCAAAGAGAACAGAAGGCAAGCAAGTTTGGTGGGGCTCGTGAGGAGGAGTCTTCACTTTTAAGGCAAGAGAGAAACAAGTTAAAAAACAAATTTCAGCATTTACTTCGGAATGGTTTTTTGTGTGTGTGTGTTTGTGTGTGTGTTTCTTTCCTTTTTAAACAGTTTTAGCTAAGGAGAAAGTTAGGATTGCTTTTTAGAAATTCTCTTTGCTGAGAAAATATACTCAGAAGAATAACACATGTCGGAAAAGAAAAACTAGGCAGCTGCTGTCAAGAACACCTAACCTGCACCAAGGTTGGTTCTGGATCCTTTCAGAAAGCTCAGCCTTCACCTCAGCCACATTCTGCCCTTCTTGCAAACAAGGGCGGTGATCCAGAATCAGTAAATGGCCTTGAAGGCTCCCTGACACCCTGAGATCACCTGACACTAGTACTTTTCTGCCTGGACTGAGGACTCCTAAGAAAACAGACAAAGTCTCATTAGTTTTTGTATCCATGACTCTACAACAACGTCGAATCAGCCAGAGTAGAATGTGAATGGGTAGGTGGATGGATGGATAGGTGGGTAGGTGGATGGATGGATAGGTGGGTAGGTGGATGGATGGATAAGTAGGTGGGTGGATAGATGGATAGATGGATGGATGGATGGATGGGTGGGTGGGTGGGAGGGTGAGTGGTTGGCTGAATTAGTGGGTGGGTGGATTGATGGATACATGGATGGATAGATGGGTGGGTGGCTGGATGGATGGGTGGATAGATGGGTGGGTGGGTGGATAGATGGGTGGGTGGGTGGATAGATGGGTGGGTGGCTGGATGGATGGGTGGATAGATGGGTAGGTGGGTGGATAGATGGGTGGGTGGATAGATGGGTAGGTGGGTGGATAGATGGGTGGGTGGCTGGATGGATGGGTGGATAGATGGGTAGGTGGGTGGATAGATGGGTGGGTGGGTGGATAGATGGGTGGGTGGATAGATGGGTGGGTGGGTGGATAGATGGGTGGGTGGCTGGATGGATGGGTGGATAGATGGGTGGGTGGGTGGATAGATGGGTGGGTGGGTGGATAGATGGGTGGGTGGGTGGATAGATGGGTGGGTGGGTGGATGGATGGGTGGGTGGCTGGATGGATGGGTGGGTGGCTGGATGGATGGGTGGATAGATGGGTGGGTGGGTGGATAGATGGGTGGGTGGGTGGATAGATGGGTGGGTGGGTGGATAGATGGGTGGGTGGCTGGATGGATGGGTGGATAGATGGGTAGGTGGGTGGATAGATGGGTGGGTGGGTGGATAGATGGGTGGGTGGCTGGATGGATGGGTGGATAGATGGGTAGGTGGGTGGATAGATGGGTGGGTGGGTGGATAGATGGGTGGGTGGGTGGATAGATGGGTGGGTGGCTGGATGGATGGGTGGATAGATGGGTAGGTGGGTGGATAGATGGGTGGGTGGGTGGATAGATGGGTGGGTGGGTGGATGGATGGGTGGGTGGGTGGATGGATGGGTGGGTGGGTGGATGGATGGGTGAATAGATGGGGGGGTGGGTGGATGGATGGGTGGATAGATGGGTGGGTGGGTGGATGGATGGGTGGGTGGGTGGATGGAGTTTGAATAAATGAATTATGCTACATATGGGGAAACAGATAACTATGAAAAAAAGTGACCTGAGGTCCTTCAGATTTCAGATACATTCAACTTTCAAATTTCTATCCAACCAAGAGTACCCGGCAACAGTTTGACCTCAAATCACTAGTCATACCATTCCATTTGTATGGTAGGCAGGTAGGTCACCAATCAGACTCTCTAGACCAAGTATCCCTGTGGGAAGGACTGGGAGGAAAGAAGAAGAAACTGGATACTTTCAGCACCCCTCAAAATAAATATCTACTCTCATATAAACTTGATGTTAAAACTCCGAAACACCTATACAGACACATAATCATTCAGGTGAATATCAAACTAAACCTTGTGGTGACCACTTTGTAATTGATGTAGCTATGAATTTAGTTTCAAACTGACTAATTTTCCCATATACACTGCTAATCATCTTATGCTGCTCTTCTTTTCCCTTAATTCACGCAGGAAGGAATTTGTTTTTGACAAGATACGCTTTGAACACCAATACTTGATGGATAAACATGAGCACAAAAAGCACACATGTAGGATGAAAGTACAAAAGGTAATCTGGCCCAATCTTACTACAGAGGACAACCGGAAAAGCTAGAAAAAATACATAAAAAAATCCTTTTGAAAGCACTGATAAGTTAACAGAACAGTGAAGAATTATAGGACCTGATAGAGGTCAAGGAGGTAAGCCTGTTATTTGGGGCTGCTCTTCCCCCAGCGGTATCTGATAGCTTCCCAGCCACCTCCCCAAAATCTTTAGCGCCTTTAACAATCTCTTGCAGATACCAAGTTCAGGGATGGAGGTCCAAGGACTGGTAGGAGGGGTGGGGGAAAGCATAGCGAACACTTTCAATACGGATTGGAATGTTAAAAGAATCCGTAGGAATAATAACCCGTTGCTGTAGAGTCAATTCCGACTCATAGTGACCCTATAGGACAGAGTAGAACTACCCCATAGGGTTTCCAAGGAGCAGCTAGTGGATTCAAACTGCCAACCTTTTGGTTAGCAGCCGTATCACTTAACCACTGCACCACCAGTGCCCCCTAGGAATAATGGTGAGCCAAAAATAAATGGATCCTCAAAGGAACTGCAGCTCATCTTGTAACAACTCCAATTCCTGAAATTGAATGAGGTGATGACTGATTGCTAGTGCCCGCAAACGTCTGGCAGAAACAACCTTATATCTACTCTGTAGGAAGAAATAATCCAAGGCCTCAAATTATTTCAACAGAATTTGCAAATGATATATCCAGTAAACACACACACACACACACAACCAGACATAAGACGATACAACAAGAACAAAAATCTACAGAAGGAACAAACAATAGAAAATGACCCTCCAGTACGCCAGATAATGGAATTATCAGCAAAAGACTTTATTAACTTGCTCTATCCCATGGTTTTTAAATAACAGCTTCAAAGTAGAAATGTCTATAGTATTCTAGTAATAATAGCTGGCTGCAATTTAAGATTCTATTGTAGTTTTAGACAGAGACTTTAAAAGAACTATGATTTCTATGTTTAAGAAGATAAGACATTAACAATTTTAGCAAAGAATTAGAAACTTGAAAAACAGAAATCTAGAGTTTTTCAAAAGAAACAACATAAATCAGAAAACAATGAAATTATATCTTTCAAAGTACAGAAAAGTAGCTCAAAAGTGCTGAAAAAATATAAGTGTCAAACTTGAATTCTACACCTAGCGTAACTATTTCTCCAAATGTAAGTGAAATAAAGGTATTTTACAACAAAAGCAAACGATTTATCTCCAGATCTCTCTTTCCTTCAGGAAGAAGAAAGTTGAGAACAGATGGAAGACTGAAACGATATCACAATGAAAGGGGTTTAAATGTGTGAATAAATTTAAATGAATATTCATCTTATAGAAAAATAATAGTTAAAATACATTAACCAATGGCACAGAACAGACTAGACAAAGAGGAAGCGCACAGCAAATTGGAAGATATTAAAAAAATAAGGAATTACATTGAATGCTAACAAAATAAGGCTCTCAGTAAAAACAAAGACTTCCAGATTGGATAAAAAACAAAACCAAAACAACTAAATGCTAAACTCAAGTGTATGCTATTTACAAGAACACGTCTAAAACATAAGGCTACAGAAGGGATAAAAGGAAAACGCTGGGAAAATACGTACGTTGCAAAACTAAAGAAAGGGAAGCTTGCATAGTGATATTCATAACAGAAAAAGTACACTTCAGTAAAGGCACTAATTACTAATTATCATCACCTGGAGCGTTCAGAAACCGTAACATTCAGGCCACATTTCACAGCAAATAAAAGAGAACCTGCAAGTGGGAGAAGCATTTGTGTCTCTCAAAGCTCCCTCGTTGATTCCAAGGTTCATTCAAGGTTGAGAACCACTGCTTTAAGGCAAAAAGCATTCTCTTGAGATGAAACGGAACACTTGCCGTTATAAAGGATTCAATGGCAATGTTTAACAATTCTCAGTGTATTAAAACACACACACACACACACACACACACACACACACACACACACACACGCCCCAAACAAAACCCGTTGCCATCGCGTCGATTCCAACTCATAGGGACCCTACAGGAGAGAGCAGAACTGCCCCACAGAGTTGCCAAGGAGTGGCTGGTGGAGCCGAACTGCTGACCTTTTGGTTAGCAGCTGAGCTCTTAATCACTCTCTATATGCACCTAATATCAGAATCTCAAAATATATAAAGCAAAACAATCATCAGAAATCAAAGACAACTACAATTTCCACAATCAAAGTGGAAGCTTTTAACACCCCTCTCTCAGTTACAGATACAGGAAGTAGACCAAAAAAATAATTAAATAAATAAAAATAAGGGTACAAAAGATTTGAATAACATGATTAGCAAAGTAAGCCTAGAAAACAGATATAAACAGGATCAACAAACCCAAAAGTTGCTTCCTTAAAAACACTAATAAAGTGGAATGATCTCTGGGGAGAATGATAAAGCGCCTAAGTTACCAAGAACAAAAAAGGAGAATACCATAAATCAGTGGTTCTCAAGCAGGGCAATTTTACCCTCCAAGGGAATTTGGCAATATCTGGAGACACCACTGATTGTCAAAACTGGGGGCAGAGGTCAGGGACCTTGCTACACATCCTTCAACGCTCAGGACCACTCTCCACATCTACAAATTCTCTGGCCTGAAATGTCAGTAGTGCTGACTGAGATGGAGAAACGCTGCTATAAAACCTGCAGTTATTAAAATGATAAACATGAAGATTTTATGAAAACCTTTTTGCAAACATAGATTAGCTAAAAAACAAAACAAAATAATTCACCAAAACTGACATAAGGAGAAATAGAAGACCTGAATAGTCCAATAGCCTTTACTAAAATACAATCTGTGATTTAAAACTGCACCGCAAAGAAAACTCCAGACATAGATAGTTTCGCTGGAAAGCTCTACCACGCTTTCAAGAAATAACTTTAATCTTACACAAAGTCTTCCAGAAAAAAGAAGAAACGTTCCTCAACATTTTCATGATACAGTGTAACTCTGACATCAAGAATATAAGAGTATTGCAAGAAAAATAATTGCAAGCCAAACTCGTTCATTAACACAAAAGCAAAAATCATAAAATATTAGCAAACTGAAACCAGCCATCATAGGTAGGATACTACTTCTTGGTCAATGTGGGCTTAATTAAGAAGTGAAAGGTTAGTTTAACTATCCAAAAAAAAAAAAATCTGTTAATGTAATTCACCACATAAACAGGATAAAGGAGAAAATGTATATACCAATGTCAACAGAGGCAAAAGAAATACTTGAGAACTCATGAAGGGGAAAAAAAACCCAAAAAACTAGGCATAGAAGGCCACAATAGCTTTGATTTGATAAGAGGCATTTATCAAAACTGCAAACAAACAAAAGTGAATGCCCATGACAGCAGCTTCTATTGCTCCAGTGGTCCTTGCTAATTGCGTAGACCAGAGAAATCAAAGGTACCAGGAATGGAGAGGACAAAACGAAACTGGTCCCATTTGCACTCAGCACATACCACATCCAAAAGAACTTACAGACAGTCTAGAACTAAGCAATCCACCACAGTCACTGGGTTCAAGGTCAGTATACAAAAATCACTGTATTTCTATCAACTAGCAATGGACAAAATAAAATTACAAAAAGATACCAATGGTAACAGCATCAAAATGATCAGACACGACGGAATAAATCTTAAAACAACAAGGAAGACTCTGCAGGAAACTAGGAAACACGCTGGCAGAAATGGCAGTCACCCCCAGGTCGTGGTGCAGAGATTCCCCATTGGGTCCCCCCATCCTCCTCCTCCTGATGTCCTCTGAAACACTGCTGCCAGAGGGATCTTTCCAGGCAGTAGCTGGAAACCCTTCCAGTCATGACCGGAGCACACACATTTTCACACGGAGATACAGTACACACCCACACGCGTATTACAGAACCAAATGTCTCACCAACAATAACTTATCCTTTTTAAGGGCAATTTGATATTTCCTATTGTACTTCATGCTAAGGTTGTCATGACCCACTCAACTGCCTTCACCAGGCAGTAAGGGCCCAAGTCCGCAAAGCAGTTGGAGAAACCCACCTGCTCCAGCCCGGCCTCCCACCACCTTCCTGCTCTGCACGCTCAAAGCCCAGCGCCCTCCAGGCGGCTCCGGGCCTGTGCTTTGCCGAAAACCCCCAGGACGCCCGCGCTCACAGCCTCCTCTGATGGAAGCTTCAGTGTGTGGCTGGCAGGTACAAGATGGTCCTCGCTGTGCCGTACCCAGCAGGGAGCCCGATCACAGGCTTGCCACCTGCTGGCACCCCACCCGGTACAGAGACCTGCAACATCTCAGTCACCTCCATGGAAGGTCAGCCGTCTGGGACTCCTGCAGAGCACAAGCAAGTGGGGGGATGGTGGCAAGACACACCCTCCTAGAATCCTGGTGGGGTACCCAAACTCCACAGCCACCCCACTAGGAGTCACAGCCTGGGCCTGCTCTGAGCACACTGGCTGATGGGTCTGTCTTTCCCAGGATGGGGACCCTCACCTTGAGCTCGGGTGCAGGAAGTGGAAGCCCTATCGTGTCAGCAGCCAGTCCCACACCACCTTCTAGAAAGTTCCACAGAGAATGCCCGCTCCGTGCCGGGAGGGCCAAGGGAGGCTCCCGGGCAGGCTGGGCCAGCAGGTGTCGCTCTCAGCAGCCGATTCTGAAAAGAAGGCCTGAGAAGTGGCTGCACCAGAATCTCCAGTGAACTGATCACACTTCGCCGGGTTCCAGAAGGCCGCTCCCTGAGACCCTGAAACTCACTTCTTACACAAAGTGTTCATTTGGACATTTTGTTCTTTACTGTTGAGTGTGTGGTGGGGCAAGGGAGCATGGGGGCAGAGGTAAGATTAATATAATTTAGTCCATTCTATAAAAAGTACCTGAGACACCTACTGACAAACTGAATTCATTTTGGAAACTGAATTCATTCTTGAGCAGAGACTAAAAAACTCGTTGCTGTCAAGTTGATTCCAACTCATAGCAACCCTACAGGACAGAGCAGAACTGACTCATAGGGTTTCCAAGGAGCACTTGGTGGATTCGAACTGCTGACCTTTTGGCTAGCAGCAGTAGTTCTTAACCACTGTGCCACCAGGATTCCCTGAGCAGAGACTAAGATCCACATAATAAACTAGAGATCAGAATAACACGGAGGGAGGGAGGGAAGGAAGGGAGGGAAGGAAGGGAGGGAAGGAAGGGAGGGAAGGAAGGGAGGGAAGGAAGGGAGAGAAGGAAGGGAGGGAAGGAAGGGAGGGAAGGAAGGGAGGGAAGGAAGGGAGGGAAGGAAGGGAGGGAAGGAAGGGAGGGAAGGAAGGGAGGGAAGGAAAGGAGGCGCAAACAAAGAAACAAGGGAGGGAGGGAGGGAATGGAGGGAGGGGAGGGAGGGAGGCGAGGGAGGGGAGGGTGGGACGGGAGGGAAGGAAGGGAAGGAAGGGAGGGAGGCACAAACAAAGAAACAAGGGAAGGAGGGAGGGAAGGAGCAAGGACAAAAACAAGGACCGAGAAGCTGAAGGACCCAGTCCAACACTGCAAAGTGAGCGACTGCTTCAACCCGGCAGACAAATGTGTCAGCACAGCCCTCCCGAATCAGATGGGGTCCCTGAAGACGAAAGCAAGTCTGGGTAGAGTGTGGCTTCCAGCTGACGTGGGAAGTCCTTGAGGGCTTCTGTTCTCGTGATCTGCTGATCTGCGGATCACCCTGAGACTACATGAGGAAACACTTCTCAACTGTTACAAAAACGCACACCTGGCAAGCCCACTCAGGCTCACCCAACCATCCCACATCCGTCACCACAAGGAAAACCGGTCCACAGAGAGCCTTCCGGCTCCTTCCAACAACAAAGGCGGGAAGGAGACAATGTCACGCAGGGACGCCCCCTCCCGGAAATGCACTGCAGCGCCTGAGGAGAGGACACGGGGCGAAACGCCGCGGGCACGGAAGGGGCAGGCTGCAGGCGGCCTCTCCACCGCAGACCCACCAGAGACCGCCCCCGCCCCCCCACCTCAGTGACGGCAGGTGGCCCCTGGGAAAGGGCTCCCTCTACCCCCCACGGCCAGCAAAGTTGGCCACCAGCCTGGCCCTGTGACAACCAAGGGGACAGAGAAAGTGCAGTCAGGGTCTCCGGGTCCCCTCGGTGAGGCCTGCTCCAAGGACGGCGGCTCCAGACACAGAGGCCTAGAGTGGTGTCTCCAGGAGCCCTGCGGGGAGCAGGGGAAAGGCATCTCCCGGGCGCCCTGTCCCTCCAGCAGGCTCACACTCAGCCGGCTGGCCCTGGACCCCGGGCTGCGCAGATGCTCCGGGAGGGCCGGCAGCGATCAGCATCCTGACGCTCAGCCTCAAACCCCACTTGGAAACGCTGGCCACTTACAGCCCAAGCTGGGTTTCCGGGTGGCTTCTAGAAGCAAAAGATGTGTGCTGTGGGGTCTCCTTGGGGGAATCCTAAATTTCCATGACATGAGATAAAATGTTAGTGGGATTACAAAAACCCTGGGTTAATATCAGAGGCCCCAGAAACACACGTTAGAACACGCTTTCGTCACAGAGTGGAAATTTGGTTCTCGTTGGAATCATCAGCGGAAGGATGTCTTTTCCTTGAGAGTTTAGAAATAATCAGGGAGGAAGAGGAGAAAGCGCTGAGAGGCAGAGACTACACTCTAACGAGAAATACTCAACACCCCTCTGACCACCCTCCTGCCCCATGGCCAAGCCTGCGATGAGGCCAGGCCGTTACCTCAGAGACTCAGCTCCGCTTTGCGGGGTCCAGAACTCAGAACGACACAGTTTGTCCCCAACGCTCTGCCAGGCCTCGAGGTCCTCCAGCTTTGCCCTACAGCCCAGGCTGACAGCAACGGGGCGCACCCAGACAGCCCACAGAGCCCAAGCCCAGTGCGGAGTGGACAGAGCCAGGCTGCCAGTCCAGGGACCCCCCAACTGGAAGCCCCCACACCCACAGCCACAGGAGACATGGGTGGGTGGGCACTTCAGCGGCTACACCCACAGCCCTGGCTGAGGCCCCAGGGAATCTGGACACCTGTGTCCAGACCCAGCAGTGCTCCGATGGGCCGATTCCTGAGGTGGCAGTAGGGGGCTCTAAGGGGAGGGAGCCTACCCTTGGAGGGCCAGCACCCTCTGAGAGGAGTCTGGAAGCTGTGTGCTCCATGGAACACCCCCATGTAAACCCTGGGGAAGCCAGCACCCATGAGGGGCTCCTGCAGACAAAGACCCTGGACACCCCAAAAGGGCACACGGGATATTGCCCTAGATGCCTAAGACCAAGAGGAGATGCCAGCCCACAGTCCTGGTGACTCTGTTATACACACACAGCCACAGTCATTCTCTAATACCCACCAGTTACTCACAACTATAACAAAGGCTACCTTCGTCACTATCTGTCAGCCGCCTGAGCTGCCACTTGCTGACGCCCCAGCCTCTGCGCTCCGAGATCACCGTGCAGGCCAACCACGCAGGGCCACGGGACAGCTGTCACACAGCTGCCCGGTGCCGCCCTGAGAACACAAGCCAGCCTGCCCCCCGGCCAGCACCCCTGTGCCCGACACCCCAGGAAGGTTGCGTGCACCCCCCCGACCGACCTCAGAGGCGCCAGGACGGCCTGGAGCTCGGCCCCTATGTGGGCAGGGGAGAAGTGTCCGCTCCGCCCACTGGGTGCCTGTGGCAGGCAGCCCAAGCACTGGCACCCTGCAGTACCCCAGGCCTGGCAGGGCGCCTACAGGGCACCTGTCACGGGGGGGGGGGGGGGGGGGCGGGGAGGGGTGTGGGGAGGGGCAGAGGAAGGAGGGGCTGGCCCAGAGCAGCTCAGGAGGAATGGGTGCTGCCCAAGGGGGTGGCCCAGGACATGCTCGGGCTGGGGGCAGGGGGCGGGAGACCTGCAAGCTGGACAGTGCTGACCGCATCTGAAGGGACCGCAAGAGACAGAGGGGCCAAGAGGGCAAGGGGCGCAGGCCGCTATCACTGCAGGGAGGGGCAGCGAGCCCATGGTGGCCTGGGCCCCCAGCTCTGGGCCCCCATCTGCTCACAGAGTCCCCCAGCTATCCTGATGACCACCGTGGGCCCCACTTAAACTCCCTGAGGGCAGAGCCCCCATCTGTCCACTGCTCTCCCCAGGCCCCAGGCTGTAGGGTGCTGGAGTGGGGGGTGTTCACCGCGTGGGAGCAAGTGGGGTGACAGGAGGGGCACGTCTTCTGTGCGCCCCGCCTGGCGGAGGGAAGCTTTCCTGTCATCTCAGAGGCAGGGGCCACCCAGGGGGAAGGGAGGGGAGGTGGGAGGGCGGACCCTCAAGTACCACGCTGGTGAGGAGGAAGTGGTCATGGACCCCACTAACCCCAGACACTGAGGGTCCCTCCCAGGAAGGCCACCCAGCCTCGCCCAGGCCGCTCCTCAGGCTCTGGTCCACTCGGGGTCACGACAGGAGCTCAGAACGTCCAGACTCCACCACCATGCAGCCAACATCCACCTACGTCTATGAATTCCCGCGCCACCACTGGAGGAGGGTGCCTGTGGTGTGTGGGGAAGGTTAAACTGGGTTCCGTTTGCAGATGTGAGCGCAGGCATTTCCAAAGGCAATTCGCATTTAGGAGCATGTGGAAGACTGTGGGGGCAGGACGGGGTTTGTGTTTGAATGTCTGTGAAGAATGTGCTAATGGGAGGCTCCTTCGAAGGGCCCTCAGCAGATGCCACGGTTTATCTTAAAAAAGCCACGTGGTCCCCCTAACACCAGACAGCGGCTGCCATACGTGACCAAATGCGAAATCCCCTGCGAGGAATCAAGGCTCTCCTACCTGTCAGGTCAGTGGAGGAAGTTTAAGCGAGCCCGGATCTACAGGCCTTCTCTGGAGCTGCGGGCAGGAAGGGGAGCGAACACAGGGTCCTGAGAACAGACAGGTGCTCCCTGCGGGACTCTCCACCTGCACCCACCTTCCTAGAGCAGCAGGGCTCTTCCTCCAGGCCTAGCAGGGTCACTCTAAGGGTCTCTCACAGGGGACCACGCCTTGCCCCAGGCACCAGATGTAAACCCGTGCGGGAGCCCCGGGGTCCCCCTCAGCAGCGGGATGGGGTGGAACACTGCCCGGGACGGCCCACACTGTGGCTTGGCCATGTTTTCAGTTTCCCCCCAGGCTGGAAGCTGCCCTGCAGAGCTCCCTGTTTAGACAGCCACCAGGGTGGACTTTCCCACAGCTACCTGGGTACCCCGGGCAGGCGGGGGCCGTGGACCTGGCAGCCAGCATGGGGGGCTGCCGAGGTGCCCCCCTGAAGCAGGGCAGGAGTCGGCTGGGAGCCTCCAGCCCTGGCACCCAGTGTGGCCATCACACAGTCACCCAAGGGAAGGATGCTGCTGGCTAGTCACCCTATGCCACACCCAGGCCCTGCACCCAACTCCAAGTGACACAGGCACTGACTTCAGGGAAGCCCGGGACTCACAGAAATGTCACAGCCTGACAGTGGTCCTCCCCAGGTTTCACAAACAGCCACAGACGCTTTCTTTCCAAGCCTTTGATTTCTCAGCAAATACAGCTACAGAGACCTCCACCAGGCCAAAGAGTCAGTCTTTGGTTGCCTACGGGTGTGGCCTGAGAAAGTCCCTCCTCCCAAGAGGCCAGGGCTGACACTTAGAAACAAATAAGCCTTCTAAAACCAGCAGAGCTGAGGGTGGGGACGCTCCACACCTCCGGCCCTGCACTTGCAGGGTGGGTGGGCAGGCGTGTGAGAAGCTGTGGGCAGGGGGCAGGCAGCCCCTCGCTCCCAGGTCCTCGACTGTCCCGCTGTCTCTGGCCACCAGGGGGAGCTCAGATCCCCTGTCCAGCCTGGAGTGCCTGGGCACAAAGGCCCAAATGCACTTGGGACCAGGGACCAATGGGGGAAGCAGTACTGTTGCTCACGAAGCCCCATGTGGCACTGAGGGACAGCCATTGATGGCTCAGGGACACCCCTGGTGCTTGGGAGGGGACTCTTCCCGGCAGGTGCACGTGGTGCCAGAGCCTGGCAGCCTCGCCCTGGCAATACTCAACATCTCTGTGTTTGTGAACTGCACAGAGGTCCTGCCCAGTGACAGGTGTCCCCTGAAGCTCAGCTTTGCAGCTCAGGGTGGGTGCTGGCGTCTCACCGTGCGTGCCCCAGGCTAGGGCCTCTCCCTGCAGGCAGGAGGCCGTCAGGTCTCCTCCTCTGCCCTCCCTCTGGAAGGTCCCTCAACCACGGGACCACGCAGGGCTGTGGATGATGAAACCAGACCCGCCCCAGGCATCCTCTCAGAGCCGTGCAACACAGGCTCTCGATAGCCAAAATGAGCGAGTGACCGACAGGGCCAGGGTAGGACCTGCCCCAGGTGACCTAGGGCCATGGGCTGCGCCGCGGGGCGCTGTCTGTAGCCTGGGAGGCAGCAGGGCCCTCCTGGGGCTGTGGGGATGTGCCGAACGCTTGGGGCCAGGGGGACAAGCGCCCATGCAGGCATCTACGACGATGCTCTGTAAATGCTCATCTGTGACCACAGAAGACCATGCCCACTCTTGAACCCCGTGAACAGAATCCCCGCTTACGCACGGCCCAGAGGCAGACACTGATGACGCCTGACAAAGCACAGGGGCTCACGTCACAGCCGAACGGCTGCCCCAGATTCCGGGAGCTGCCAGCCAGAGAAAACGGATAAACTCTCAGGATGCCTCTGTCCGCAGCGAAAACAATCTGCTCACTGTTCTGGAAGGCTCCCCACACCCCAGCCTATAGAGAGTTGTACACACACAAGAAACTAGCCACAAACCGGAAATGTCAAACCACAGTGACATAACCCTTCCTCACAGGGAGCGCCTCGAGAGCGTGTGCAGGAGAGCTGGGGGCCAAGGAGGGCCGAGAGGGCTCCACCCGGAAGGGCCCTGCACCAGCAGCCTCTCTGTGCACCGCAAGGCCAGAACCAGGGTCCACGCACGGCAGGCCGCAGCTCTCCCTACAGGCTCCTGAGTCACCTCCACTGCCTCTTCCCTCATGAGGACATGGAGACTCCCAGTCAGTTGGTTAGTTTTCCACACAAAGAACGCCGTATACAAAGTACTCGCTGTTCTAGAGCTTGAACTTTTAGACAGCAATTCCTCACAGTCCTAACCCATAATCTCCCCAATGCCATTCCATCTAAGAACGAAGGTGTTTTCCTAAAAAGACAAAGGTCACCGAGCATTTTTTAAAAACTGCATGCAAAACTACAAGCTATGCTTGAACTGCATGTATCAATCAGAATTTCCTCTGTCTACCTTAAGGAAGACCGAAGGAGAATCGGTGCCTTTGAATTACTGTGTTGGCAAAGAATACTGAATATCCCACGGACGGCCAGAAGAACAAACAAATCTGTCTTGGAAGAAGTACAGCCAGAATGCTCCTTGGAAGCCAGGATGGGGAGACTTTGTCTCACGTACTTTGGACATGTTATCAGCAGGGACCAGTCCCCGGAAAAGGACATCATGCTTGGTAGGGTAGAGGGTCAGCGAAAAAGAGGAAGACCCTCAGTGAGATGGACTGGCACAGTGGCTGCAGCAATGGGCTCAAGCATAACAACGATTGTGAGGATGGCCCAGGACCGGGCAGTGTTTGGTTCTGCTGTACACGGGGTCACTATGAGTCTGAACCGACTTCACAGCACCTAAAAACACCACCACCTTAAGTCGAAGGTTTATCAGAATAACCAGGAGACATTCTGAGGCCCACCCTGGAGAGCAGGGCCTGCTGGTCATGTCCAACAGAGGGAGCAGCAAAGAGACCACGGGGAGGAGGGCAGGGTTTAGAATGATTCCGAAAAATGCTGAGCAAATAAGCCAGATGCCAGGGATAGAGATACTCATCAGGAAAGCAAACACATTTCTCTCCCCAAGTTCTGACTTATCATAAAAAAGTATCAAAACACTTCACATCTGCTTACTTTCACAGAGTATTGTCACAAATATAACCGCCTGGAGGCGGGTCCCCCCCCAGCCAGTCGCAGGCAAGCAGGGACAGCTGAGTAGGTGATGGAGAAGCCTGAAACGTGCCGGGGAAGCGTGGTCCCCACGGGCGGACAGGAGAAAAGGGAACATGATTCCCCAGAACACGGCCAGAGCCAGGTGTGTGGGACTAAGGCCGGGAGGGGCATTCTGAGTGAGGCAAAGGCTGATTCCACAGCTTCAAGGGGACACTCACCAGCTGTCCCTCCGTGCACACAACTGGGAAGGAAAAAGAAAGGAATGAACAGCAAGCAGCAAAACCCAGAAGAACCTCAGGGAGTCAGAGCAGAGTGCAGAGGAAAGGGGAGGCGGAGTCCTTGAACAAGGACAATTGAGAAGAAGCATTATATTGCGTGGGAGCTAAGAAAAATGCAACAATTATACCCCAATTAGAGATTTCATGGCATTTTTCAACCTCCTGGGAACTGAACCACTGCTACACACACAAACACAAATAAGTTCTACTTATCAACATTTCTATAATTTCTCATGCACACAAGTAGGGAACGGCCTGTATTATTAAAACCATGAGACCAGTCATTTATTGGAAAGGAGATAAGACACCTGGTGGCTAAGGTGACTGGATGGGAACACATGGATTGAAGTGGCTCTTAGTTCAGACAAAGATATACACAGATGAGAAAACCCAAAGGTACTAAGCCGGAACTGACTGGATAGCATCCAACAAGAACAAACGCTACACTGGTGGGCTAGCTTCTGGCAAGGAAAGTGCAAAGCCACCCTTCCTCATTCCAAAAGATGGCGGACATCTGGATTAACACTAAATCTATCCTGAGTAGCTACACACCCCCGTGTATACTCTCAACTCAAAGGACTGTGCTTATTTGACAAAGACATGCAACCTTGCCTCATCAACTGTAGTGGAAGGTAATGAAAAACTCAGAATTTGAATCTGAAACTAGTAAAAATGTTGGGGAATCCCTGGGTGGTGAAACAGTTCATGCGCTCCGCTGCTAATCAAAAGGTTGGACGTTCGATTCCACTCCAAGGCACCTTGAAACAAAGACCAGGCACTCTACTTTCAAAAAATCTGCCATTAAACATCCTATGGAGCACAGTTCTACATGCCAGAGATGGCATGATAGAATTTTGCAAGACCAACGACTTCTTCACGGCAACTATCTTTTTTCAACAACATAACTGATGACTATATACATGGACCTCGCTAGATGGAATACACAGGGATCAAATCGACTACATCTGTGGAAAGAGATGATGGAAAAGCTCAATATCATCAGCCAGAGTAAGGCTAGGAGCCCAATGCGGAACAGACCATCAATCGCTCATATGCAAGTTCAAGCTGAAGCTGAAGAAAATTAGAACAAGTCCACGAGAGCCAAGGTAAGAATTTGAGTATATTACCATCTCAAGAATAGATCTGAAACACTGAACACTAATAAATGAAGTCCTGACGAGTTGTGGAATGATATAAAGGATAACACACATGAAGAAAGCAAGAGGTCATTAAAAAGACAAGAAAGAAAAGACCAAAACGGATGTCAGAAGAGACACTGAAACTTGTTCTTCAACATCGAGTAGCTAAAGTGAAAGGAAGAAATGATGAAGTAAAAGTGCTGAACAAAAGATTTTCAAAGGTGGCTCAAGAAAACAAAGTAAAGTGCTACAATTAAATGGGCAAAGATCTGGAGATAGAAAACCAAAAGGGAAGAACACACTCAGCATTTCTCAAGCTGAAAGAACTGAAGAAAAAATTCAAGCCTCAAGTTGCAATACTGAAGGATCTACGGGGAAAATATTGAACAACGCGGGAAGCATCAAAAGAAGACGGAAGGAATGTACGGAGTCACTGTACCAAAAGAACTGGTTGACGTTCAACCATTTCAGGAGGTAGCAAATGATCAAGAACCGATGGTATTGAAGGACGAGGAAGGAAGAGGTCCAAGCTGCACTGAAGGCATTGGTGAAAAACAAGGCTCCAGAAATTGACGGAAGACCAATTGAGACGTTTCAACAAATGGCTGCAGCGCTGGAAGCGCTCACTTGTCTATGCCAAGAAATGTGGAAGACAGCTGCCTGGTCAACCCCCTGGAAGAGCTCCATATTAGGTACACAGCCCAAAGAAAGGTGATCCAACAGAATATGGAAATTATCAAACAATATCATTAATATCACACACAAGTAAAATTTTGCTGAAGATTATTCAAAAGCGGCTGCAGCAGTACACTGACAGGGAACTGCCAGAAATTCAAGCCAGATTCAGAAAAGGATGTGGAACAAGGGATATTATTGCTGATGTCAGATGGATCTTGGCTGAAAGCGAAGAATACCAGAAAGATGTTTACTTGTGTTTTATTGACTATGCAAAAGCATTTGACTGTGTGGATCATAACAAATTATGGATATCATTGTGAAGAATGGGAATTCCAGAACACATAATTAATTGTACTCATAAGGAACCTGTACATAGACCAACAGGCAGTCATTCAAACAGAACAAGGGGATATTGCACAGTTTAAAGTCAAGAAATTTGTGCATCAGGGTTGGATCCTTTCACCATACTTGTTCAGTCTGTATGCTGAGCAAATAAGCCGAGAAGCTGGACTATATGAAGAACAGGGCATCAAGATTGGAGGAAGACTCATTAACAACCTGTGATATGCAGATGACACAACCTCGCTTGCTGAAAGTGAAGAGGACTTGGAGCACTTACTGATGAAGATCAAAGACCACAGCCTTCAGTATGGATTACACCTCAGCATAAAGACAACAAAAGTCCTCATAACTGGACCAAGAAGCAACATCCTGATAAACAGAGAAAAGACTGAAGTTGTCAAGGATGTCATTTTCCTTGGATCCATAATCAACACCCATGGAAGCAGCAGTCAAGAAATCAAACGAAGTATTGCATTGGGAAAATGTGCTGCAAAGACCTCTTTAAAGTGTTAAAAAGCAAAGATGCCACTTTAAGGACTAAGGTGCGCCTGACCCAAGCCACAGTATTTTCGATCACCTCATATGAACGGGTAAGCTGGACAATGAATAAGGAAGACCAAAGAAGAATCGATGCCTTTGAATTATGGTGTTGGCAAAGAATACCGACTATACCATGGACTGCCGAAAAACAATTTATCCTGGAAGAAGAAGCCAGGCTTCAGAGGGGACCCCAAAGCTGTTCTACTTACCAGTCAAGTCTTCACTAAGCACAAGGAGAGAAGCGCCATTGATTGGGGCATGAGTCCTCGGCATACAGCCCTCCCCGCCCTCACCTGATGGCTTCCTGGGCGCATCATCCACCCTGCTGGCAGGAGGGAGCACAGGGAAATGGGGGCGCCAGGAGCAACAGCTAGTTCATGAAAACACCGGGAGCCTGCCTGGAGAGCACCCAGGGACCTGGGGCTGAGTCGCAGAAGCCAAGGAGCCACCTGCCTCACTCCCAGAAAACCAAGATTAAGACCAGCATAGATGCTGACAGGGTGACAGAACGCGCCACCTGTTTTCTCATGAGGCAAAATGCAATGTCATTAGGGTGATAATTAGGGGAAACAAACTCCCGGAGACCAGCTGGGCCAGAAGAGGGCTGTCAGAACAGTACCCACAGCGCACACCTCCCAGGGCCCTGCCGCCACCTGGCGCCCTCGCCGCCCTGTGGAAACCACATCCCTGTCAGAACGTCCCCTGACTGCCTGGCGACCCACAGGCACACCTGCCCCAGCTGCCTAGGTTGATGTGCTCTCTGCACTGGGGCAGGTGGGTGGGAAGCGGGGCCACGGGGCCCCCCTCATGGCCCTGGGCAGCTACAGGAGTTGGGGCAACCGGACCCCCCTCGTGGCCCTGGGCTCTACAGGAGATGGGGTGATGGGCTCCCCTCATGGCCCTGGGCTCTGCAGGAGATGGGGTGACAGGGCCCCCCTCATGGCCCTGGGCAGCTGCAGGAGATGGGGTGACAGGGCCCCCCTCGTGGCCCTGGGCAGCTGCAGGAGATGGGGTAATGGGGCCCCCCTCGTGGCTCCAGGCTCTGCAGCAAGCACTGCACAGGACTTGTCTTGCTTCTCACCTGAACAGCCCTGCATTCCTGAAACAGCCCCTCCCTTTGCAGGGACCAGCCAATGCCTTCGTGTGGTAGTGCCGTGGAGGTCAGCGCGGGATGGCTGAAGGCCCCCCAAAGATGCCCACGTTCCAATCCCCAGAATCTTCCATGACACAGAGGCCTTTGCAGATTTCAAGGGTCCTGAGATGGGAGATGACCCTGTACCATCCGGTGGACTCAGGAAGCCATGCATGTCCTCATCGGAGGGAGGCAGGTGGTGTCTGGGATGCAGAGCAAGTGTGACGGTGGAGCAGGGGACAGAGTGAATGGGGGAAAGGGCCACAAGCAAGGAACGGGAGCAGCCCCCAGAAGCTGGGAAAGGCAAGGAACTGTCCCCTAGAGCCTCCAGAAGGAAGGCAGTTCTGCTGACACCTAGATTCTAGCCTATAAGACCTACTCAGGACTTCTGACCTCCCGGACTGAAGATGAATACATGCGGCTGGGTTAGGCCGCTAGGTCTGTGGCCTCAGGAAACAAACGCAGGGGACTGGGGCAGCGGGGATGAACTGATCTTCAGACCATCAGGCCGAAAAGCCAGGACAATCCCTCCTCTCTGCCGGGACCTAGGCAATCACCCCCAAACTGCCCCTCCAGCTCCGCCCACCCCTCCATCAGCTCTCCCTACCTGCAGCGAGCTGTGCCTCGACAGCAGCAGAGACATGGCACCTACCATCAACCTTCCCAGTACAGTCTTCAACCACTCCCCACGTCCTACCAGCGGAGAGTAGATGGTGTCAAGCACAGGCATTGCTGCCGGGCCAGGTTTGGGAGCAAAAAGACACCGTCAATATCAGACTTCCATTTCCCACCAAAGGAAACCGAGGCTCCTTGGATAGACAGCTGGCTCCAGATCAGGGGCAAGAATGGTACAAGGTGGACCTGGAATGTCTTATCCTACCAGAAGGCAAGGAACTGTTGGGGACCACCAGGTCATGTCAATGGGACTCAGGAACCAGCTCAAAGGGGCTCCGCTGGCCAAAGATGGGGCAGTGTGAACATCAGCAAGAATAATAACGGCAAAAGACAAACACGCACGAAATACACTCCACTCCACGAGCCCACAATTGTACACCCAAGTCAACAAACAAGCCAATAAAACTCACTGGTCACTGCAGAGGTCACACAGAGAGGCCATAAGGGGTCAGCTTGTTATCCAACAAATGGTCGGTGAAGCCTTTTCTCTCCAAGCCACATAGCGGAGGGGGATGCTCCTCTCCAAAGACGTCCTCCAGCTACTGAGCGATGGGGATCCGAGTACCAGAGCACCGACCTGCAGCCCCAGTGAATGAGGGCGTGAATGAATGAATGAACCACAGACAGGTGGCGGATGGCAGAGTGACGGAACGATCCCCGTCACTGCTGGCAGCCCCGGGAGACGCCTGCGGCCGACGCAGTCCTGCTCTGGCCCAGCCTCTCCCAGGAGAAAGGAGTGTGCCCAACGTGCCCCGGGACCCAAGCACTGAAGCCCGATGGGGAACCCCGGGCAGGCCGGCCAGCCCGGTTTCTTCAACATTTCTCCAAACATCTGTGAATGTATGAAAATTTCTGTGATAAAAACCAGAGGCCCCCAGGGAAAGAGCGGGCCTGGATTTGGGATTATTCTGTTCTTTACTGCTGCTCCTGTTTGGGGGTTCATCCGCTGGCAGACACAACCCCAGTACAGAAGACCGATCAGTTGAGGACCCCTTAGTTTGCACGGTTTTCTGGAGCAGTCACACCCAGACACCTTCCCCCATCACCAAAGGGGTGAAAGGAGGAGAGATTAAATGTGCTGTGACGTCCCTGCCTTATTTCAAGTGCAAAAGTGTGGTATTGAGAGAGGATAATGGGGTAGGGGTGGGGGGCTGTTGTTCGAAGGTTCTAGCCATAGCTATGATTAACCAGAAAAATTTTAATTTAACTGCCTACTATTTCAATGACAATAATTATAAAAGTAATCTTTAGGGTCAAATGAGAGATGGATTTGTGGGGTGGGGGCCCAGGGGAGCCCTGACCCCGGCGAGGCCCTCAGCTACCCCGGGCAGAGCCTTTGCTGCCAACTCCACTGAGAGAACCTAACTCCTAAAAGAGAAATAAATAAATACACACGTGTTTCAGAGTCCCGGCTGGAAAGTCTTTCCTCAGACGTCCCGCCAGGCCGTCCTCAACCCTGCTCTCCAGCGGCACCTCCTCCGTTCTGGAATGGTCGCCCCGAGTTGCCTTCTCAGCTGTAAGGGTGCAGGGGCACCGCACAGGCCTTTCTAATCAAGTCTTTCTCACGAGGACTCTTCCCAAAGGCCTGTCCTAAGCGCGTCAGTGTGAGGCCCCACGGTGAGTCTGCTCTGAACCGTAAACATTCCCACATCTGTGACGCGGCCGTCACAGGCTCACAGAGGAGGCCAGCGCATCGCTGCACCCAGAGCTGTAATTACCACAACCCCATCTCTGCGCTGGGCTTCACGAGGCCAGACCACCAGGCGAGCCGAGCGGCAGGCCGGCTCTGCGGCTGTCCCTGGAGAGGGTCCCCATGCTGGACGCCGCACCGCTGGCCAAGCCTGCTCACTGCTGTTTGCTTCACATGTGGTTTGATTGACGTAAATCAGGAGGCAGTGAGTGATTCATGCCTGCCCGCACGCAGGGCACAAGGACCGGCCGGCACAGACCTGCTGATTCACCAAGAGTCCCTGTGTACCTGGCCCTGCCATGCGGGCTCCTGGGGAGGGGACAGAGCGGTGGGCTTACAGCAAAGAGAGAACTGCCAGGATCCACATGCTGCTGAGCAGTCAGCAGGGCACCCGCAAGCGGGTGAGAGACGTGGGAAAGCAGCACTGACGACCGGCCTCTCCCTGAATGGCCCAGTGTGTGTGTGTGTGTGCGCATGTGTGTGTGTGCGTGTGTGTGTGTGCTCATACATGTGTGTGTACAGCCACACCTGGACTGGGAGCACCCAGGCCTTCTCCTCCAGCACCAGCCTCAGTCAGGAGAGCAGAGGAGGTGGGTGGCAGGTGGGTGGCTGGAGCCTGACAACCGTCCTTGGGGCGAGACCCTCACGAGTGGTCAGGCCCACATGCCATAGTCATTCTCCCCATAATTTCTTTCACCTGCTCAACCCTGAAACAAATGTGCGTGCACACACACCCACACATCACATGTTTGATGCACACACACACACACACATCGTATGTTTGCATGCACACACACAAGCACACGCACACAAGTGCACACACATGGGCACACACATGCACATGTCATGTGTTTGCATGCACACGTGTGCACACGCAGGAACACACGTGCATACACATGGGCACACGCACATGCACAGATCATGTGTTTGCACACACACAGGAACACAGGTGCATACACATGGGCACACACACATGCACAGATCATGTGTTTGCACACACGCAGGAACACACGTGCATACACACGGGCACACACCCACACACACACACCCACACCCTCTAGCCCTTGGGGAACACGGCTCACAAATCAGCTCATCAAAGCTTCCCCAGCCTGCATACAGCACCTAGGCCCTCTGGGGCCCCCGCCCTGTACAGCATCCAGCTCCAGGTAGCGAGGACTTATGTCCTTGTCTTGGCTCTTTGAGCCTCCCTGAAGGAGGGGCAGGCAGTTCCTTCTCATTTTCTGTCCAGTGAGGCCATCCCAAGGGCTGGAGGGCTGGAGGGCTCGAGGGCAAGCGGGGAGGGGAGCATCCAGATCAACGCCCCACAAAGGCAAACCGGGGAAGGCCAGCATGGCCCCGCGCAGGCTGGCGCCGCTGAGACCAGAGGTCCAGGCCCGGGACGCTGGCTCGGTAATACCTGCCATGGAGGGTGCAGGCTTGCTCGCAGCAGCACACAGCCAGTGGGACAGGAGTCGTGACGGCTGGTCCACAGCGCTTCCAGGCCGCTGGCAGAAGTACACTCCCAACACACAGAGCAGGAGGAGCAAAACCAGCAAACCCAACCGAGGGTTCTCTCCCCTCCAGGTGCCACCTCCACACTGGGCTCCCTACTGCCCCAGACGGCCTGCAGACTGAGGGGCTTCTGAGAAATAAAGGCGGGCTTCAGGGTGCTAGGTCTTCACACTCCTCCACAAAAGAACAGAAAAACAACGCAGCTGTCAGAGAATATCTGACTCCGGGCTGAGGAAGAGTGTGGTTTTACTGATGGAGTCGCCCCCTCCACTGAGAACCTTCTGAAAAGAGACTTCTCAGAAAACCACAGTTCTCAGCAACTCCACTGGAAGCACTGAAGCCGCTAACCGTTCACACGCTCCTCTGCTCACCAGAGGACTGGAGGTTTGAGTCCACCCAGAGGCACCACAGAAGAAAGGCCTGGCAAGCTACTTCCGAAAAATCAGCCACTGAAAACCCTATGGCGCGCAGCTCTACTCTGACACATGTGGGGTTTCCACGAGTCAAAGTTGATGGCAACGGGTTTTTAAAATCTGACTTTTAAAGACAGAGAACTTTTAAACATTGCAAAGACATACTCATACCATATGTCAGTTAAAATAATTTCAAAGGCCTTGGATTGTTTCAATTTACCTTCTAAGAAGGCTCTCGACGCGCTCAAAAAACTGCCCCCCTGCCCATAAACACTTCTGCGTCACTCTTCTGTTGAACATTAAAGAGTATGACCCAGGGGTGACCGCAGAGAGGGCTCTACAGTGGAGCAGGGCCAGGAGAGGGTGACGGGGAAACAAGAGTAGGTGTGGGGGCCCATAACCCACACCTCCCCAGGCGTGAGCAGCCTACTCTCCTGACTGCAGGTGCTCACCTCGGTGCATCTTCAAATTCAAATGGAATAATGCCTTTAATTGCAAAAACAGAGCTACCGATCCACCCAGGAGACAGGGAGCTTCCAGAAGGTGAGCACTGTGTCCACATGGGAAACTCACTTCGGTGTGCTGAACACAGTCACTGAATTAATGAACAAGTGGGTGAATTAATGAACAAACCACCGGCACCAGGGCACCAGCTCATATGCAATCCTTCCAGCCTCACAATAGACCTGTAGGTGGGTATCATTATGCCCATCTTACAGATGGGAAAACGGAGGCTCGAAGAAACGCAGTGACGTCCCCAACATCCAGGCAGCAAAGCTGGGATCCGATGCCAGCTTCTTGGCCTATCTGTTTCCTTCACTGTCCCAGCAGAAGCCCGGCTCTGCTCTGCTAGGGCGAGGGTGCAGCCAAGACCCACCAGAAGGGCAGGCTGCAGCGGGGGGAATGGTGGCATGAGCATGAGGCAGAAACAAAACCAGCAGCAGGAAATCTCCAGTGACACGCCCACGTGCCTAACATGACAACCGGGACACAGAACCAGCCCTGCTGGGCGGGCTGCAGAGAAAGTGGAAGCCGGCTAGAAAGGGAACGATCCTTCCATGCCCTCACCAAGACGTGCAGCAACACGAAGAACGAATCAGGGGTAATCCTAACTGAAAGGGTGGCGTTTCGAACCCACCAGCTGCTCCGCGGGAGAATGATCTGCTCCCGTAAAGATTTACAGCCTCGGAAACCCTACGGGACAGTTCTACTGTGTCCTATAGGGTCGCTATGAGTCAGAATCAACTCGACGGCAACGGGTTTGGGTTTTTTTTGTTGTTGTTGTTCTATAGAGTTTTATGATTCGGAACGGACTCGAAAGCAACAGGTTTGGGGTGTTTTGGTTCTGTAGAGTTGCTGTGAGTTGGAATGGACTCAGTGGCAAAGGGTTTGGTTCTGGTTTGGTTATTCTGGGAAGAGGAGCCCCTGGGTTGTGTAAACAGTTAAGTGTTCAACTACTAGCTGAAGGTTGGCTGTCTGAACCCCCCTGGAGGCTCCCCGTAAGATAGACCTGGTGATCTGCTTCTGAAAGGTCACAGCCTTGAATTCTGGGAGGAAGAATAAAGGAGGAAATCTGTACCTGGGCCTCACTGGGCTTCCTGCTGGGCACTTTACAAGTATCCTGGAGGAGGCAGAAGGCTGCGGGTGACGGCATGCCTTGCTTCCCTCCTCGACTGGTAATCAGTAACCTCGGTACCCTGACACGTGTCCCACCGCTCGGGGGGATCGTGACGTCAACGTGGATGGAGAAGGGCCTCGGAGCCCCTCTGTGAGACGCGCTGTCTCCAAGAACTCTGGAATTCCAGGTCGCAGCATCTGTGATGCTGGACAAGCGCTGACAAAGGCTGCCGCCATCACTTGAGACACACAGGCACTCACTTCTGCAGACCTTGAAAACATGCCGACCTCTACCCACAAAACAAAACAAACTGTCGTCTGGAGACCTGATGCTTACACTGGGTTATCGGCAAACATGCCAAGGAGAGACCAGACAAGCCGCAGGCCAGTGTGCCTTGTGCTCCTGCAGGGCTAGAGTCGGGAACGAGAGCCACATGCAAGCCTCCTCGATGTTAAACGCCACCAAGGATGTAGATGAATAAACGCTATTTCTGGGAAGTTGGCTCCGATTGTGCTGAACAT
The DNA here is from genome assembly GCA_030035585.1 of Dugong dugon. NCBI lineage: Eukaryota > Metazoa > Chordata > Mammalia > Sirenia > Dugongidae > Dugong > Dugong dugon. The sequence goes on from CM057461.1 coordinate 207,687,126, forward strand.
TCTTGGAAAGCATGACAAATCCGTGTCCACTGCTCCCTCCAACAGGCAACACAAGGGCACAGACCTTGATAGACGAGACAGGCGGTGCTCACCCACCACCTGGCCAACAGGAAGCCCACACAGCAGCATGAGAACGGGTGGGGAGGGACACTCAACCACTGTGGGAGGTGCGCACTGCCCACCTTCCTGCCGAGAGCCGCCCGTGCCGTTCTAGCCTTCGTTAGGAGAACACCGGATGTGACCGAAACAACGTGGCGCAGAGTAACAACGCCCTCAAGTGCCAGCTTCTAGAATGGCGCACCGTTAACAGTCGAAGGCAAAGTTCTTCCAGCTTTTGTCCCTATGCATACGTATGTATTACATGTATGTATGTATCACATATGCATCTATGTATTACACATGCATTGTGTTGCCTATGTATATTACATGTGCATTACATGTTCATGTATGTGCTTGTTACACTGATGCGCTACTACGTGTGTGTTACATGTGTGTGACACACATGCATTGTGTGTTCTTGGTGTGCACATGTAGGACATGCATGTGTGTATTGTACATGCATGTGTGTGCTACGTGTATGTGTGCCATGTATCCATATGCACGTATGTTTGTGTTATGTATGTGTGTGTATTAGATATGGATGTGTGTTACGTATGTGTGTGTATCACATATGCATGTATGGATGTGTACCATTTTAAAAACCAAACATTCAATCCCTCTCGTTGTTTCATTCCTTCGTTCCATAAACAGTCATTTGGAACGCGTGGCAGACTGTGCCAGCTGCTCAAAGAACACAGTAAACACACGGACCAGACTCCGGCTCCTACGAAGCATGGATCCCGACGGTCAGAGGCAGATAATACACTAACGAATGAATTAATCAAGAAGAAAACCAGCAGGCGAGTGTGGATGGCTAGTCACTTTGGCTGGAGAGGCTTCTAGAACTCAAAAATAAACAAATAAAGCCCGTCCTCAGTGAGTCGATTCCGACTCCTATCGACCCATGAGAAATACACATGGGTACGTGTCAGAGCAGCACCGTTCCACAGGGTTTTCTTGGCTGTGATTTTTACAGATGCAGATCGCCAGGCCTCTCTTCCGTGGTGGGTTTGAACCGCCTACTTTCAGGTTAGTGAACAAGCACAAACTGTTTGCACCACCAGGGACCCTTCTAAACTCAGGGGCTGAGATTTAGGCTAAAACCTGAATGACAAGGGGGCCCTACACTTGAGAGAGAGGACCAGGCAGAGGGAAGGGTGAGGGCCCAGGCCCCGAGGCAATGGAGCTCTCTGGGTTTCACAAAACAACAGGAAATCTGTAGTCGGGCAAGCATGATGCGGGCAGAGAGCAGACGAGACGGGGCTGGAGCCAGAGCTGGGGCCCACATGATGCAGGTGGACAGCGGGTGAGACGAGGCTGGAGCGAGAGCTGGGGCCTTCATGATGTGGGTGGAGAGCAGGCGAGAGGGGGCTGGAGCCAAGCTGGGGCCTGACGCAGGCCTGGCCGACCCAGCAGACCTGAGCAGACCACCAAGAGGATCCTGGAGCCTCTGCAGGGCTCAGAGCCGGGAAGGGACACAAGTTGACCTGAGCATACCCACCACACAGACACAGCCAACGTAAACAATCTCAACAGCACAGCCACGAGGAAAATGTAGTAAAATAATTAGAAGCTATGAGTTTGGGAATCTATAACCTTTGCTTTCGGTGACTGAATCGTAAGGTCCCATAATTTACTTTTTTTAAATTTTTTAATTTTTTCCCATGCAAAAATTTATACATACATTGCTATGTGACCCTAATTGCTCCCCCATACTGTGACAGCACACTCCTCCTTTCCACCCCTGATTCTCCATGTCCATTCAGCCAGCTCCTAGCCCTCTCTGCCTTCCCATCTCACCTCCGGACAGAAGCTGCCCGTTTAGTCTCTTGTATCTACTTGAGCTAAGAGACGCACTCCTCAGGAGTATCACTTTATGTCCCACAGTCCAGTCCAATCCCTGTCTGAAGAGTTGGCCTCGGAAATTGTTTTAGTTCTGGGCTGATAGAGAATCCAGGGGCCATGCTTTCTGGGGTTCCTCCAGTCTCAGTCAGACCATTAAGTTTGGTCTTCTTACTAGAATTTGAGTTCTGCACCCCACCTTTCTCCTGCTCCATCAGGGACTCTCTGTTGTGTTCCCCTGTCAGGGCAGTCACTGGTGGTAGCTGGGCACCATCTAGTTCTTCTGGTCTCAGGCTGATGAAGTCTCTGGTTTATGTGGCCCTTTCTGTCTCTTGGGCTAATACTTTCCTTGTGTCTTTGGTGTTCTTCATTCTCCTTTACTCCAGGTGGTTGGGACCAATTAATGCATCTTAGATGGCCGCCTGCAAGCTTTTAAGGCCCCAGATGCCACTCACCAAAGTAGAATGCAGAACATTTTCTTAATAAGCTTTGTTATGCCAATTGACCTAGATGTCCCCTGAAAGCATGGTTCCCAGACCCCTACCCCTGCTACTCTGTCCATCAGAGTGTTTGATTGTATTCAGTCCAGTTGTGCTGACTTCCCCTGTAGTGTGTGCTGTCCTTCCCTTCACCTAAGATAATTCTTATCTACTATCTAGTTAGTAAATAACCCTCACCCTCTCTCCCCACCCTTGTAACCATCAAAGAATGTTTTCTTCTGTGTTTAAACCTTTTCTTAAGTTCTCATAATAGTGGTCTTACACAATATTTGTCCTCCTATGACTGACTAAATTCACTTAGCACAATGACCTCCAGCTTCCTCCATGTTATAAGATGTTTCACAGCTTCATTGTTGTTCTTTATCCTTGCATAGTATTCCATTGTGTGGATACACCATAATTGGTTTATCCATTTGTCCACTGATGGGACCTAGGTTGTTTCCATCTTTTTGCTATTGTGAACAGTGCTGCTATGAACATGGGTGTGCATATATCTATTTGTGTGATGGCTCTTATTTCTCTAGGATATATTCCAAGGAGCGGGATTGCTGGATCTTATGGTACTTCTATTTCTATCTTTTTAAGGAAGCATCAAATCGATTTGTTAAGTGGTTGTACCATTTTACATTCCCACCAACAGTGTATAAGTGTTCCAGTCTCTCCATAACCTCTCCAGCATTTATTATTTTGTGTTTTTTGGATTAATGCTAGCCTTGTTGGAGTAGATGATCTCTCCTTGTAGTTTTGATCTGCATTTCTCTAATGGCTAATGATTGTGAGCATTTCTTCATATGTCTGTTAGCTGCCTGAATATCTTCTTTGGCGAAGTATCTGTTCATATTGTTTGCACATTTTTAAATTGGGTTATTTGTCTTTTTGTTGTTGAGGTTTTGCAGTTATCTTGTAGATTTTAGAGATAAGACGCTGATCGGGTTTGTGGTAGCCAACAATTTTTTCCCAGTCTCTAGGTTGTCTTTTTACTCTTTTGGTGAAGTCTTTTGATGAGCATAAGTGTCTGATTTTTAGGAGCTCCCAGTTATCTAGTCTCTCTTCTGGTTCTGGTGCATTGCTACTTACAGTTTGTATAGTGTTTATGCCATGTACTGGGGATCCTAGCGTTGTCCCTATTTTTCCTTCCATGATCTTTATCGTTTTGGATTTTATATTTAAGTCTTTGATCCATTTTGAGTTAGTTTTCGTGCATGGTGTGAGGTATGGGTCTTGTTTCAGTTTTTTGCATATAGATATCCAGTTATGACAGCACCATTTGTTGAAGAGACTGTCCTTTCCCCAACTAACAGACTTTGGGGCTTTGTCAAATATCAGCGGCTCATAGGTGGATGAATTTATGGCTGTATTCTCAATTCTGTTCCACTGGTCTACGTATCTGTTGTTGTACCAGAACCAGGCTGTTTTGACTACTGTGATAGTATAATAGGTTCTAAAATCAGGTAGTGTGAGGCCTCCCACCTTGTTCTTCTTGAGTAATGCTTTACTTATTCGGGGCCTCTTTCCTATCCATGTGAAGTTGGTGATTTGTTTCTCCATCTCATTAAAAAATGCCGGTGGAATTTGGATCGGAATTGCATTGTATCTGTAGATCGCTTTGGGTAGAACTGACATTTTCACTATGTTGAGTCTACCTATCCATGAGCAAGGTATGTTTTTGCACTTATGCAGGTCTCTTTTGGTTTCCTGCAGTAGTGTCTTGTAGCTTTCATTGTATAGATCTTTTACGTCTCTGGTTAGATTCATTCCTAAGTATTTTATCTTCTTGGGGGTTATTGTAAATGGTATTGATTTCCTCTTCAAAGTTCTCTTTGTTGGTGTAAAGTAATCCAACTGATTTTTGTATGTTTATCTTGTATCCTGAAACTTTGATGAAATCTTCCATTAGTTCCAGTAGCTTTCTTGTAGATTCTTTGGAGTTTTCTGTGTATAAGATCATATTATCTGCAAATAGAGATACTCTGTCTCCTTCCCTGCCAAATTGGATGCCCTTTATTTCTTTTTCTAGCCTAATTGCTCAGGCTAGAACTTCCAGCACAATGTTGAATAAGAGCAGTGATAAAGGGCATCCTTGTCTGGTTCCCGATCTCAAGGGGAATGCTTTCAAAGTCTCTCCATTTAGGATGATGTTGGCTGTTGGCTTTGTATAAATGCCCTTAATTATATTGAGGAATTTCCCTTCTATGCCTATTTTGTTGAGAGTTTTTATCATGAATGGATGTTGGACTTTGTCAAATGCCTTTTCGGCATCGATTGATAAGATCACGTGGTTCTTGTCTTTTGTTTTATTTATGTGATGGATTACATTGATTGTTTTTCTAATGTTGAACCATCCCTGCATACCTGGTATAAATCCCACTTGATTGTGATGAATATTTTTTTGACATGTTGCTGAATTCTATTGGCTAGACTTTTGTTGAGGATTTTTGCGTCAATGTTCATGAGGAATATTGGCCTGTAATTTTCTTTTTTTGTGGTGACTTTACCTGGTTTTGGTATCAGGGTTATGCCGGCTTCATAGAATGAGTCTGCAAGTATTCCATCCATTTCTATGCTCTGAAACATCTTTAATAATAGTGGTGTTAACTCTTCTCTGAACGTTTGGTTGAATTCTCCAGTGAAGCCATCCCGGCCAGGGCTTTTTTTGTTGAGAGTTTTTTAATTACCTTTTCAATCTCTTCTTTTGCTATGGGTTTATTTAGTCGTTCTACATCTGTGTTAGTTTAGGTATGTAGTGAGTTTCTAGAAATTTGTCCATTTTCCCTAGGTTTTGAAATTTGTTAGAGTACAGTTTTTCATAGTATTCTGTTATGATTCTTTTAATTTCAGTTGAGTCTGTTGTGATATCAGCCATCTCATTTCTTAAATGGGTTATCTGCTTCTTCTCCTGTTTTTCTTTTGTCTGTTTGGCCAATGGTTTATCAGTTTTGTTGATCTTTTCAAAGAACCAGTTTTTGGTTTTGTTAACTCTTTGAATTGTTTTTCTATTCTCTATTTCATTTAATTCTGCTCTAATTCTTATCATTTCCTTTATTCTGGCGCCTGAGGGCTTCTTTTGCTGCTCTCTTTCTACTTATTCCAGTTGTAGGGTTAATGTTTTGATTATGGCCCTTTTTTCTTTTTGGATGTGTGCATTTATTGCTATAAGCTGACCTCTGAGTACTGCTTTTGCTGTATTCCAAAGGTTCTGGTAGGATGTGTTTTCATTCTCTTTTGATTCTATGAATTTCTTTATTCCATCCTTAATTTCTTCTATAACCCAGTAGTTTTTGAGCAAGGTGTTGTTCAGTTTCCATGTGTTTGATTTTTTTTCCTTGCTTTTTCTGTTGTTGATTTCTACTTTTATGGCTTCATGTTCAGAAAAGATGCTTTGTAATATTTCAATGCTTAGGATTTTGATAAGGTTTGCTTTATGGCCTAATATGTGGTCTATTCTGGAGAATGTTCCATGTGACTTGGAAAAGAAAGTATACCTGGCTGCTGTTGGGTGGAGTGTTCGGTATATGTCTATGAGATCTAGTTGGTTGATTGTAGCATTTCGCTCTTCCGTGTCTTTGTTGAGTTTATGTCTATGAGATCTAGTTGGTTGATTGTAGCATTTCGCTCTTCCGTGTCTTTGTTGAGTTTATGTCTATGAGATCTAGTTGGTTGATTGTAGCATTTCGCTCTTCCGTGTCTTTGTTGAGTTTATGTCTATGAGATCTAGTTGGTTGATTGTAGCATTTCGCTCTTCCATGTCTTTGTTGAGCTTCTTTCCACTATGTTGTCCTTCACCAAAAGTGGTGTGTTGAAGTCTCCTACTAGTAATGTGGAGCTGTCTATCTCTCTTTTCAGTGCTGTTAGAGTTTGTTTGAAGTATTTTATTATAGTTATGTCTTCTGGGTGTATTGACCCTTTAATCATTAAATAGTGTCCTTCTTTATCCTTTGGGGTGGATTTTACTTTAAAGTCTATTTTGTCAGAGATTAATATTGCTACTCCTGCTCTTTTTTGAGTGTTGTTTGCTTGATGTATTCTTTTCCATCCTTTGAGTTTTAGTTTGTTTGTGTCTTTAAGTCTAAGGTGTGTCTCTTGTAGGCAGCATATAGACGGATTGTGTTTTTTTATCCAGTCTGCCACTCCCTGTCTCTTTACTGGTGCATTTAGTCCATTTACATTCAGTGTAATTATCGATAGGTATGAGTTTAGTGCTGTCATTTTGATGTCTTTTTTGTGTGTTGTTCACAGTTTATTTGTTCCACTTAATTTTCTGTGCTGAGTCGTTTCTCTTTATGTATTTTCTTTTCATCTTTTTCATTGTTGATTTTGTGTTTGCTGAGTCTTTATATTTTTCTAGTTTTTTATTTTGACTTGTAGCATTGTTAGTTTCCTTTGTAGTTACCTTAATATTTACCACTGTTTTTCTAAGTTTATGCCAGTCTTTTGTTTCTTTATATCGCCTTGACTTTCTCTCCATATGAAAAATCTATGCCTACATTTTTTTAAGTCCCTCTTTTTTGTTTTAATGTTGTCCTCTTTTACATATTGACACCTGTTTCCTTAGTTTCAGTGTTTTATCTTTGATTTCCTTTTGTGACTTCCCTATCTGGGTTGATATCCGGTTGCTCTGTCCTGTGTTCTAGTCTTGGGTTGTTATCTGCTGTTACTGATTTTCTAACTGGAGGACTCCCTTTAGTATTTTTTGTAATTTTGGTTTGGTTTTTGCAAATTCCCTAAACTCCTGTTTATCTGGAAATGCCCTAATTTTGCCATCATATTTGAGAGACAATTTTGCTGGATATATAATTCTTGGCTGGCAGTTGTTTTCCTTCAAAGGTTTATATATGTCATCCCATTGCCTTCTTGCCTGCATGGTTTCTGCTGAGTAGTCCAAGCGTATTCGTATTGACTCTTCTTTGTAGAAGACTTTTTGTTTATTCCTAGCCACTCTTAAAATTCTCTCTTTATCTTTGGTTTTGGCAAGTTTGATTCTGTCTCTGTGACTTTCTTTTGGGATCTACCTTATGTGAGGTTCGACGAGCATCTTGGATAGATATCTTGTCATCTTTCATGATATCAGGGAAGTTTTCTGCCAACAAATCTTCAACAATTCTCTCTGTATTTTCTGTTATCCGCTCCTCTCCCCGTTCTGGTGCTCCAATCACTTGTAGGCTATTCCTCTTGATAAGAGTCCCACATAATTCTTAGGGTTCCTTCATTTTTTTAAATCCTTTTATCTGATTTTTCCTCAAAAAAGTTGGTGTCAAGTGCTTTATCTTCAATCTCACTAATTCTGACATCCATTGCATCATATCTGCTCCTATGACTTTCTACTGAGTCGTCTAATTCTAAAATTTTATTGCTAATCTTCTGGATTTCTGATTGCCGTCTCTCTGTGGATTCTTGCAGCCTGTTAAATTTGTCATTATGCTCTTCTCTAATCTTTTTAATTTCCTCTATTGCGTGCTCTGCATTTTCCTTAATTTCCAATTTCCTGAAGAGTTCTGTATATTAACCTTTTGTATTCTGACTCCAGTAATTCTAAGAAATTTTCCTCCTCTGGAAAATTTCTAGATTCTTTATTTTGGAAGCTTGCTGAAGCCATCATCGATTGCCTCTTTATGTGATTTGATATTGACTGTTGTCTCCGAGCCATCAATAAGTTATTACATTTATTTTATGTTTGCTTCCTGTGTCCTGGCTTCTTGTTTTGTTTTGATATGCCCAAATAGGCTGCTCGTATGAGCTGGTTTGATTATCGGCACCTTTGAAGCTCTAATGTCCTGTCACCAGGTGGTTAGATCTGTTATTAGGTATGTGAGCTCAGGAGTCCGCCCACTCCTCCTGTATTGATTCCGCTCAGGTGCCCAGGTAGATAGCCACCAAGTGTATGGTGTAGGCTCTAACTTACAGTCCTAGACAGGCATGGGTGATTGGTGTAGGCACAGGCATCTGGCTGCAGCAGGGGGACACACTCTGAGCAAGGCAAGGGGCTGATGGCCATCCCTGAGTGTCCAGGAGGATGGTGTGCCCCTGTTCCCTAGAGCACGTAGGTGGGTGGGTTTAACAGCCGGACTATGAGCACCTAATGCTGTTGGCTATAAGGAGTGGGGGGTACCTCTTATTCACAGGCCCCTATCACAGTTGGCTAGGTGGTGTGAGTGGAGCCACCAGTCCTCAGGCCCCTAATGTGGGTAGGTGAAGACCCTGCTTAATGGGCAGAGAAGTGTCCAATGTCAAGAACCTGCCACTTCACAGCTGAAACAGTTGAAGTTAGACTTTCGGTATATACCCTGTTGTACTGTGGTAATGAGGGCCTACGCTACTGAGATGGGCCCACACAAGTCTATGCAGAGAGAAAGGCACTCAAAGTCCGTGGATTCGTTATGCCTGTACCTAGGCAAAGGAGCTGTGCCTACCCTGAGTTCCTGGCTTAGGGGAGCCAGCAGTTTATTTTTTCCCTTGTTTGTTAATTTGTTTACTCTCCAAGGCAGGGAGAATGGCTCTGGGCATGTGACGGATCCTACCTCCAGCCCAGGGGACTCGGCAATTGCTGAAGCCAGTCCAGGACCCAGTGCAGAACAGGGAGTGGGGAGGTAAATGGGAGAGAGGTTTTTCCCTAAGTGGGGTGTTTTTGATCCGCACAGTAAGCCGTAGGCAATTACTTAGCTTTTGCCAATGAGGGCTGCTTCTCACTGGTTCTGGGTGGCCACGTAGACTCTCAATAGCTGGGTCTCTCCTGGTACAGAAAATGTGCCTCCCGAGCACCACCGCTTACCTGCCTCACTGCTCACCCCCGAGCTGATCAGGCCCAAAGGGCTCAGGCTGTCACTGGGTCGGGTCTAGCAACTCCTCGCTGCTTCCAAATCGTCTCTCCCTCCCTCTGCCACTCAATCAGGTTCCTCAACTCTGCCTTTGATGTTCACGGCTCCCAGACTGCCATATATAATCAAATCACTTGTTTTTTCGGGTCTTTGTTGTAAGATGGGCCACCGGAAGCTTCTGACTACTCTGCCATTTTGGCCCTGCCCCCCTTTCATAATTTACTTGTTAATGCTGGCTGCGTGCAGCTGGCAGGAATAAGCCCACCACTGGAGCACAGGAGAGAAACGGAGGAAGAGACAGTTCTGCAGAGGAAGAGTCATCAGAAAGTGATGATGGCTGGATGGAGGAGTCAGCAAAAGCTTTAGAAAGCTACAGAAAAGCATTTCCTAGATGTATGGGCTGGTGGGTGGGGCCTCCTGGGCATGGTGCAGGGAAGGGAAGGGCGGAACAAGGAGAAGGACAGCGCTCTGCTCTGGCCGCTGAGGTGGACCTGCCTCTGGGATTGGAGTGGGGTCCCAAGGAGACAGTGCCTGGTGGGGACGCTCCTCTGCAGCGGATGGGTTGGCTCTGGGCACACACAGCACAGGGGAGTGCCGGCAGAAGTCAGGGCGGGACCCTCCAGCCACCAGGGGTTGGGGTAGTCATTGCTCTGATCTGCTGAATACCAACACTTGGGTGGAATGTGAAATCACCCACCTCAGTGTCAAATGTCTGTGAACATCTCCTTGTTGTGGACAAGTCAGAAACCGGGGGGGCTGGAAAGGGCGCATCCCCTGAAGTCAGTCTCCGCGGTGGGTGGAGGACCCCGGATGTGGACTTCAGTGGGTGACGGTGGGCGGCGGGCCATCTTCCTGTGAGCAAGCTCTGACCCTCGGCCTGGGTGAGCAGGGTAGAGGGAGTGAGAGAGAGGGGAGATGGCCCCAGGAGGGAGCAGGTGAGCCAGGGCAAGGGTGTGCAATCCAGCAGCTGCTGCTCTGGCCCACCGTGGTCAGCTGGGCACTCTGTCATGCAGCCCCGCAGTGCATCATGCTCTTTGGGCCCCGTGTGGAGAGGAGCAGAGACGGGCGGCCGAGGGGGCGCCAGCCTTCCCGAGTGGGGGCAACCGTCACGTGCTGCCGTCAAGTCGATTGGATTCTGACTCACAGCGACCCCTATAGGACGGAGGAGAGCTGCCCTGCGGGGTTTCCTTTACAGAAGCCAACTGCTACATCCTCCTCCTGAGGAGCAGGTAGTGGGCTTGAACTGCCGACCTTTCAGTGAGCAGCCCAGCACTTAACGACTGTGCCACCAGGGCTCCTTACGGCTCCCAGAAAAAACACCTGGGAGTTCTGTCAGGAAAGAGACCAGACACGAGCTCCCAACCAAAGACAAGCTGACACACAGGGAACTCTAAATGGCAGCAAAGACGTCAGAGCACCCAGTCGGACCAACGCCTCAGGTCATTAGAAGCTGGGGGCAGTTACTACTTCTGAAACTTTTAAAGAAAATACCCTGAACAACTCCATGCCAGTAAACTTGACAATTCGTATGAAATGGATAAATTCCTTAGAAAAAAACAACTTACATTGGTACTACAATTAAAAAGTTTTCGAGATGCACTTTTGGAAGCTTTCAAGGACTGGGCGACTGTAATGTTCAATAAGCTGTTCCGGAAAATAGGATAGGTTTGATATCCACGAAGGAAAACCGCAGGCCAAGCAAGCTCAGGAAGAGATGAAAAATCCGAAATAAAGCACCACAAAACCTAATCAATCCCAGTATAAAAAGATAGCAAGGACCACAAGCAAGCTGGGTTCACTGCAGGGATCAGGAAGATTTAACAGGAGAAAACCTATGTGTAGAAATGTCAAGGAGAAAGCTATGACCATCATGCGAGATGCAGTAAATTTAGCTAAAGAAACAGCCCTGAACTTAACCTGAAAAAAGGAAGCCGTAAAAACCCCCGACAAGCATCGCTCTCAGACGGGAACGTTAGCAACTCCTGTTTGATGTCCAGGAGGAGACAGGGATGCCTGGAGCCTCTGCTCCTACTCCAGCGGGAAGGGACTCCCCAGCCAGCACAGCCAAGAACCAAACCCAGTGCAGTCGAGTCCATTCCGACTCAGTGACCCTACAGGACAGAGTAGAACTGCCCCATATGGTTTCCAAGGAGTGCCTGGTGGATTTGAACTGCTGACCTTTTGGTTTGCAGCTGAGCTCTTAACCACTGTGCCACCAGGGCTCCAGCCAGCACAGTAAGACAAGGAAAATTACAGCATTAATTAGACAGAAAGAAGCAGAACTGTCATGAGAAAAGTGGAAGCTGTTTGTCTTAGAAAACCCAAAGAATCTAACAAAATTTTCTAGAAATTGTAAGATTTTAGAGTAACGTGATTGGATATACAATTGAAATACAAAAATCAACTGCACTTCCATATACCAGCAGCAGAAACTATAATTTAAAAAATACTGTCTACAAGGGGGAAAAAACAAATTAGAATCTACCAAAGAATAAATCTGACATAACATGTGCAAGACTGTTATGGAAAAAATTATAAAACCATTGAAAAACGTCAAAGACCTAGTCAACGGAAAGATACAGGACATAGCATGCAAACAAATAAACCAGCTGCTGTTGAGTAGATCCCGACTCATGGCGACCCCGAATCATGGCGACCCCACATGTGTTAGAGTAAAACTGTGCTCCATAGGGTTTTCAAGGGCTGATTTTTGGGAAGCAGATTGCCAGGCCTTTCTTCCACAGCTCCTCTGGGTGGACGCAAACCTTTTGGTTAACAGCCGAGCGCGTTAACCATTTGCACCACCCACGGACTCCATGCAAATGAACAGGAAGATCCAACACTGGAAAGGTGCCAATTCTCCCCAAATTCTTCGGCACATTCAAGGCGATTCCAAGCAAATCTCCAGGCTCTTTTTTAAAGGAACTTGCCCATCACACCCTGAACTGTATCTGGGGGAAAAAGGGCTCAGCAGGAGGGAGGGGACCTAGGCCAGGTGGTGGGAGGCGAAGGCGTCCTACAGATGTCAGAATTCAGGCAAAAGCTCTATAAGGAAGACAGCATGGGGCGGGCAGAGGGCAGATACAACAGAGGGGAGCAGGGGCCCCAGAGACAGAGAGCTGAGGGCGTGGGCAGTGCCACCACACTGGGGCAGGGGACGTCTACCCCAGAGCGGCTCTCCAAAGGGGGAAAGAAAATGAACTCATTCCTACCTGGCACCACACAACAACCAAAGCCTTAAATACGGAAGACTAAAACTGTAAGAGGAGAAAATGTGCAAGGTTCTCTTTCTTACCCAGAAGGAGGGAGGCCTTTTTGTTGTTGTTGTTGTTTAATAAAACAAGCAAACACTGACCACAGAAGGAAAGGCCCGCTTTTTCGCTCAGTCAAGTTAAAATTCAAGAGGAACCATTTTTGCATGTGACCTTTTTGCATTATGGGGGTGTGTGCGTGTGTGCGCATCTCCAAACTAAGCAAGCCCGGGAGAATGTTTCTAAATAACATTTCCTCTTTTCTCATCACTCACCAGCATTCCCTGAATTCTGAGCACGTGCTCAGCACTGAGCTGGGGCAGAAATGAAAGCAGGACAAGGACCTCAGGGCCCTGGGAACTCAGGGAGAGGAGCGGGCCCAAGTATTTGATAAAAACAAGAGCGGGGGCTGATGGTCCCTCTGTGGCAGCCCTGTTCTCAGGACCAGCAGCTCAAGAAGGGGGTCCTCTTACCACCCCCTCCTGCCACACGAGCCTGCCCTCAGAGGCACAGCGGACTGAAACGCGTGTCCACGTGCACTGGCCACCGACGGGGGCGCCCAGGACTCTGACTCAGCAGGGCTGGCTCTACTGGCCACCTCGTGCTGCCCAGTCTTTGTCAGGCCCTTTTTACAGCCCTCCCTCCCCTCCTCTCAACACTGGTCAGCCCGAGTTCACCCTCACTGTGCAATCGTCCCTCAAAGGGAGCCAGTTCGGCTCTGAGGCTTCATTAACCAGTAACCAGCTGCCGTCCAGTCCATTCCGACACAAGGCGAGCCCACATACAGAGGAGAACTGCTCCACGGGGTTTTCAAGGCTGTGACCATTCAGAAGCAGATCGCCAGGCCTGTCTTCCAAGGCACCTCCGGATGGGTTTGAACCGTCAACCTCTTGGCTAGCAGTCACACACTTAACCACTTGTGCTGTCCAGAGCCTCCCGAGGCTTTATTACTTCCTCGTTTAAAAAAGCATCATAATCTTTATTCACCATTTTATCTTTAGGTAAAGCAAATGAGAAAATAAACAGGGCTCTATCGACTATAACGGACAACGAATAAGGCAGACTGAAGAAGAATTCACGCCTTCGAATTACGGTGTTGGTGAACAACATCGAATATACCACGGGCTGCCAGAAGAACGAACGAATCTGTCTGGGAAGAAGTACAGCCAGAAAACTCCTTAGAAGCAAGGATGGAGAGACTACGTCTCACATACTTTGGACATGTTGTCGGGGGGACCAGAGGACATCATGCTTGGTAAAGTACAGGGTCAGTGAAAGAGAGGAAGACCCTCCACGAGATGGGCTGACACAGTGGCTGCAGCAATGGGCTCAAGCATAACGATTGTGAGGATGGCGCAGGACCAGGCAGGGTTTCGTTCTGTTGTACACAAGGTCACTGTGAGTCAGAACCGACTCGGTGGCACTGATAACAACATCAGCTACAAAACTGCTATTTCCTAATCAGAGAGGCCCAGATAGGAAAAAGCTATTGAGAGTTAATACAGATCTGCACTCCACTGAATCAGCTTTATCGACAGAAACGTTTGTGAACATTCCTAACCTTGATGTTAACCAGGAAAAACCCATTCAAGTCTCTTACTTTAAAACCTCAAATTTATCAACAATTTTGACTAAATTTAATTCTTATTTCTTTTCCACATTTTCCATATTATCAATCCTTGCTTGCAAGCGGCTCACCGTCCTGAGTTACTAATTATTCCCAGACTACAGGGAAACAGGAGTCCCTGGTGGTGCACATGGTGAACACGCTCACCGCCAACTGAAAGGGTGGGAGTTCAAGTCTACCCAGAGGCACCTCAGAAAAAGTCCTGGTGAGCTACTTCCAAACAATCAGCCACTGAAAGCCCTATGGAGCCCAGTTCTACTCTGACGCACAGGGGGTCACCATGAGTCAGCATCCGACTGGACAGCAACTAGCTTATGAGGCAATAAGGACATCACCCCTACAAGGCAGGGCCCTGGGGGGTACACAGTACCACAGAGTGGCCCCTTTTACATTGCTGAAGGGCTCATTTGGGGGGTGGGGAGGTAGGGGTGCTAAAGCTAGTGACCTTGCGAGCATTCCCTGTAGGCAAAGGAGAGTTTGGAGGGCGGGGATTCCGAGTATCAGTCTTTAAAACAAGTGGACGGGCAAGTAAAGCTCCATTGATCTGTGTGGGCAGACTTGTGCACACACACGTAATAGCAACAACACCGCCTATCACCACAGCGTGCTTGCCAGGCCCCGCTGGGAAGGGGTACAGAGGGCCTACTCCATCCATTCAGCAATCACTCATTCCGCAATTATCCATTCGGCAATCATGCATTCAGCAATCACTCACTCATTCAGCAATCACTCACTCATTCAGCAATCACTCATTCAGCCATCGTCCAATCGACAATCATTCATGGCACAGGGAGGGCCGGGGGCTAGCTTTCTCACTCAAAAGTTTTATTCAGTCATGACCGATGGGATAAGAGCGCCTTCAGCATGAAAAATGAAAGGAAAAAGGCAACTCAGAGTGGGGAGTCGGCCTCAACCTGGTCACATGAGCACCCAACACAGAGGGCACAATCTGGGGGAGTCCTGGAGCGGAAGACTCTGGAAATGCCCCATTCCACCCGAGAGCTTTCAAAGGGGAACCCAAGTTTCTACCAAAGCAGAGAACGTTAAGTACAGAGAAGATCCCAGCCCGTCCCATTCCCTAGGATGGCCGTCCAGCATCACTGCGAGCTCCAGATAACCATGGCAGGGACGTCTGCAGTGACAGCTGGCGGGCCCGGGCTGGCCAGGGCGGCCGGTGCCAAGGGTAGGTTCTGGGAATGGGCACAGGCTGCAGCAGCTGTGGCACTGACCAGGCTCGCCGAAAATAGACGGGCTTTTGTTTATGTCCACTCCTGAGACTTATAGCCCCTCACCAGGGCCACCGGTGGGGGGCGGGGGCGGGGGGCAGGGGCTTGGTGGGAACACGTGCAGCCAACGGCAGGGATTTAAGGGCAGCGTCCTGCGCCAAATCAGGAAGGCCCTTCCTACAACCGTGGGCAGGCCCAAAGCCAGCGTAAAGCCAGCCTGCCGCTTAGGCCTCAGGGATGAGACGGCTTCGGAGACAACCTACAATTAACACTGGAACAGTTATCTTCCTAATTTAGGCAAATTTCTACTTTGCAGCCCTAGATGGCAGTTCTGGGGGGAGGGGGCCCCTGGCAACATCGATGTGGTGTTTCTTATTTTGTTCTTCTAAGTTCACACCCGTTAAACATTGTAAGAATATCTTTTAAAGGCCCACCCGAACTCTCTAGAAAAGGACTTAGGCTCCAGATGGCCTGTGTTGCAGGGAGCCTTCTCCCTTTGAGTAGCTGGCTGTACCTGCATGAACGTGGACCTTTGTCCTCAAGAGTTCACCACTCTGGTGGCTTGTTCCTTTGCCCCTGGAGTCAGGACTGAGGGCCAAGCTGGGACACTGCTCTCACGGCAGAGCCACAGCTCCAGGGGCAGATGGGGAAGGGAGGGAAAGCCCAGAGCTTGTGGGGCCTGGGTATCAGGGTGCTCTGCCAGGGTGTGGGCACCCACATCCCTTGGGGAACCAGAGGCAGAGACAACCCTCCTTGTCCCCGGGGTCTGCTCCTTGCCCTGGAAGCCCACACAAGAACCCTCCTTGGTCCCTGGGGGCCTCTCCTTGCCCTGGGGGCCTCTCATTGCCCTGAGGTCTGCTCCTTGCCCTGGGGTCTGCTCCTTGATTCCCAGGGTCCGCTCCTTGCCCTGGTAACCCACAAGAGAACCCTCCTCACCCCATGGTCCTCTCCTCGCCCCGGGGCCCGCTCCTCCCCCTGGTAACCCACAAGAGAACCCTCCTCGCCCCGTGGTCCTCTCCTCGCCCCGGGGCCCGCTCCTCCCCCTGGGGTCCGCTCCTCGCCCCGGGGCCCTCTCCTCGCCCCGGGGCCCACTCCTCGCCCCGGGGCCCTCTCCTCGCCCCGGGGCCCTCTCCTCGCCCCGGGGTCCTCTCCTCGCCCTGGTAACCCACAAGAGAACCCTCCTCGCCCCGGGGCCCTCTCCTCGCCCCGGGGCCCGCTCCTCGCCCCGGGGCCCTCTCCTCGCCCCGGGGCCCTCTCCTCGCCCCGGGGCCCTCTCCTCGCCCTGGGGCCCGCTCCTTGCCCCAGGGCCCTCTCCTCGCCCTGGTAACCCACAAGAGAACCCTCCTCGCCCCGGGGCCCGCTCCTCGCCCCGGGGCCCTCTCCTCGCCCCGGGGCCCTCTCCTCGCCCCGGGGCCCGCTCCTCGCCCCGGGGCCCTCTCTCGCCCCGGGGCCCTCTCCTCGCCCTGGGGCCCGCTCCTTGCCCCAGGGCCCTCTCCTCGCCCTGGTAACCCACAAGAGAACCCTCCTCGCCCCGGGGCCCGCTCCTTGCCCCAGGGCCCTCTCCTCGCCCTGGTAACCCACAAGAGAACCCTCCTCGCCCCGGGGCCCGCTCCTTGCCCCAGGGCCCTCTCCTCGCCCCGGGGCCCGCTCCTCGCCCTGGAAGCCCGCACGGTGCCAACTCTGCTTTATTGGAATGGTCACAGTGAGGCTGCAGGCTCAGCAGGCAGGGTCACTCCCAGTCAGCAAAGCGCTCCCCTTGCCGTCTGTGGCTGAGAACACAGAGCCCTTTCCAGCATGTGTCCGTTCCGTGTGTAACACAAAGACTTTCTCAGTGTTGGCGATGACAACGGCACTGAGCCGTCCGCCTCTCCGTCATCAGCGTGGGGCCAGCAGGGCCGACGGCAGCAGGCCGAGAGAGCCACCCAGCACGAAGCTATCCTGCCGCAGCAGCCTGGCGATGCCTGCGAGGTGCAGACCCAGCAGCCCGTACTCAAGGTGCATCTCTTTAGCTCCAGGAAAACAAGTAGAAGTACCCTCGAACAACCCTGTCTGGCCACTGAAGACAAAGCAGTGGAGCAGGCCACGCGTGCAACTCAGCACACCCAAGTTACACAACTGTGAACCACTAGGGAGGCGGTTGGTGCGCGGTTGAGCAGATACCGATGTTCCCCTTTCCTCTGTGATGGGGGCGGGGTGGAGGTGAGCTACCCAGAGCCAGGAAGGCTAGCTGTGACGTGAATTTTAAGTGGAAATCCTCGTTAAAAACCAAGTAGAAACGAGAGACCGAGAAGCTTGGTGGCGAAAGGCAGGCAGTCAACATCCAGAGCAAAGCCCTGTTCAGGCCCCTCAGGGAAAGGACACTTGGTATTTCGGGTTATCATGCCAACAGTAGATAGGAAACACTGTTAGACATTTGTCACCGTTGGGTGCTGTCGGTTCTGACTCCTCCCTTCAGTGGAGCATTCTGGCTGTTCTGGCCGTCCGTGGCATAACCAATATTCTCCGCCAACACCTTAATTCACAGGCATCAATTCTTCAGGATTCCTTTTTCACGTCCAGCTTTCACAAGCATATGGGTGACTGAAAATGCCATGACTTGGGTCAGGTGCACCTTAGTCCTCGAAGTAACATCTTTGCTTTTTAACAACTGAAAGAGGGCTTTTGCTGCTGATTGGCCCCATGTGATGCATTGTTTTATTTCTTGCCTGCTGCTTCCATGGGCATGGACTGTAGACCCAAGTGACATGAAATACACTTTTACCTAAACATTTTTTAAAAATGCAGCTGAAATCCCTACAGAGATGACAGTGACCACCACCCCGGCCTGGCAGTTTGGGCATGGTCCCCTGGTGGCCTGGTCCCCATCTCCCAGGAAGCGCTGCCCCTCAGCTGTCCGGCTTAGACGTGGACACTGAGTTCTTTCTTAGGCCCTGGCTCCTACTCAGCCACCACTCAGGGCAGCTTCTCCCAAAGGGTGACTCGTGGAGGACCAGGAGTCCCAGTGATATAGGTCCCTGAACAAACAAATGGGAAAGTCTCTTTAAGCAGCACAGCAGGTTTCCTATTCAGGATTCCCCAGAGCTTTCACTATGGCAGTCTCCTCCTGGGGGGGATGACAGTGGCCGTGGGGCCAAGGGAAAGCAGACACATTCGAGGGACGTTTAGGAGGCAGAGCACGGTGTCTGGGACTTGATTACATGCACTGAGGGTGGAGGAGAGAAGAGGTCTGTCTGACCCTAGGTCTCAGGTGGGGCAGGCTGTCTGGTCCTGAGCTGGAGAACATGCAGCAGTGCTCAGGGCCCCCCCGCCGAGGACACCATGGTGTGAGGCTAGGCTAGAGAACAGAGCAGGAGACAGGAAGGGGGGCTGTGGGGTCCAGGCCAGGCACAGAGTTCGGCCAGGGTGCAGGAGGCAGGGGATCCTGGAGACCTCGGAGGCAGCAGCTCCAGCCTCGGCAAGCAGCTCAGCTGCCCGGTGACTCTGCGTCCTCATCTGTGACTCGGGAGGAGTCAGCGGGCACGGCGGTCAGTGCTGTGAGCCCGCAGACAGGGCAGAGGACCAGCTCCGTGAATGCTGGCCGCATCTGTGTTTACTCAGGGGATGAGCGTTGCTAACAATAGCAAAACCAGGGAAGAACCTAAATGTCCAACAACAGACCGCTGAGTAAACCTGGGACAACAAAGTCGATAGAGCTGCCGCCACCACCGAGCACTGGCCAAGTGTCAATCTCACGACATGGAAGACAAGCGAGTGACCGCACTCTCCATTCACCAAGAACCCAGTATGGACAAACCAACAGCCAGCGGCGGCCACACGGGGAAGGGACGGGAAGGGACGTAGCAAAGGCTCACAGCGGGGCCGCGGACGACGGGCCCTCGGTTGAGCAGGGGTACCATGAGCACCTGGCTTCATAGGAGGCTGTTCGCTCAAGAACTTCCTGAAATAGAGAGACGCTCCCTCCCTCTGCGATCAGGAGAAAGGGCAGAGTGTGGCTGTTGTTGAGGAGCATGCGTGTGTCCCAAGAGTGTCCTCCAGAGCTCTTCCTCCCCGTTTGTGACTAGCTTACGCTTCCCGGTCAGCTTCGTTATTTGAGAAATAAAATGCCCTCACTGAAACCAACAACAGCATCACTCCCACCGACTTCCCTCCTGGTTGCAGTGTCTTACAAACCAGCCACGTCCCGACCACCCTCCTGCCCCATGGCACACTCACATCCACTCTGTGGTGGCTTCTCACGGGCACACCCACTCCCGCCCTTCCCTCGAGGAAGAGCTGGGAATCGGAGCTCCTAAGCAGTGCAGGCCACAGCCCAGCACCATCAGGGCCTCCAAAGGGCTGGCAGCACTGGGGACCCGACACCCCATTGTACAGATGAGGACGCCGAGGCCCTAAGCAGCGCTGGGACTGACCTGGAGCTATGCTCGTGGCCACCCCACTTGGGGCCCGATGCCCCTCTGACACGCCGGGCCCACCCGAGTGCGGCTTCGTCACAAAGGAGCCATCAACATCACGCCAGTGTGGGTCTCTGCCCACAGCAGTCCTGGAGAGCCCCAGGGTCTCGTTTCATTGGATCTTCTTTCCTTAAATGCAGAGGGCCAGCTGGGCGTCACGGCCAGGACATGTCCCGAGGGCAGGAAAGCCTGCAGGCCTCCCTGAGATCACGGCATGTGTTGGCTGGCATTTAAGAAAAACGGCACTTTGTTTTTTTCAGGACTTTTCTGTCTCTTGTTCCTTGAGAAGAGACCGTTTAATAGCAAGCTGGTGAGTGCTTACTTCTCCACCCTGCCGGCGGGTGACAAGAACGTGGGTACTGTCTAACGCCAGACTTTCTGGGGGCTTGCTGCAGTGAGGTCTGGGGGGTGGGCCTGGAATCGGGTTGCTCCACCAGAGCTCGGGGAGTCTCCTTACAGACAACCTTAGAAGGCACTGAAGGGTGACCCCACTCCCGGCCTGCCTGACTCCACCTGGAGCCGTGCTCTGATTTCCCACGACATTCAAGCTGGGTTATTCTCGCCAAAGAGCGAGGCAGGCAGGAAAGATGTTCCCTGGGGTACAGAAAAGTAACATAAAATAAAGAAACATTCCATTTCCAAGTTCAAGAAAGGCATCAAGCTTTACACTCTAAATACAGGGGCTGGTGGTGGCGCCAGAACAGAGCAGCACTGATGTGCCTCTGCGGTTCCCTCCCCGGCCCCCTCCCAGGCTGGGGGCTGGCCGTGCCACCCTGGGTATACCCAGATGGTAGCCGGGACAAGGCTGGCACCCAGTGATGCCCCAGGAGCTCAGACATGGGACGAGGCAGGTCTGCAGCTCGGCCGACTGCCCAGAGGGACAGAGCCGCCTCCACTTCAGAGTGGAGCCGGAGCTGTCCAGGGGAGTGTGCTCTGGGCCACGGGACGGCAAGCAGGCCACAGCCACAGCAGCTCCAGGCGTGTGAGCCACCGATTTAACTATGTCATGCCATAAATAAAATTATTTCTTCAGGAACACACTGTGTCAGAAAACATCTCTTCCTCGTCATAGCCTATATTTTATCCCATATAGTAAAAAACTGGAATTGGATGGCAGCCTGCCGCTATGAATATTCTCCAAAGTCAATGCATCTCTTAACAAAAGCGAAGAGAAAAATGCTTCATTTTCGGCCCATTGTGTACAGCAAGATTAGTGTTTATTAGTCTTTTGTTTTCTGTTCAAGAGCAGGAAGGCTATTGCCAAGCGAAGGAATGTGGGTGCAGGGACGGACCACGGTGCCCCGTGGGGGACAACCGGGGCCACACTTTGTCTGGACAATCTAAATATAAACCAGATCCTGAGATGGTCTAATCACGAGACGAGCCGATTCCCTCGTGTAGCCCAGGTGCCTGGGATGGAGCAGCAAGGAGGCGGCAGGAGAAGAAAGCGGTGTTTATCACGGGAGAACAACAGAGGGGATGTGTGTGCTTCTATACTCATGTGGGGCAGTCTACCCCAGTCTAAGCCACCTGAATGGTAAAGAGGATCCCGCGAGTGAGGAAAGTCGGCTCAGATGGCTCCACCAGCACCAGGCCTCGCCTGCACGGGTGTCTCCATGATTTTTACACACACTGGAGTGAGTCTTCGTGGTGCAGTGGTAAGCTCTTGGCTGCTAACTGAAAGGCTGGCGGTTCGAACCCACCTGGCGATCTGCTCCCACAAAGATTACAGCCTAGGAAACCTTGTGGGGCAGAGTTCTGCTCAGTCACAGGGGCTGCTGTGAGTCGGAATCAACTGGACGGCGCCCAACAACAACCCCAGCAGAGCGCTGGCCTGCATTGCCCACCCTCCAGGCCCTGCTTGAAGTGCCCTCCTCCTGAGCATGTAACATGAGAGGGACACGCCAAACACTCCAAGCCAGTGGCCGACCCTGGAGGAGAGCCAGCCCCCGGAACAGGGAGAGGACAGAGCAGACAGGCAGAGGGGGAGGGCAGCGTCGGGGGAGGGCAGGGAGGAGGCGGGAGAGCAAGACAGAGACAGCCTGAAGACTCCTGTAGTGTGTCCATGGATTTCTTCTGAACCCCGACACGGAGACTCCTTATCTCCTGAACCCCAACCCTGAGTCTCTTTATCTCCTGAACCTCAACACTAAGCCCCCGTATCTCCTGAACGCTGACACTGAGCCCCTTAACCTCCTGAACCCTGATACTGGTCCCCTTTATCTCCTGAACTGACACCAAACCCCATTATCTCCTGAACCTCAACACTGAGCCCCTTAACCTCCTGAACCCTGATACTGGTCCCCTTTATCTCCTGAACCCTGACACCGAACCCCATTATCTCCTGAACCCCAACACTGATCTTCTTTATCTCCTGTACTCGGACACTGAGCTCCTGAGGTGTGATGGATCACTTTTGTGTGGGCTTTCTAGCCATGGTCTTGTGACAGCCACCCAAGTGATTGGCAGGGGCTATGTGACAGGGTAATTGTGGCCCACCAAAGGGATTGGTTGGAGCCCTGGTGGCACAGGGGTTAAGAGCTATGGCTGCTAACCAAAAAGGTTGGCAGTTTGAATCCACCAGCCACTCGCTGGAAACCCTGTGGGGCAGCTCTACCACGTCCTATAGGGTCGCTGTGAGTCAGAATCAACTCAACGGCAGTGGGTTTGGTGTTTGGTCTTTTAAAGGGATTGGTCAGTTTTGCCGTCCTGCTCGGCTTGAAATTTGCCACCCAGAGGTGGGAGAAGAGCCCTCCACCAACCAGAACTGCTGAGAGAACAGAATATTCGTATTTGAAGATGGACTGACAGACAAGAAGTGACTGTTTCTGTTTTTGAATTTGGAGCAAGCGGTTTGGATGCATCCAGCCAGGAAAAGTCTGTACCCATCTAGGAAGGAGCCCCCTTCCAGGACTGGAAGTTAAAGGGAGCCGATAAGTAGACAGCTTGGTCTGCTCACTTGTGGTGACCGCCTGGGTCCACTCATGAGTGGAAGTGGGCTAAGTTCAGCAATGAAGAGACAGACTGAGTTTGGACATGTCCCATCAGCGCCCACTGACCCAGCCCATGGCAGCTAGGGATGAGAGAGAGGAAGGGCTGGCTGGTCGGAAGTGAAGGGAGTTGTGGGGACTCCTAAGTTTATAGGTTCCCCGTTGACCTAGCCCAATCCTCGGGGCTGGGGATGAGAGTGTGAAGGGGCTGTCTGAGTGCCCAGAGGTGTGTGTGAACTCTGGAGCCTGGGGCTGCTACCCATTGTGACCTAGCTTGGATGGCTGGGGATGAGCTGACCAGAACCCAACCGAATGAAGAGAAAGATGTTAGACACCGTGAGCTGGTGTAGATTGCTGTAGTCTGATGGCTTGCTCTGGACTGGACTTTGCTTTCGGATGCAGATGCTCTAAGTTCCAACCAGAACAGAAGATGATTCAAGACCAAGAACATGCTTGTCTCCTCAGTGCCGGTTTGATGGAGATGGGCCATTTAAACACTGACTATCTAAAAGGGGAGGAGACAAAGCGTGAAGTGGCTGGCTTACACACTTTCGTGATTGTGCTTACATTAAATGAGGGGGACAAGGAGGATCCCCACTGAATAGATTCCTCTTTTCCTGATGGGTCTGGGAAGAGAGGGTAGGGAAGATACTGACAGGATTATGATTCAGTTGTGAGTGCTGGTTGTTAACAGGGTTGTGATCGTAAAAACTGTAATTGTAGAAGCTGTGTGAAAGAGAAGACTATGGGGGAGGCACCACGGGCCCAGAGTACAGAGGCTGGACCTGAAGCTCCTTAAAGGTTTTGCTATGCGGATACTTCCTGAGGCACAGAGCAAGGGAATAATCTTCCCTCAGTTAAATTTCATTGGAGGTCAGGAAGGCTGAAGCTGAGATGACCTTTGGAGAACCTGACCAGATCAGATGGACACCCCCAGCAGGCCTGTGTGGCTGGTACCTGAGTAGTAACCTCCCCGAGGACTCTTTGCTCTACTGAGGGACTAAGGTTACCGACTACTGTGGACTGGAGAAATGCCTGGGAGGGGCTGTTATCCTCCAAGTATAAAAGCACCACGGCGAGAAGAGCCGGAGGGTGGCCTGCGGGGCCACGGATCACTTTTGTGTGCCCTTTGTCGCCTTGGTCTTGTACTTCCCACCCATGTGACTGGGCGGGACTATGCCATAGGGTAATTGTGGCCCACCAAAGGGACTGGTCAGTTCTGCCATCCCACTGGGCTTGAAATGAGCCACCCCAGAGGGAGTAAGAAAAGCCCACCACTACCAAGGAAGGAGGGACCTGCAGGAGATGGCGCAGTAGGCTTCCCAGCCCATGGAGCGAGAAAGCCAAGTGCCTTTGGGCAGAGGCAGGGGGCCAGGGAGAGGCGTGCCTGTAAGCACCGCTGGAAAAAGGCTGTACTGATGGAAGAACTGTACCCTGAGTGTTCCTGAGCCTGAATTGTAACCTGTTGCTTTCCTAATAAACCCCATAATCTTGAGTATGGTCTGTGAGTTCTGTGTGGCCACCGCAATGAATTACCGAACCCAGCAGAGTAGACAGTGCTGTGGGAAGACCAGATGGTGTCAGAATTGGTAAAGATGGTGGAAAGAGGAGGCATGGCTGACCCCCACCTCATAGGAATGAGCTTCGGGCTGTTGATCTTGATTCTCCTTTCCCCTTGTGAAGAGAGAGGTCAGACACTGCCCCCACGCCGTTTTGACAGCCCCTGTATCTCCTGAACCCCAACACTGAGCCCCTTTATCTCCTGAACCCCAACATTGAGCCCCTATATTTCCTGAACTCCAACACCAAGCCCCTTTATCTCCTGAACCCCAACACTGAGCCCCTTTATCATCTGATCTCAACACTGAGCCCCATTATCTTCTGAACCCCAACACTGAGCCCCATCATCTCCTGAGCCCCATCACTAAGCCCCATTATCTTCTGAACCCCAATACTGAGCCCCTTTATCATCTGATATGCAACACTGAGTCCCATTACCTCCTGAGCCCCAACACTGAGCCCCTTTATCTCCTGAACCCCAACACTGAGCCCCATCATCTCCTGAGCCCCATCACTAAGCCCCTTTGTCTGTGCCATTGAGGGACCTTCCGTTCCTTACAACCAGTGGACCCACCTAGCAGTCACCGCATCCCTCTCTATGGCAAGGGACTCCTTGCTGCCACCTCAAACAGCCTTCGGAAGGTCCACACAGAGGAGCAGGCGTTGAGGAATGGGCCTCTCTCCCTGGGGCAAGAGGATGGTCTGCGCTGGCCTCCATCCATTTTCCCTGCCCCTCCTTGCCTGCTCATCTTTGCTTTTGGGTAAATGTTGACTGTTTGGTCTCATATAGTTGATTGTTTAAAGAAGCACATTCCTCATGGGTGTTATTGTTTATTTTATAGGCCAATCTATTATTTGGCTGAAAGGTGATATTCTGGAATGGCTTCAGTTCCAGGTTAAAAGATTATCTTAGGGTGACAGTCCCGGGGGTTCCTCTAGTCACTATCAGACCAGTAAATCTGATTTTTTTTAATGAATTTGAGTTCTGTTCTACATTTCTCTCCCATTCTAACTTGGCCTTTCCATTGTGACCCTGGTCAGACAGGTCAGTAGTAGTACCCAGGCACCATCTAGTTCTTCTGGTCTCAGGCTAGAGGAGGCTGTGGTTCCTGTGGGCCGTCAGTCCTGTGGACTAACTGCTGCCTTGAGTCTTTGGTTTCTTTCTCTCTCCTTTGCTCCAGATGGGGAGAGACCAAGAGTTGTGTCTTAGATGGCTGCGCTCGAGCTTTTAAGACCCCAGATACTACTCATCAAACTAAGATGTAGAACAACGTTATCTCTAGGAACTAAGGTATGCCAATTCACCTAGTTCTCCCAAGAGAATATGGTCCTGAGCCTTCAAACCCAGTAAATCGATTCCACAAGGTGTTAGGATATGTCCAGAAAGTATCCAAAACTGTCTCCGCTGTGTGCTTTATTGTATATATATGTATACGCGCAGCACATGCAAGCCTGTATATACATATGCCCACAAATACAGCTATATATGTACACGCTGTACTCCCATATGCCTTCCCACACCCATACCGTATACCCATCTACCTCTGTAACCACTCACCTATTTTTTGCTTATTATTACTGTTGCTGCAAAGCTGCATGTTACAGCATTTCCCATAGTTGTCCCATAACCATCTTTTCCTTCTTAAAAAAAAAAAGTAGGTGGTGGCCTCAGAGCCCTCGACGACACACATCACCGTGGAGTTAGGAATGCTTCCCTAAGCATGAAGAGGGGGTCGGCGCAGCAGACAACAGCTCACCAAATGGACCAGAGGACATTCCTGACATCCTGGCGCTCCGTCTACAGGGAAAGGGAAGCTGTAGGCCCTGCAGGCTTCACTTCCAGACACTCAGAACTCTGCTCTGGGTGGAGAAGACTTTTTCCAAAGGAGTGTGCAGACCCTTGAGGATAATGGGCAGGCAGTGGCCCAAGCCCAGAAGTCTGTGTCGCCGGTGGGCCTGCCGGCAGCTGAGTGTCTAGGGATCTTGGAGTGAGTCCGTTCAAAATCAAAAGCGTGTCAAAACTGGCAGCAAATCCACCTGACTGCGCAAACTACAATTGGCACATGGAGGTCACAGGCCACAGCGAAGGTTTGCCAGGCTGAAAACAGGAGTGACAGGGAGGCCCTCCACAGAACTCAGCAGAGTTGGCGAGACACCCTGCTCTCCTCAGTGTTCCTCGTGGACATGTTAGCGGCAAGCCTGGGAGACAGCGCCCCCTCAGGAGAACCCATGTGGCTGTGACGACCGAGGACTGCAAAATCTAAGCAAGTATTGGCTTTTCTCCAGTCAGGCAGTGGAAGGAACCAAGTCGCCAGGCAACACCATGGCGAGGCCAAGCCCAGCTCCCACCCGGGCCCTCCCACGGGGGCACAAGCGCCCTGCATGCTCCGGCCACCTCACAGGTGGAGGAGGCCGGCTCGGCGGCAGGCGAGGCCCGCGGAAAGCCGCCCTGGATTACAGTCTGTCGGTTCAGTAGGAATCTACAGAGTTCGTTTTTGGGAAAGGTAGCAGTTATGCCCCGTTCTCAAGAAGTCTCTCTGAGCCTGAGCCCCTTCCTCAGCACCCTTGCTCGAGCGTCTGGGGCATGAAATCAGGCTTTCTCAACAGGGAAAGGGGGTACCCTGCCCAGCTCCCAGCCAAGACCCATGGCTCCCACAGGTGGAGGAATCCAGGTGCCATCTGAGGCCTGGGGGCAGGTGCACACCAACCAGAGCACAGCCTGGGCACCCAGCATGCTGGGTGCTCCCACCACGATCCACGGAGCCACACACGTGACCGGCACGCTGACTAGAACGGACTCACCCCAATCGTGTACCGCGCAGGAAACCGGCTCAGAGAGGGCCCCTGGCTTCAAGGGCAACAGAGCCAGACTCTGGTCTCCACGTGTGGGAGACGCAGCCCTGGCCTGTTCCCACCCCTGTCGCCAAGTCCCAGCACTGGGCACCACGCCCCAGCTGAGCTGATGATGAGGGAGGAGCAACAGGGATGCGGGCTCCACGGGACAGGGGTCCCTGGCAGTCTCAAAGCCCTGACGGTTCAACAATCACGTTGTCTTGCTTTTTCTCTAGGTGGCTACAACGCTCCAGCAGTTATTTTTCTCTAGTTGAAATTTCACTTCCTCTCCTTATGGAGACCTGTCATCTATTGTAAAATATGAAATATTTCTCAACCTTGAGCAATCAGCACCAACACACCCAGCATGGCCCTCATGTGCCAGGCCCAGGGGTGCTGGTGGCAAGGTGCCCAGAGCGTGGCAGCTGGCGGCACAGGCCACCGCCACCCCAACACGCCATGAACACGAGTGAGCAACGCTGGCGTCCGCTGCCGCCGTGACTATCTTCCCGGTACAGCTGTTTTGCTTTGTTCTTTCTCCTCTTGAAATCTTATCATCGTAACGTTTTCCGTTTCTTTCACCCACATTTGAGGAAACCAACGGTTTGAGTTGTTGCCTCGATGATTCACTAATCAAGTAAAAATTCAAGTCAGCCCTGGGCGCTGTCCCTGTGATTTATAAAAATAGCTCATTTGTCAACCACTCCACACAGCAACCAGGATCCTCGTTCCTCATTCTTAAAAAGCAGCTTCAGCAACTGCGTCGGCTTCTGCACGTGATGGCAGGGGGCTGAGCTCACCTGTGCCCCATGGAAGGCTGCGTGCCTAAGGAATTTCTGTCAGGACCCCACAGGTCCCCCTCTCCTGGTGTCCCCATCATGCCAAGCACCGAGGCCCCAGCTCCTGTTCCCACCAAAAGGCTACTGAGGGTCCAGTGCTTTCTCCGTGGAACAGCCTCTCCAGAGTCCCGTCCACCGCCCTCCCTCACCCCGTGAGAGCCACTGGGTCGCGGCCCCTCCCGCTTTCTGAACTGCAACTCCCAGGGCTGTGGACGAGCTAGGGAACCAGACCCCGGGTTCAAATCTCAGCTTCTCTATCTGCAATAGTGGACCAGAAAAGTTGCTGGACCTGCCTGAGTCTCAGTTTTCTCATCTGTAAAATGAAGAGAAGAGTAGCAAGCGGCCAAACTGGGGGCCAGAAGCCTGGGATCAGTGCGCACCACGGGTAGCAACCCGTGCGGAACAGTGCTTATCCAAGCCCAGACCCAGGAAGCCCACGATCAGTGTGCAGCTGGGGTAGGAGACTGCCAGCAGTGCGCAGCTGGAGTAGGAGCCCATGATCAGTGTACACCCAGGGAAGGAACCCGCGATCAGTGTGCACCCGGGGTAGGAGCCCACGCTGCACAGTGCTTGTCCAAGCCCAGGCCCAGGAAGCCCACGGTCAGGGCACACCCGGGGTAGGAGCCCGCGCTGCGCAGCGCTTGTCCAAGGATGTGTTTGCTGGTACAGTACTTTATTTGGCAGCCCTGGTGGCGCAGTGGTTAAGAGCACGGCTGCTAACCACAAGGTCAGCAGTTTGAATCCACCAGTCGCTCCTTGGAAACTCTATGGGGCAGTTCTACTCTGTCCTACAGGGTTGCTGTGAGTCAGAATCGACTCAGTGGCGATGGATTTGGTTTTCTTGGTGTTGGTACTTTTAGTTTTTGTGTTCATTACATGCTGTGAGGATTAAATGAGATAATCCCTATAAGCACTTGGCATGCCACAAGCATGAAAAAATAGCAGGGAGTGGTGTGGTGCTATTTTCATAATTAATAATTTGAAAAAACAGATTAACATGCCGGGCCTGCTCCGCTCGCAGGGCTCTAGGAGGGTTGGTGTGTACCGTAAGGCACACGAGAACAGCCTAAATACTCCATGAGCACCCGAGTTGTTGACCGGTTGCCGTCCAGTCGATTCCGACCCATAGTGACCCCATGTGACAGAGCAGAACTGCCCTCATAGGGTTTCTAAGGCCGTAATCTTTATGGAGCAGACTGCCAGGTCTTTGTCCCATGAGCGGCTGGTGGATTCCAACCAGCTGGTGGATTCCAACCGGTGACCGGGTTAGCAGCTGAGCACTTAACCACTGCACTGCCAGGGCTCCTCATTTAAACTTTTGGGTCCTTCAAAAGGCATGCTGTTTGAGAAGGGGACCCGGGCTGAGGAGGACATTTCACAGACGTCCATCTGCTTCCTGTACCAGGTTTCGTAAGCACCACCGTGCCCTGTCCAGGCCCTGGCAGCCGGGGCCCTCGACGAAGGAGCCCAGCGCCAGCGGGCCCTTCAGATGTGAGGACACTGCTGATAGCTGCATCTCCTAGGCTACAGAGGGTTAGGAGCAACGTGGAGCCTCAACAACAGGGTTCCACCTGGTGTTTGCTCAAGTTTGCCACAAAATATAAGAAAATGCAAATGATTTGGGCCCCAGGTCTCCGTGCTCCGTGGTGACCCAAATGACCCAGCAGAGAGCATGTGGTCACTTCCACACTATTCCCCCACCGCTCTCTCTCACAGGAGAGTCCAGTACTTTCCTCCAGCCAGCCTGAGGCATCTGTCAGGAGGCAGGCACCTGTATTTGCTAAGTCTGTCCTTAGTAAGAAGTCCTGGGTGGTGCAAACAGTTAACACACTCAGCTGCACCCAGGGGTACCTCGGAAGAAAGGCCTGGCGATCTACTTCTGAAAAATCAGCCACTGAAAATCCTACAGAGCACAGTTCTATTCTCACACACATGGGTCACCAGGAGTTAGAGTCCACTCAGCAGCAGCTGGAGGCAGAGGAAGGAGAAATTCTCTATAAAACTTTCACTCAGGGCAGACATACCCGTTGCAGTGCCGGTACGCGGTGAAGTCTTGTGAGAGCCCCTTCAGTTGAGTGCAGAAGACAAGCAAGCGTGAGCAGCGTGGTGCAGCCACGTACTCCCTCCCAACTGTATTTTATTTCATTCCTCCCTAGATTCTCTCCATATGTCACAGTAACGGGGCAGTCCCGCCCAGCCACGCTGGTCATCTGTGGGGTCTGGAAAGTGGCGGCAGATATGGCGGTAGCCACATAGGACCAGCTTGGTAAGCTTTCACCCTCATCACAGTTTCTGGGCTATGGTATGAATGTCCCTTCTTCCTTTGGCCCAGACGGTTTGCCTGTGCTGGGTACCAGTCGGGCACCGTGAGTCTCTAACTCCCTTCCCATGGATTCTGGATCTCCCTGAAGCTGGTCCATGGAAGAGTTGGTGACTGCCGAGCATGTCCTCTCCCGGCATCCCCATTGATGGCAGGCGGCCATATCTGCCCCTCTTTGTGAAGGCCACTTGGCCAGAGGCCAGAGAGAACCAGCAAGTGGCTCTCCCTTTTTTTTTTAATATTTGTATATGTGACAGTGTTTCTGTATGGACTATTTTCAGAAGAGAATGCCAAAACACATTCTGCAGGTTCCCAAATTTCGAGGCAGAATAAATAAGAACTAAGTGTGGTTTTCAGTCATGTTCCAATTATTTGCATACGTGCGGCTTAGTTTCATTTAGCTACAAATTAAATTCTAGCAATCCCTAGACGAATGGACCAGTGAAACTTGTGATCAAATTTAAGCGCATTCACAAACACACGAACACACCTCTATGTGGACAACCAGGTTTACACAGACACCACTTTCAGCAGAAACCCTTCTCACACAGCCATCACCCGGGCCTGACTGGGAACGCGGGTGTGTCTCCCAAGTCACACGTCCAAACTGCATTCACAGTGACCTGCAGGCAACGAGGGTAAGAGCCCCGAGTCGACCATCAGCTCGTGAGTGAATCCTGTGGGGAGCTCAAGGGTGCAGTGGCCTGGGTACAACCCAGAAGCCTCCCCGCAGCTGGTATTATTCTGAGCGTTCTAGATTGCCTGCTTAACCCACGAGAATCGATACATCTAATTGATCACTGGATAATTCGAGACCTCAGAGAATGCTGTTGACTTGAGTCTTGCTTCTAGAAATCAATGACGGATCGGAGAGCAGCCCCAGCTCCTCCCTGGGAAGTCGCTTTTCAGAAGAAATCCCCAATGTGGACTCTTATCCATCCTTCCCATCTTCCCACATGCTCAGAGGACAGAAACACGGACGGCTGTTCTGGTGACTCCTGGGGTTTTGGTGACGCACAGGGGCTGGCGGGCCAGCAGTTGGGATGTGAGGCCCTGATGTCCGCCTGCAGGTCAGTGACTGCAGCAGGTGGCAAGACCTCCTGCTCGGCGCCAGGGAACCCAAAGGCCACCGAAGCCAGGCCTCTGACCGAGCACTGCGGTGTCACCGCTGGGCCTGACACTGCTCTGACTCCTCATCCAAATTCCAATGGTCCTGCATTACGCAGGCTCGCGTTCCGACTCGGCATGTCTGCGAGGCACACTCGGCCTTGCGCCTGGGGACACTCCAGTTCATGACTTCCCGGCTGATGCAAGGCAGCAGTGGGGAAGATGTCTTCATTTAAAACAAGTCCTCAGACACCTCACTCAGCTTCCGCCGGCCGCCCATACCCCAGGTTCACCCCACCCCCTGTGCAGCCCTATCACCTCAGTGCTAGCAAGAAGTGGCCCTCAGCCTGGGCCTCGTCCCAGGCGTGCCTATTTTTAAACACAGATAAAGGCTGGAGGGGACGGGGGGTGACAAGAGCAAAGGAAGTGCCCCACCCCCGCCCAGAGGGTCCTGCAGGTGACCACCGTCGACAGATGAGGGGGTGCCCCACTTTGGATCCTGGCACCCTGTGGCACTGGGCGGGAGCAACTCAGCAAGAGAAGCGTGCCGGTGCCAAGCCCAGAGGCCTGGGGCCTGCACCCCAATGGCCACCCCGGGCAGGCAGACCTCGGGGCAGACGGGCTGTGCGGAGGCAAGAGGGGCTCTGTTTAGAACCACGGTACAGCCTGAACCCCCAAGGCAGCAGCCTTCCCAGTGATGCCACGGGGGGAGGGGCTTCCAAGATCAAGGACCCCCACACGGGGGCCTCCCACGCCTGCTCCAGCCCAGCTGCCAGGGCCTTGCCCAGGGCCCGAGGGGGCTGGTGGTCACAAAGACAGAAAGATGTGTCCTCTGGACGGTTTGTGTAGGCCCATCTCTCATCCACACAGCACGGCAGCGGCCGTCCCAGCCCCTCAGCCTGCCTGGTGGCTCCAGTGTGCTTTTCTAAACATTAAGGGCCACTCTGGATCAAAAGGACTCCAAGAGACATTCCACTCACTCAGATAATTCTCGGACTCCCACATTCTGTCTGACCCAACAGCGTGGGCTGGGTTTGTTTTTAGTGCTCCTTCAGAACAGGCAAAACGGAGTAAGGATGTGCGAGTGTTTCAGATCTTCTTCCCGGAGGCATCGCTGTGGGGTGTCCGAGGACTAAGGGACTGCCCCACACCCGTCCAGAGCGTGCCTGCGTCGGGACCACAATTTCACCGGCTGGGATTCTTGCAAACTGGACAGCCAAAGGCCACCAGCAAGCACAGCGAAGTGCCCTCGTCCACCCTGAAGCAAGGGACCCAGAACTATGAGCTGGGAGAGACCAGAGACATGCCCCGTGGTGGCTGTGGGGCCCACCGCCTCGGTGCCATGCCAGCACAGCCCCCAACAGCGGGACCCCTGGCCACTAGTTCAACCTTCTCGGGCCTCGGTTCTGCCCTCTGTAAAACAGGGGTCATAAAGGCACCTACTTCAGAGGAATGTTTTGAGAATGACGTTGGAAATTGCAAGAACACACTCTGAGCACGGGATGTAGTGTGCAGAAAGCACTGCAGCCTCAGTAGTGATTGTTAATGGGTCAGAAAGCTAGAACCCAGGGGATCAGAAAGAGCCACAGATCCCTTCAACTCTCTGAGCTGGGTCCCTAAGGAAACAGGACGGACGGATAACCTGAGTGGTATTTGTCAACAAAAACTTCCTAGCCAGAACTGGGCACTTCCCTGAGGCACTGAATCCGCCTGGCAGGGAGGGGGTCGCGGCCCCGTGGTGTCCCCAGAGGAGCGTCTCAGTGGAGGAAATCTGTAGATAAAAAACATGAGCTACAAACAACGGGAATGTACCACGACCGAGACACTTGGGGTTCTAGTTAAGCCCAAACATGAAACCACCACGTGCCAGCCACGCTCGGGCAGGTGAGGCACCTGCGCCCAGTCTGGATGAGTCCTCTTTTCTAGCTCAGAGCGGTGTGAAGGCCATAAGGCAAGGGCCAGCATCTGGGGCATCCCACAGAGCGTGCGAGACCAGGCCAAGAGAGGAGGCACCCCCACCCTGCGGTACCCGCAGGCCCAGGCCGGGAGAGGAGGCGCCCCCACCCTGCGGTACCCGCAGGCCCAGGCCAGGAGAGGAGGTGCCCCCACATTGCAGCACCAGCGGGGCCCACCGCCGGGAGACGAGGCGCCTTCACCCTCCAGCACCCACGGGGCCCACCACCAGGAGAGGAGGCGCCTTCACCCTCCAGCACCCACGGGGTCCACCACCGGGAGAGGAGGCGCCTTCACCCTCCAGCACCCACAGGGCCCACAGCCGGGAGAGGAGGCGCCCCCACCCTCCAGCACCCACGGGGCCCACTGCTGGGAGAGGAGGTGCCTTCACCCCCCCAGCACCCACGGGGCCCACCGCCGGGAGAGGAGGCGCCCCCACCCTCCAGCACCTGCAGGGCCCACTGCCGGCAGGGGGCTTGGCCATGGCAGACCCCCGAGTCCCTGCCTCTGGAGCCCCCAGCACTGTGGTCTGATGTTGGCCAGGAGCCGCTCCCGTCACGGCTCCATGTGGTAGCAGTGAGGGCCACAATGACACACTTCCACCGCTCCCGCGGCCAACCCGGCCGTCACCAGAGGAAGCAGCACTTTCCCATGCCCCCTCTCTAAACCCGGGCACCGCAGGCGGCCGGCGTCGGTGCGATGCCAGGGCCCCTCGCCGAGTTTCCATGCTCTGAGCTGCTTCTAGATGGCCAGACACCAGGTCAGCGTGGCGAGGCCCCACAGTTACATAATGGGCACAGAGGAGCAGCACGTGTGTTTAAAGAGTTGGCCGCTCTGAGTTCGTACTTTACCTTCTCCAAGCCCTCTGCTCCGCTCCCAGGACTCTCCGGCCACCCGCCCAGAGCTGCCGGCGCGCTCACGGAGGAGCAAACTCACGCCAGCCTCCCTCCCGGAGCTCGCGGCTGCAGAATTCCAGCGCTCCGCCCTGACATCTGTTTTCTATTCATGCTCGTGCTGTCAGGTTACATAACAGCCTCACGCAAAAGGCTCGACACCACTGTTTACATTCGGCCCCGAGCGAGCGTTTCACCAGCCCTGATTTTGTGCGGGGCCAGGTCACTCCAGCTCCCACTAGCTGTCACCGCAAGTGCCCCAGAGGCCAGGAGCAAGATACCACCTTCTCGGGGCATCGCTAACTTACACTTCCTAATTCTCTTCCTCTGTTTCCACGCTGAAGTTTGAGAGCATTATACCTTCTCCACGGCCTGAATTTGATTTTACAGCACCTGGAGCGGGGTGTTTGTTAGCCGCAGGTGAGCGGGATGGTCCCTGTGGGGTGGATTGACTGACTGCACAATAATAATATAATAAAATAATATATATAATAATATAATAATGATAGCAGGCGTCTGTGCAGTGGACGGGACGTGGGGGGACTTAAGTGAGAAGGAAGAGTTCAAGTCACGTACGGTTTCTTCACCCCTGGAGTGAGCGTTCCAGGAACTTGAGGAGTCTTATCTGGGAAGGAAACACCCTAATCCTCCACCCCCCAGCTTATTTGAGAGGCTGTGAGGACAGTTGTTGTTTAACAGAACATTCCAGCGTGCACTGCAGGCAGCGATGTTACAATGGCCAATGTGGAAACGAGGAGCCCCGTGGCGCACTCCTGAAGCTGCGCCCTGGGAAGCCGCCGGCTGCCACTGGAGGCATGGGGGAGGGGCTGGCCCAGGCTGCCACCGCCGGCCAGCGTCAGCACAAGCGTGCCAGGAGCCCGGAGCTCCAAGAGCGGTCACTGTCCTGCTCAGCACAAGGTTCATCCATGTGGTGGCACATATCAGGATTTCATTTTTCTTTGTGGCTGAGCGGCATCCCATGCGTGAGCTGCAACCCACACATGAGAAAGCGGCGTCCCACACGTGATAGCATGGCGTCCAACATGTGAGAGTGGCGTCCCACGCGTGAGGGAGCAGCGTCCCACATGTGAGAGCAGTGTCCCACTCGTGATAGCAAGGTGTCCCACGCGTGAGGGAGCAGCATCCCACGTGTGAGCGGCATCCCACGCATGATAGCATGGCGTCCCACGCGTGAGGGAGCGGCGTCCCACGTGTGAGAGCAGTGTCCCATGCGTGATAGCATGGTGTCCCACGCGTGAGGGAGCAGCGTCCCACGTGTGAGAGCGGCGTCCCACGCGTGATAGCATGGCGTCCCATGCGTGAGGGAGTGGCGTCCCACATGTGAGGGAGCGGCATCCCACGTGTGAGAGCGGCATCCCACGTGTGATAGCATGGCATCCCACGCGTGAGAAAGCGGCGTCCCACGCGTGAGAAAGCGGTGTCCCACGTGTGAGCGGCCGTCGTCCTGCTCAGCACAAGGTCCATCCGTGCGGCAGCATTTACCAGGACTTCATTCTTCTTCTGAGCTGCGTGCCATACGTGAGTGGCCGTCATCTTTGGTGCAGAAGTCGGCGTCCATGGTAGCAGTGACCACCTGAGGAGCTAGGAACCTGAGGCGTCACGTGTGGCAGGTGGTCAGAAGTGAAACCCCGGACAGGCCGTCCAGAGCGATCATTTCAGCCAGGGGAGCAGTCCCACTGTCCAGGGCGATCATTGCAGCCCGGGGAGCAGTCCCACGGTCCAGGGCGATCATTTCAGCCTGGCGAGCAGTCCCACGGTCCAGGGTGATCATTTCAGCCCGGGGAGCAGTCCCACGGTCCAGGGCGATCATTTCAGCCCGGGGAGCAGTCCCACGGTCCAGGGCGATCATTTCAGCCGGGAGAACACTCCCATGGTCCAGGGCGATCATTTCAGCCTGGGGAGCAGTCCCACGGTATAGGGCGATCATTTCAGCTGGGAGAACAGTCCCA
Source organism: Dugong dugon (assembly GCA_030035585.1). NCBI lineage: Eukaryota > Metazoa > Chordata > Mammalia > Sirenia > Dugongidae > Dugong > Dugong dugon. Next base: position 207,723,398 of record CM057461.1, read on the forward strand.
CGGTCCAAGGCAATCATTTCAGCCCGGGGAGCAGTCCCACGGTCCAGGGCGATCATTTCAGCCCGGGGAGCAGTCCCACGGTCCAGGGTGATCATTTCAGCCCGGGGAGCAGTCCCACGGTCCAGGGCGATCATTTCAGCCCGGGGAGCAGTCCCACGGTATAGGGCGATCATTTCAGCTGGGAGAACAGTCCCACGGTCCAGGGCAATCATTTCAGCCCGGGGAGCAGTCCCACGGTCCAGGGCGATCATTTCAGCCCGGGGAGCAGTCCCACGGTCCAGGGCGATCATTTCAGCCCGGGGAGCAGTCCCACGGTCCAGGGCGATCATTTCAGCCCGGGGAGCAGTCCCACGGTCCAGGGCGATCATTTCAGCCCGGGGAGCAGTCCCACGGTCCAGGGCGATCATTTCAGCCCGGGGAGCAGTCCCACGGTCCAGGGCGATCATTTCAGCCCGGGGAGCAGTCCCACGGTCCAGGGCGATCATTTCAGCCTGGGGAGCAGTCCCACGGTCCAGGGCGATCATTTCAGCCCGGGGAGCAGTCCCACGGTCCAGGGCGATCATTTCAGCCCGGGGAGCAGTCCCACGGTCCAGGGCGATCATTTCAGCCGGAGGAACAGCTCCATCCATGAGAGATAAGACTTTGGCACCGTCTCCTCACTGATGTGCCACAGCACCAAGGCCAATGGATGAGCAGGAAACCAAAGCACCCACAGACCTGGGGCCAGCTCTTGTCCCCAACGTGGCTGGGAGCCAGGGTCCCAAAGCGGTCCAGGGCTCCACAGACGCTTAACCTCTAGGCACTGGTGTGGCAGTCAACTGACGAGACCTTGCTCTCGTCCTGAACCAGGGCCTTGGGATGCTTGTTGAGGAAAAGCCATTCACACGTGGCTCTCAATAAGAAGCAATGGGGTTTATCTGCAGGAAAGAGTGCCGCCCACCCGAGAACATGAGGCTGGGGTGGAGGGAAAGCCTCACTAGGAGGTGACACTTAGCTTGAGTCCCACAGGCAGTGTGGGGTGGAGCGTTCAGCAGAGGGAGAGCATACACTGGGACAAGGGCAGCTGCCAGCCGGCCCATCACTAGGAGCTTGGTTTTGCCCTTCTCACTGGCCCCTACAGGGCAAGAAGGCAAGGTACAAGTGGGATCAGCAGGCAGGTGCCCAAAACACAGGAGGACCCGACCACTGGAGGCTGAGCCAGCATGCGTACGAGGATGGGGCTCAGAGCACAGCTGGCTTCAGAGCACCCACGAGGGCCCATAGACCCTCCAAACTCGGGCCCTAAGTCCAACCAGCCAGCTCAACACCCTCAGCCAACGGGCGATTCTTCTTTGTCCTTTAAAGTATCATTTCATGTAATATGCTGGGACATTGCTTCCCTAACCTGGGTCCCTCTGTGGACTCGTCCAAACCAAACCAAACCTGTTGCCATTGAGTCGATTCTGACTCATAGTGACCCTATAGGACAGAGAACTGTCCCACAGGATTTCCAAGGAGCGGCTGATGGATTCAAACCACCAGCCTTTTGGTTAGCAGCCTGAGCTCTTAACCACTGCACCACCAGGGCTCCTCTTTGTGGACAGGTGGGTTCTTTTCCATTGTGTTGATGGAGTTAATGCAGCGCCTACAGAAAGGGGCCACGAGAAGCACTGGTGTCACCACACAGGCGTCCACGGGCAGGCTTGCTGTGCACAGGAAGGCCACTGGAAGGTGGCCCTCCCCGCCGTGTAAACACCTTTCCTCTAAAAGAGACGCAGGATGAAACGCTGAACCTGTATCCACACTCTGGCCTCCGCCTCAGGCTGCACCCACACGAGCAGCTAGGACAAACCAGACATCAGTCTGACTGAGGGGCATTCCTGAGCCAGCATGGCTCCATAGTCCAGACAGCCACCTGCTATAAATATCTTTCTAAACCCTCGGGTGACACCTGCAGCCTTTGAGCCTGAAACAAGCCAGTCTCCCACCCTGGGAGGTCACCCGCACCTCTGTCCACTGCGCGACTGCTCGGCAATGGCCCTGCTCTCCGATGGTACCAGTCTTGAGCTGTCAAACCAAAGGCAATGCAGGTCTGCAAGCCTGGTGAGCACACGGAACTCCCGCTGGAACATCAGCATCAACCACAACGTGTGCCTAAGCCAGCAGGGTGCAGAGATTCCAGCCCAACCCCAGAATGTGGCCCAGAGGCTGTGAGAGGTGACTGAGAAGGAAATTCTGCCCCCCACCAGGGTCGGGGAGGCAGCTCAAATGCTCAGGCCTGTTCCCCTGGCCCAGCACCTTCCCCACTGCTCCTGAGAAGGGGCCCCTCACCAGGCCCCGGCTGGCCCACTCTCTCCCCAGCATCTTCACTCAGGAGCCTTGGGGACCACCAAAGGTCAAAGGCCAGAGGACCGGTGGTGGCCGCCAGCCTGTCTCTCCCTTGTCCTTCTTCTTCCTCTGCACCCACAATGGAGGCCGGCAGCTCCTGGACGGGTATTCCGGTGGCTCAGCCACCAGATGAGGCGGGCCCTCTCCCACCACTCCAATGGCGAAGCCCCCAGGAAGTCTCCCATGCCCGTGCCATGGCCGGGGGCACTGCCACATTCCTACCTCAGATAGCTTGTCTACATGGTGGGCTGGGTGGTGGGTCTCCCAGAAGGGAGAGGGAAGTGGCACCCCGAAGCCCCAGGGTGTGGGCCTTGCTTGAAAACACCAGAACGGAGCTTCAGGCCTGGGGGCACGTCCCAATGTGAGAGCACAGATCCCCAAGGAGAGGTGCTGCCGCGTCCCACAGGCCAGATGCAGGCCTTGGTCAGGACGTCATTGCAGCTCCCTTGGGGATTGCTCTGCCATTCACAGAGCTGTGGGCAATGCTGGGTGAGACTTGCTTCCCCCGTCACCAGGCAGGGCCCTCAAGCCTGCACCTGCACAGAAGGCCCCTAGGTCAGGTGTTCTGGGTGGAGGGTGGGCCCTCTGGGAGCCTGAGCAAGCTGGGGGGCACACGTGAGGTGGCAAGACCCCCAGCCGGCGCCATCCGATGCAGCAGCCCCGACGCGTGTAGCCACAGGCCTGGCTAAGCAGCGCCCTTTGGGAAAAACCGCCCTGACAGCACCTTCTCCACACGTCTCCCAGAGTCCCCAGCTGAAACACTCGCCCCTGGAGTGAATCCTTGGAGCCTACCTGTGCCCGCTGTCCCAGCAGCCGTCTTGTCTCCCAGCAACCTGCAAGCAAGCATCAGCTCTGCCACCAAACGACACCACGGAGGCTTGCAGGGTCAGACGGTGTTCCCAGGGCCATGCAGCAACGACACGGCTGTCCTGACTTGGACGGCAGGCTCCACCTGCTGCACCACCGCAACGCCACAGGGCTGTTTCACTGGGTGTACAGAGCAGGGGACACCACCCACGACATGTCCCTACAGCACGTGCCCTCCATAAACTTCCCCTCCCCACACCAGAAGAAAGTGGCCGCTGGCATGGGGGTGTCCACCCTGCAGCTTCACTCTGCTGGCCCCCTGCCCTGGGAGGCGTCACCCAGGACCCTGGGTCCTGGGGGACAAGCTGCAGTCACGGGGACTGTCACCTCCATTTTAATCAACAAGCCACTGATTAGAGAAGGAACCTCTGTTAGGAGGAACTGAAAAGCAGACCCGAAGCGTGGCTGTGACAGATCCCAACAGTGCTGACCCATCCTACCAAAAAACATCACACAGGCCCAGGATGCACTGAGAGACTGAGACAGCCTACGTGATCGCAGAACTGGTCTCCTAGGGCCACCGGAACAAAGCATCATGACATGGCAGCTCAAAACAACAGAGACATATTCTGTCACAGTTCTGGGGGTCGGGGGTCTGAATTCAAGGTGTCGGCAGGGCTGCGCTCTCCAAAGGCTGTGGGGGAAGATCCTTCCTGTCGCTCAGCTTCTGGGGACTCAGATGTCTCTGGGCTTATGACTACATCACCCCATCTCAGCCTCCGTCACCACATGGCCTTCTGCCCTTTATGTCTATCTGTCTGTCTCCTCTCCTCTCCTGTAAGACCCCAGTCAGAGGGGATGAGGGCCCTCCTCCAGCAGGACCTCAAGGTAACTGACAGCATCATCATCAGAGACTCTCTTTGCAAATGTGGTTACAGGCACAGGGTTCAGACTTGAACGTACCTTTCGGGGGACACAATTCAATGGTTCCCTGCCAGGTCAAGTGGGGTGCTAGTTCCACGTCACAGAGGCAGGCGACCTGCCCCGCCCCGCGCTGCCCCCACCCCTGGGTTCCAGGGACGCCCGTGTCTGGAGCTTGCCAGCCTTCATGCAGCTCGAATAAAATGACTTGTGTCATCTGCACACTTGTCTGTGCGCTGCGCGGGGACACCTGGCCTAGGCTCGGTCTCCGTGTCCAGTGTGGACATCACCCTGGGCAGCACACGTTTCCCGGATGTTCAGAGAGAGCTGCTCAACACCGGTGTTGAGGACCTGACAGGACACCAAGCCCCGAGGGCCTGCATGACTCCCCGTCCCGCCCACGAGGACACAAGGGACTCGGGTTCTTACAGAGACATACACTTCTGTTTTAAACAAACTCAACACACATTTTAAACAGCATCTTCACAGACAAGCCCCAGGCCAGATGTCTAAACAGCATCCTCAGGTAGGACCCCCAGGCCAGATGTCTAAACGGCATCCTCAGGTAGGACCCCCAGACCAGGTGTCTAAACGGCATCCTCAGGTAGGACCCCCAGGCCAGGTGTCTAAACGGCATCCTCAGGTAGGACCCCCAGGCCAGGTGTCTAAACGGCATCCTCAGGTAGGACCCCCAGGCCAGGTGTCTAAACGGCGGGTGTGAGAGCAGTGCTGAGCGATGAAATGACACAGCAGGAGAATCTGGGCAGGGCCAGCGTGTCCTTGACCCATGGTAGTCTTGGGCCCCCCAGAGCAGCTCTGGGCCTCACCCTGTGACACACAGGGCTTAGGAGGGACGGCCTGACAGATCCTCCTGGAACTGAGAGTCGGGGTTCCCTCTAATGGGGGGGTGCTCAATAAATGGGAAGCCAAGAACGTCACAGCCGGGTGTTCTCAGTGGAGCCCTGAGGAAGCTCAGCAACCACACAGAATGGTCCTATCACAGAGCACCCACCATGGCCTGACGCTCTTCAACCACACAGGGCAGGCAAGTGAGGCAGCACACCCAGGGCAGGGGTGCCAGACTGCAGCCAGACCCGGGGCGGGGGTGAGGGCCAGGGCCAGACCTGGGGCGGGGGTGAGGACCAGACGGCACCAGCCTGTGTGGGGCGAGGTGTGGACGTGAGGGACCGCACAGTTGTGCTCCTGCCCTGTGCCCACCTAACTGAGGACACAGTGTGACCCCTTGACCTCTGCACTAGGACGCCCTGCTCAGGAGGAAGGTGAGTAAGGAGGAAACACCTCTGTCCCTCCCCAGGCAGATAGCACTGATGGGAATGCAGGCTGTATGCAGGGAAATGTGGCAAAATCTGACAAAATTACATACATGCTTACTTTTGATGGAGCCCTGGTAGAGCAGTGATTAAGAGCTAGGCTGCTAACCAAAAAGGTTGGCAGTTCGAATCCACCAGCCGCTGCTTGGACACCCAATGGGGCAGCTGTACTCTGTCCTATAGGGTTGCTAGGAGTTGGAATAGTCTCGAAGGCAATGGTGTTGTTTTTTTTTTTTTTGTTTGTTTGTTTTTTTAGTTTTGATAGAAATCCCACCTCTGGAAATTACCCTTGAAGAAACAACTCTGACAATATGGAAGTGCAGAAGCACAAGGCAAGCCCAGGCAGCACAAACTTGAGAGCAAACAATGGTGACCCATCAAACTGTCCCCGTGCAGCAGATGGAGGGAGGGAGGGGCCCGCAGGGTACACCTGGCTCAAAAAGAACAAGCGGAGCTCTGCCAGCCGATGTGGTTCCCAGGACAGCGTTAGGTGGAAAAGTTGGGCGCCAAAGCATAGCTACAGGTGCTCCTGTGTAAGAAGAAAGACAAACTAAAGGTCAGCTGTCTGCTCTCTTCTGCAAAAAACAACACAGTAGGGGCAACGCGGTGGGAGGAGGACCGGCAGGGGAGGAGACACCCTTTTCTGAGTCGAGCTTCTACAGCTCTGGCTCCTGGAACCATGTTCATGTTACACAGTCAAAAGATGAAAATTTCAAAAAATCAGGGAGGATAAGGATGGGAAAACTCTAAAACGAAATACCAGCAGAAACAAATGAACCAAACCACATCTCCAGAGAACAGCAGAACCACAATGAAGGGGGCTGGGGCTAAGAACTACCCAGGGGTCTGGACACAGTATTTGGACCATATGCCCTGAACCAATGTTGAACTGTAGTTAGTGGCTTTCTTATTCACAGAGACATACATGTGCTTGGCTGCTCACCGAAAGGCTGGAAATTCAAGTCCACCCAGAGGCACCTCGGAAGAACGGCGATCTACTTCTGAAAAATCAGCCGTGAAAGCCCTATGGACACGCATGGGGGCACCATGAGTCTGAATCAACTCGAGGGCACCTGGTTTCCAGTTCTGAGCAGTCTGGGACTGAGCAAATAAGTAAATATAGCAGGGATACTAGGAGTTAAGTTTCTCGTGTTCAGAGAAGAGGGTGACAAACACGGAAGGGAAAAGGGACAATCGAGGAGCCCTGTGACACTGGACTGGAGGTGGAAGCGTCAGTGTGAGCTCAGGAGGCTTTCTAAGCACCAGGCCCTGAGAACAGGAACGAGGCCTCCTTAGAGAAACAGTGGCTCCAGGGCCGGAGCCGGGAAAGCACAAGAAGACAGAGAACATCTTGTATCAGGACAGTAAAGAAGGGCTCAGAAATGCCAGGGTCCCACCAGAAGGGCAGTGGAGGCAGCACAATGGGGCTCCACTGGACAAATCGGGGACAATCTGAACACCACAATAATCAGCGACTATAAAGGGCTCTAACTCAGTTAAGAAAAGTCAATCTATGAGTCCAAACTCATGTAAATAAACAAGCCAATAAATACCACAGAAAGGAAGCCACGGAGGAGTGGCCTCCCCACCTCCAGGCACGGAAACCACTGAACGTGACTTAAAGTGGCTGTGTGGCCAGTATTGTTCTCCTACTATGCTTAATTATAAATGCTTATGTAAAGAAGTTCTACTTTATAAGAATGAATTTGCTGGAATTTTTCTTCTCAGTTCATTTTGCGAAAAAGCTGAACTGCAAGGAAGACGGTGACCTGTACGACCTGCAGTGCGCTCCTTCTGAACCTAAACTGTCAGAACAGACGCAGCCACTCCAAAAAGGGGTGATGCCAAGGAGGGAGGACAACAAGCCGGGAGGCGCCAGGAGAGATACACAAGCCTGGAAGAGCAGCTGCCCGTGAGAAATTTAGATGGGAAGGGTCAGGCTACATTTAAAACGCTGCCATAAAATACAGTAAAATAAAATATTGCCGTGAAAGTGAGAATTCATGCTCCCAGAGGAAGCTGCCCCAGCCTCCTGGACTGCAGGCGCCCAGGTGAAGGGCGGGTAGAGGCCAGGCCCAGATCCCTCAGCCTTGGGGGAAGGCACCCTCAGCTCCATCAAAACTGCAATGGTGGTGTCACCTGCCACTCTGTGGGGCAAAGGGACCCACGGGCAAGGAAGATGATCACCCACGTGCCCAACAGCTGTGGCTTCTGAGAACAGAAAAAGAAAGTAACCTGGAAGACACAAGCTGAACGAAGACCTTGAAGACCATTTTCTCACGCAGAGGGTTCTAAGCATTCAAACTGTCCCAGGCAGAAACGCGGCCCAGGCAGCCAAAGCATGGACAATTATAAGACCCCTCTGCTTATCACAGAAGAAAAGCATCCTCTGGTCCACCAAGAAGAAATGGGAACTCATTGTCACTGAGAGGAAGGGAAGAAAGGCCTGGCAATCTCCTTCAGAAAATGAGCCGAGGAAAGCCTGTGGATCACAGTGGTCCCATCTGCAATGGATCATGAGGATGGCGCAGGGCCAGGCAGCACTGTGTTCCCTGAGCCTGGGGAGGCCGTGAGTCGGGGCCAGCTCCGGGCAGCTCACAACAACAGCAAAGAAGAAGAGGGTCTTTGACCTGGAACTTGTCAGTAAAGGACTCCACCAAGTATTTCTTAAAAGAAAAGCACCCGCCCCTTGGAGGATTACCCAATACTTGCCCAAGGTTTACACAATCTTGACCTTATTTAGATTGCCTCTAAAGACAGAAAAACATTACCGAAGTTTATGAGGCCTAAAGTGCCTTAATTCGAGAACTCATTCAAGGCAACAATAAAACAAAAGTTACAAGCAAATTTTATCTCTGAACACTGCAGTAAAACCCTAAGTAGAATATTGAGAAATTCTAATTATGTAGTTAGTTATTACCAAACGTTTCATTATGGGAATGTTGTTTTGCAGGAACGCTACATAACTCATGTGAATATGTGAGTAGGTGCAGGGGATGAAAGAAAGAGGTGTAAACCTCGGTAACAGCCCTCCATGAGCTTGCCTCCCAATACCCCAAATCAGTGTGCTCTCAGAATGCCCACGTTTCACATGAGGACATGACGAGGAAGTGCTGTGTGGGGGTGAGGTACAGCCACCGTCCCCACCACTGCTCCGGCCTCATCCCCAACCCAGGTGTCCAGGACAAGGAAGGCCCTGGCAGGAAGGGTGGGCACCTCCCTCCTCAGGACCACCACCCACTGTGCCCACCTGGGCAAGGCTACCCAAGAGGAGGCGAGACTTGGACCACAACAGGTCATGCCACACACAGGTGCCTCTGCTGGGACGCCACCTGAGCAGGCAGTGAAACATCCCAAAGCTCTCAGAATTAGACAGGTGGCCCAAAGCACTCAAAACTAGTTTTAAACATTTTCAGAACACACATCGCTCCTGAAATCTGTGTTGTTGGTGGTGTTAGTGACCACCAGTCTTCCCCGGCAGCACTGGGTGGGTTGGAGCCGCCAACCTTATGGCTAGTGGTGGAGCACTTAGCCATGTGCACCACCTGGAGCCTCCCTTACAATCTGTAAGGGCGTAAGAATGGAACGTATTCTCTGTAAGGGCTTTCTCTAGAACCCAGGCCACAGGAAGTGAGCGAGCGGGGACACGGACGCAATGCTGTGCATTTATGAAGCAGTGACAACAGCTGACGTCACCTTCAGACACGGAGGCCGAGCACAGCTGCACATGGAAGTGGACGGCGGCCGAAAGGAAAACTCACGCAGCATCGCGAGGGACGCTCCGGGCACCTGGGGACTATTTTCACCACCAAGTACTGAGAAGGTCGTGGGTTTCAAAGCCAAAGTGGACATGCGAGGGCAGAAGCTTCACCACAATAGGAAACGCAGGCCTGGGCGTCCTGGGAGAAAACCAGCTCTGCTCCAGCTCTGCTCCAGCTCGCCAGCCGTCGCCTGGTGGGAGAACAGACCTGCTCGCACAGTAGGGAGACAGAAGGATCCGGAGAGACTGGGGATCATTAAAAGCAGGCGGGCAACAGCAATCTGGGCCTTTGAGCAGCTTCAATTAAGTGTAAGAGCTGTGATATTTACGCTCATTTAAATACAATAAATAAACTGGAAGAGTTTGCAGCTAAGCTTCAGCTGAGCCCTGGCAGGTGTGGGGCCAGGCCGGGGTGCCCAGATGTGCACAGGTGGATGGGCATCCACCTACCACCATGCAGCAGCACACACACCCTGGGTTCCAGGGCAGACAGCAAGGACACCGTGCAGCCCCACTGATGTGGTGTGACCGCTAATGGCCACGGCATCCACGTGGGAACAGCAGTTCTCTGTAGTCTGCAGAGAGCCACGTGGCTGCTGCCGGCTCTCTCACTTGGAGAGGCAGCAGAGCAGGGCTGTGGGTTACATACCGCTCAGAAGCACAACGGCAGGGACAAGGCAGGGAAGGAGGCCTGCAATGTGGCCGCCACATCCTGGATTCAGAAGAGCAAGCCCTGCAGTGACCTAGGATGGGAAGCTACCGTGGCTGGCACCTGACATTCCCCAAGGAAAACCCGACGGACCCACAAAAACTTCTCTCAGGACACAGTCCTGCCATGCAGCACCAGGGAAGCCAGGACCAGGGCAGGCTCTCACCTGTCCACAGCACACCTCTCCGCCGCTGGCTGTGCACCAAGCCCAGGGCTGTGGCTGGAGGGCAGCGCAGCACCTGTGGGTCCCCAGCCCCCGATGGGCCACCCAGGCCTGGACACCAGCTCACCAGATCAAGCAGTCAGGAAGCACCCAGAGAGTGATGGGAAAATGTGCATTAGTTATCAAGCTGCTTAAAACCGACCATAAGTACTAAAAAGGTACATGGAAAAAGGGGGCAGGGGTCCAGGGGAGAGGGGACAGCCCAGGCCCGGGGACAGCAGGAGGGCTGGTGGGACTGCGGGTGCACACCCTGGACAGTGGGGTCGCCAGCCCAGGAGCAGTCCACCTCTTCCTCCAGGTACCACGTGGGCAGTGAGGAGGGCAGGTGCCACAGCCTGACAGGCGGTTCAGACCCCGGCTCCGGCCTTCACCAGCTGGGTGGGACTAGGCAGCTTGGCTAACTTCTTTCCTTCCGTTTCCTCACCCTAAGGAAAGATATGCTGGCCACGCCCTGAAGGGTGATCATGAGAACTAAAGAAGCATTGGGTCTGGGGGGCTCAGAGCAGAGCTTGTGGCCCAGTAACCAGGGACCGGGACTGTCCTGGGCCCACAAAGCCCCCGCACAGGGTGTGGGAGACGAGCCTGGAAGCTGAACGAATCCCACAGGGTCCATGACGGGACCCCAGGCGGGGCTCTGGCCGCCCTTCCCTGTCCCCCCTCAGCATGGCTGCGCCTGCCCCCACCCTGCAGCTGCCACCGCTGCCCAGGTCCCAGAGCGGGCATTCCTTTGAGCCTCCCAGTGGCAGGAGATGAAGTGCCTGGGGCAGAGCTTTGCACTTACAAAGTCTGGGCGTAGGTGACGGCACCTGGGGGAGGCAGGGAGACTCTCCAGAAGAGGGAGGCATTTCTCATTTTAGAGAAATGAGGGAACTCAAGCCACACGCAAATTGCTTTACGGCCACTGACCCACAACTGCTTAGCTGGCACAGAGTCAAGCGAGTCAAAACAAGCTCCCTCACCACAGCGGGTTCGGCAGGTTAAGCTTGAGAGTACACGTTAGAGGCAAGCTAGCCGTGTCTACCCTTCGGTGTTTTCTATCCCGTCTGCAAACAGCCGCACGGTCCAGTGGCCTGGAGGAGACCTGCCCCTTGACTTGCTAGGGACAGCGCACAGGGAGAGCTGGTGACACCACCCCCTGGTCACTGTCTCCTTTTCTGCCCGTTTCTGGGAGGAGAGCAGGGCAACGTCTTACTGTAAAAGTGGTTTTCTGCAGATTGTCCCAGGACTGCCTTCTCCCGGTTTGTCAAGAGAGGGAGAGGAGGCGTGAGGGAAGGTGAGTAGATGACCCCAGGGTGCCATGCGGGGGACCGCGCAGAGGAAGGATCAGTCAGAGGAGGAAACGGGCCCCGGGAAAGGATGGCCCTGGGTAGCGCCATCCGCAGCGAGGACACCTCTGTGCAGCCCGGAGCGCACAGGATGCTGGGAAGGATGCCCCCAGGCCCGGCCAGGAGGGAGGAGGCGAGGAGCAGCCCAAGGCACCTGCCCTCACAGGAGCACAGGGTCTAACACGCACCTGGGATTAGGGTAGATTCTGCTAATGAAACTGTGGAGTGTAACGCTGGAGCCCTGGTGGCGCAGCGGGTAAGAGCTCGGCTGCTCACCAAAAGGTCAGCAGTGCAAATCCACCAGCTGCTCCTTGGAAACGCTACGGGGCAGTTCTACTCTGTCCTATAGGGTGGCTAGGAGACGGAATCAACTTGACTGCAGTGGGTTTTTTGGAGTGTAACGTCGTGGTTCAGAACACCTGACCTTACTGGGCGCTGTGATGAGTGGGAAAAACAGAGACTCTCCTGCCTGGAGAAAGACCATGAGCCCCACCACCTGGGGACTCTGATGTCACCTGTAGCCCTAAGCCTCGGACTTGCCTGCAATGGTTGATTTTTCTGAACTCCCGCAAGCTTCATAAATCTGAGTAACAGCATTCTCAGCCGCTACCTAGCATATAGAAAAGACTCAAAAGGTTGTGAAATAAAATTTTAAAAACCAACAGACGGCGGTACATTTTTAAAGCCCGTATAATGTACTCGAGAGATCCTGGGGCCTTCGAAGCTCACATCCCGGTGAGGCGCGTCCTGGCGAGCATACAGTATCCCGCCCCTTTGGCCCGAGCACACCACGTCCAGAACGGGGACAGGCAGCAGGAGACAGTCTGGATGTCACCCTGACCACACAGACGCTCCCAGTCATGTTCCTAAAAAGCTGCACATACAAAACTCCCCGCTCGGTTGCTCCAGCCTTGTGAGTTTGCGGTGCAAGACAGGAAGGAGTGCAGGACCACATCACTCGGTAACGGCTCATCACAACTTGCACCTGTTCTCGAAAACCCAGGTTCTGAGGATAACAATGAACCAGCCGCACTCACTGAGCCTGTGTCCCACGGTCTCTGTGCAGCGTCTCTGTACCTCCCCGCTCCATCCGTAACGGGAAAGGTACCCGTCCCACACGCGGGCATGAGCCTAATGTGTTTCCTTCCCGAGAGGCCGGGGAGATGCAGGAGATGCGGCCGGGGCCTCCACTCTGCGCTCAGTCTAACGAAGGCCCACGGCCCCAGCCTTGCTCTGCGGGGTGCGGGCACGCAGGGTGCTGGGTGCAGGGCTGGGCTCGGGGCTCCGCTCCCAGCTGGGACGGGCCGTCTTTCTCAACTGTGCACACTGTGCTCACTGGCACACGCCTCAGGCTCGGTGGCCTAACCTCAGCCTGTGTGCACAGCTAGAAGACAAGTGGAAACTAAGAGCAGACAGTCACGTTGAGTCCCCGTGGCACATCCCATGGACAATGCTGTCTGATTTGAAAGCTGGGATGCAGGACACAGGTCCTCACACAGTCCCACAAAGTGCGCCTGTGGAGGCTGGAAACCTGGGGAGCCTTGCCCAGCCCGGCCACCTTTCTTGCCTCCTGCTCCCATCCCACGGGGCCTGGTGGTGCAGGCAGCCCGGCCCGGCCCTGACCGCCCCCGTGCCGCCTCCCACTGCAGCGTCTGTGCATGCTATCCAGGGGACCGTAGTGGCTGTGACTTCTCCTGAAGGTCAGTACAGGCCCAACTCATGCCCCTCTATGAGGCACCCACTCTGTGTCCATGGGCATCTGCCCATCGCTGTCTCCAGGGCGACGCTCTCCATGCCACCAGGAGCGCGACCTCCTGGGAGATACCCTGGAGCCAGAAAGTCCGCATTGCCCACCCAGAGCAGATGCCCAATGGACTGGATGACCGCAAGGAACTCAAGGCCCACCAGCCTTCCGCCAGTAGCCCTGAGGAGCCGTGGCACAGGAACGCCTTCCTCAGTCTCGGCCTGAGCACGCTGACTTGCAGACTGAGGACCATGGGGAGAGCAGTGCGGTTGTTTCCAGCCTCCTTGGATGGCGATGCAGAGCCCCGCGATGGAGCCCCAGGACAGAGCAGCCCAGGGCCCTGATGGGCGTCCCAGCACTGTGCAAAAGCCCACGGTGACTGTCACGAACGGCCACACACAGCCCAGAGGGCAGGACAGCTCGGAATGTGCCGTGCCACCTCTGCGTTTCCCAGATGCTAAAGTCACAGCAGAAAACCTCACAGAGCGGATCTCCCCAACCCCTTACACAGCACCCACGGGAAGGAGAGCTGTTCCCCACAGCTAAGACAGCTTACCAGTAAGCGGGGCTGAGGGTAGGACAGAGAAACACCAAAGGTTTTAACAAAGAAGACACGTCTGTGCCAATACCCACTCCCAGCCGGCACAGTGGGCATCTCTCCAAGCCTGGTGCCCTCTGAGAAAAGGCCTTTGTACCGTGTGGACCAACGTGGCCTCCCGGCGGGCTCTCTATCTCAGAGACCATCCTGTAGTACGGAGGCCAGCCGCCCTGGCCGGCGTTCAGGAGCGGTGCGGCTGGGCTTTGTGTTTATGTCTGATGCAGACAGCCGCTAGTTCATGACGAGTTACTGACGCAAGAGCTCCCCAGCACCACATGCCAGGAATTAATCAGGGGAGGAGGAATTCTTTTTAAGAAACCACTTGGCGGCCGCTGTGCTGCCTCAGAGGCTACGCGCGTCAGCCAAACCCTGTCCCCCAGGCCTTGAGCAGCCAGGGAGCAGCAGCTCGCCCAGGACCCGCTGGGCCACACGGCCAGCAAATCTAGTCGTTCGGGATCCGCTGGGCCACACGGCCAGCAAATCTAGGTGCCCGGGACCCACTGGGCCACACGGCCAGCAAATCTAGGGGCGTGGAACCCACTGGGCCACATGGTCAGCACAGCAGAGCCAGCGTCGGGCGGATCAAACGCCACCCCGCCCAACCACTGGCCTGCTGTCCGCGCTCAGCCCATCCTTGCAAGCAAGCGCAGGAGCTCCCTCCTCCAGGCCGGGGCCCTCCTGGGGTCCACGCTGTGTGCAAGCCTGCAGGAGTCCCCTTCTCCAGGCTGGGGCCCTCCTGGGGTCCACGCTGTGTGCAAGCCTGCTGGAGACCCCTCCTCCAGGCCCGGGCCGGGGCCTTCCTGGGGTCCACACTGTGTCCAAGCCTGCAGGCTGACTTTCTCCTGAACAGATGGGCTGTGGTTACAATCCGTTTCTCAATAGTTGGATTTTTTAATTTTTAAATCAGTAATCACCAGGAAGGAAATTTTAAAAATTTAAAGTTAAATATTAAAGTTGGACCTGCCTTCCTAGGCAGACAGGGGGACAGGCACAGCTCTGGGCAGCAATGAATCCTCATGTGACCTCCACTTTTCAGATAAGACAACCCAAGCCCAGAGGAGAAGTCCTGGTCACACGGGACAGGGGGGATCCCCTGGCCACACAGGGGAGGAGGGAGCCCCTGGTCACACAGGGGAGGAGGCATGTGCCCAGGCAGTTGGCCTGCAGACCTGAAGAGGCCAAACTTAAGCACTGCTGTCACAAGCTTCTTGGGGAGGAAAGGGGAGGAAGCAAGGAGCCATGTGGTGACCCCACAAGGCAGGCTTTGTGGGAAGGTCCAGAGCCAGGACATCAGACAGCGTGGGTGGTCAGGAGCACCCCTTCCACATGGCGGCCCGACCCTCCCAGCCATGAGCAGGACAGCAGAGAGGGGCCCTGGCAGACCCGGTGTGGTGCTCCTTCTACACCAGGATCTGCTGGGCTTCATCACCCAACCCAAAAAGCTGCCTGGCTGCGTACCTGCACACACATGCACACACACGCACACACGAAGTCACACACACGTGCATGCACACACATGCACACACGCACGCGTGCACACACACGCCGCAACATCCCACACTCTACTGGCCTGCCTGACCCCGAGACCCCCGTGCTGGGCCCCTCTGACCACGGCCGGCCTGTGCTCAAGCTGGAGGCTAGCCTTCTGCCTCAAGGCTGCCGGAACACGGCCCAGGCTCAGCTGCACGGGCCATGTGGAGGCCGCCACCAGGGCGGGTGGGCAGCCAGGCTTGCACCAGCCTGTGCATTCCATACCCCGGGTGGGAGGGGCCTCCTGAGCTCAGGTCACCTGGACCCAGGAGCCCCTCCAGCAGTGGCCGCCCATAATCCATGCCTGGGAGGGCAACCTGAGCCAGGAGAAAAGGTGAGTCAGACGCCGGCCACCAGGAAGCAGCAGCTCACCTGCCCAGTTCCAAAGAACTGAGCCAGGGCCACGGGGGTCCAGCCGGGAAGTGGGCCTCAACCCTGTCTCTCGACATTCAGGACTGCAGGAAGGACAGGAAGAAGTGGGCTTCGGGTGGAAGGCAGCTCCTGGAACGCCGGCCCTCTGGGCCTACCACCTCCACCCTCAGCCAGCCATCAGCTCCGAGGAGCACTGAAGACCTGACCTGTACACAGCGAACTTGTCTTCTTATCTCTGAGGACACTGATTCCAAAAACAGTAACTCTGGCTCCTTATAGCCCTGACAAGGCCTTCTGGTCCCAAAGCCTAGCCTCCTGGGGCGGTGGAACCAACACCCTTTCCTTAAACTAAGCAATCTATAATTCAACTTGTAAACGAAATTAGCTTTACTTTAAATGTTTTAGATGAGTAATTATCTGGGAGAAAATGTGCTTTGGCTGCCATATGCTAACCATAGTATTTATAACCTAGACATATTACACGAAATGCAAGGGTTACTAACGGAAAAGGTAAATTTTAATGTTGAAAAATCATTCCTAACCTCACCCTCCCCCACAACAACAAAAAAGCTGTTAAAGAAGAACAGCTGTTTGGCACCTCACCCTCAGGCTGAAAACTCCTAGAACATGGACCTGCCGACCCACAGTTTACTTCTGACTTAAAGCAAAAATCATGAAAAAGAGTGAAAAGAAGCTAAGGTACCATATTAAATACGTACAGCCCCCCGGCCCGACAGCCCCGGGCCTGACAGCCCCCGGCCCGACAGAACACGAGACCGAGAGAGACCAAGTGTCCAATTCAAGTTCCCTTGTGAAGCACAGTAGGGCTGGCAGGCCATCAGTGAAGGAGCACATGCTTCCCTGGGACGTGGCCAACGGTTATGAAGCTAATGGCGTGGAAAGCAATGTCCTACATATCGTGTCTCAAACTAGTCCTCGATGAATTCTTCATTCGCGTTGGGAAAAAACTCGTAAAAACCAAGGCTGGGCTGGGCTGGCCTGGGCTGGGCTGGGGAGAAAGCGGGCAGGCAGGGGCAGGCCAGCTCTGCCCTCTACGTTCAGGTTAGATCTCCAACTGTGTCCAAGGTGCTGTGTAAACCCCCTCGCAAAATGCCCGAATAAGTGTGCCACATCGGCAGCTCAGGACGGAGACACGCTTCAGCCCCGCTATAAAAGACGCCGAGCAGTGACTGCAACACGAAGGTGAGCGAGGGCTGGGGAAGTCGGTCCGAGGCTCCTGGAAAAAGCAGCCCATGTGCAGTGCGCTGAAGGGGGACGCTCAGCCAGAACAGACATCTGTGAGCTGAAACAGACTGAAATTGCACGTCTCTATCACGTTTTTTGTTGTTGCTTTAAGGAGCCCTGATGGCGCAGTGGTTAAAGTGCTCAGCCGCTAGCCGAAAGGTCTATGGTTCGAACCCATCAGCCACCCCTTGGGAGAAAAATGTGGCAGTCTGCTTCCGTGAAGATTCACAGCGTTGGAAGCCCTGTGGGGGGTTCTACTGTGTCCTATAGGGTTGTTGTGAGCCAGAACCGACTAGATGGCAGTGGGTTTGGTTTTTGTTGCTATTGTCATTTAGCATTAAAGGTTCCAGGGTGGAGAAGGCAGTTTGAGCTAAACTGCTAACCTAAAGGTTGGTAGTTCAGACCCACCCAGCACTACTGCAGAAGACAGGCCTGATGTTCTGCTTTCGTTAAGATTACAGCCAAGAACAGCAGTCCAGGAACGAGAACTAGAAGGCAGAAGGGGACAGGAAAGCTGGTGATAGGGAACCCAAGGTTGAGTAAGGACAGTGTTGACGTGTAGTGGGGTTGTTAACCATTGTCATAGGGCAACATGTGTACTGTTTAACGAGAAACTATTTTGTTCTGTAAACCTTCATCTAAAGTGAGAATAGCAGCACAACCAGAAAAGCGTAATCGATGTCACTGAAGCGTGCATGTAGAAATTTTTGAAATGGTGTATCTTTGGCTACGTATATTCTCACCAAAAAAAAAAAAAAAAAAAGGTTGAGAAGGGAGAGGGTTGACATGTTGTGGGGTTGTTAACCAGTGGGGTTGTTAACCAATGTCATAAAACAATATGTGTACTACTGTTTGATGAGAAACTATTTGTTTTGTAAACCTTCACCTGAAGTACAATAAAAAAAAAAAAAAAAAAAAGACTACAGCCAAGAACACCCTATGGAACAATTTTACTCTATAACACACAGGTCACATGGCTGCAAGTCAAAATAGACTCAAGACTACTAAGAACACAATCATTGGACTGAAATACTTTCTCTGGCATTGATCGGTGAGCCTCAACTTCCATTTTTGGCTAACGCAAACTAGCTTATACCAGACTAACCTGGAACCTGGTGGCACAGTGATTAAGAGCTCGGCTGCTAACCAAAAAAGGTCAGCAGCTCAAATCCACCCGCCGCCCCTTGGGAAACGCTGTGGGGCAGTTCTACTCTATCCTATGTTGTCGCTAGGAGTCAGAATCAACTCAAGGGGAACGGGTTTGCTTTTTTTCAGCTGAAGGACTAGGAGGGCTGGGTATGTTACAAAATATGCAAGCATTTCACAGCTTTGGAAGTCAGAGCTAGCTATCAAGCCAGCTGGGACGCGAGGGGCCAAAATATCAGAGAGAAGGGACACCCAGAGAAGCCACGCTCTGAGCCCATTTTCCCCCAGAGACATTTGCTGACTTGCAGGAGCACAGCCTGCTAGAGCCAGGTGTCCCGGGAAATGGGAGCGGGTCAGAGCCTGAAAGGCAGCTGGAGGGGGTAGGTGGAGGGGCCGTGTAAACATCACGCTCATGGTGGGGGTCTCAGAGGGCTACACGGGAGTGAGGGCAGACAAGAAGCAAGCCCGCCTGGTGAAAAGGAAAAATCAGACTTCAACGTAAAAAGAATTACAGGAGAGAACAATGGACATAGTTCATAATCGAAAAGGGAGATTCCATCAACAAGGCATAAAGTTCTGAAACGGCATGCGTCAATACAGCTCCAAAGTGTGCGAAAGCAGAAATGACAGAATTGAAAGCAGAAGCCCAATCCACGGTTGTAGCATGCTCAGTAATAGAATAAAAGCAGACAATAAAATCTGTACAGGAATAGAAGGTGTAAGCACCATGGTTAACAAACGCCACTTCACGGACACATACGGACTTGACAAATCCTCCCTAGCTGACATATTCTCTGCAAGTATACAGAAAGCACTTATAAAATTAAACATGTGGCCAACCATAACTCTTGCTGTCGGGTCGACTCAAGTCGATTCTGACTCTTAGTGACTTGTAGCCAACCGTAAAGCAAAACTCAAAACATTTTTAAAAATGGGAATGTTATACAGTAAACTCAATGACAATAGTTCAATTAAAGTAACGAAAATAAAAGCAAATAACTAGGAAATTCACAAATCATTGAAATTAAAAAATGCATTTCTAAATAACCCTCGCATCAAAAAAGAAATCAGATACTACTCTAAACTAAATGATAATCGAAATGACATTTAAAAACTTGTGTAATACAGCTAAAGCCATATGTACGTGGAAATTTATAGCCTTCAAAAAACCAAAACAAACCCGTTACCATGGAGTCAATTCTGACTCATAGCGACCCTATAGGACAGAGTAGAACTGCCCCACAGGGTTTCCAAGGAGCGGCTGGTGGATTTGAACTGCTGACCTTTTGGTTAGCAGCCGAGCTCTGAACCACTGTGCCATCAGGGCTCCATTTACAGCCTTAAGTACATATATTACCAGTACCAGTTGCCATGGAGTCGACTCATGGCAACTCTGTATGTGTCAGAGTAGAACTGTGCTCCATAGGGTTTTCAATGGCTGATGTTTTGGAAGTAGATTGCCACACCTTTCTTCTGAGGTGCCTGAGTTTGGACTCTAACCTCCAACCTTTCCGTTTGCAGCCATAGTGCACTGTTTGTACCACACAGGGCCTCCATTACTAACCAAAGTCCATACCAAAAAACAAAAACCAAACCCACTGCCGTTGAGTCAATTCCAACTCACAGCGACCCTACAGGACAGAGTAGAACTGCCCCATAGGGTTTCCAAGGAGCGGCTGGTGGATCTGAACTGCCGACCTTTTGGTTAGCAGCTGTAACTCTTAACCACCGCACCACCAGGGCTCCAAAACAGAAAAGTCAAATTTCCTTAGTTCTTCCCTAATGTCGTTTCTCTGTCCTAGGATTCCACCCACGACCCCACATTACATTGGTCATCATGGTTCCTTCGGCTCCTCTTGGCTGTGACAGTTTCTCAGACGCCCCTTGCTTTTGATGATCCTGACAGCTCTGAGCAGTATTGGTCGGGTATTTTGTAAGGTTCCCCTCTAGCTGGAATTTGTCTGGTGTTTTTCTCAGGATTCCTCTAGTGTGATGGGAGGCAGACCACACAGGTAAACTGCCATTCATCACACGATTTTATTGCTACATGCATACAGTATCTCCAGGAGGAACCTAACTCCAGGGTTGGGACAGAAAGGGGATGTTTCTTTTTGTGCATTTCAATTAAGAACCATGGGACCCAATTACCTATTAAATAAAATAAAACTTAAAACTAACATAAAGAGTAAACTCTCACCTAAACTATAACCTTTGGTTAATAACAATGTATCCATATTGACCATCAGCTGTAACAAATGTACCACAGGCATGCGAGATGTTAATTACAGGAGCAACTCTATGGGTGTGTGTGTGTTTGGGTATCATATGGGAACTCTGTATTCTCTGCTACATTTTTATGTAAACCTAGCACTGCTCTAAAAATAAAACCTATTACTTAAGAATAGATAAATACAAAAAAAAAAAAATCAAAAGAAAACATTTAACCCGGGAAGGAAGGTAAGTGGGCTCTGTACCCAACAGTTTCAAAGTACTCTTGAATCTGCCTTTTCATCCAGTCACCTCCAACACAGAAATCTCTACTCCCAGAGCCCACGTTCCCAGGGGCAAAGGTCCCCTCCCAGCAGCAGCAGGAGGAGGGAAAGGGGTTTGGGAGGAAGCTGACCTCATTTAACCCCTGGGTCCCTCCAATCAGCAGGCCCCCAAAGATCGCATGAGCACACTGTGAGCTTGGACAAGCAGGAACCGGGAAGGGAGTAAAATGATGAACAGGGTTCCCAACTGCGCTCTTCAGGTCTTCTTTTCTTTACGTTTTAAGGCTCTTTAATCTTTTCCTCAAAAACTGGGATCTCGTCCCATTTTCCTTTGCTTCCACCTAGCCCTGCTGAGTGCCTCTGCCAACACCGGGAAGATTGCTTCTCCCCAGAACCCCCTGGCCCTTCTTAATGACCAGTGGTCACGGACGGAAAGGAAAATCACTCTCTCACCTGCCTGAGCAACTGTGGGACCCCCTTCCCGGAAAACACGCACTTCCTGCCTGACCCAAGTTATCTAGGACCACCCAAGGCCCAGGGTGACTGCCGAAGACCCCCGGGGTGAGGGGTGGGGAACGCAAGGCCTGCCTTTACAGGGGGTGGGGGAAGGGGGGTGCACGCCTGCTTTCATAGAGTAAGGGGGGCAGGGCCTGCCTTCACAGAGAGTGGGGGGGCAGGGCCTGCCTTCACAGAGAGTAAGGGGGGGCAGGGCCTGCTTTCACAGAGTAAGGGGGGCAGGGCCTGCCTTCACAGAGAGTAAGGGGGGGCAGGGCCTGCCTTCACAGAGAGTAAGGGGGGGGCAGGGCCTGCTTTCACAGAGAGTAAGGGGGGGACAGGGCCTGCTTTCATGGAGACAGTAGCAGGGGCAGGGCCTGCCTTCAAGGAGAGAGTGGGGGAGGACAGGGCATGCCTTCACGGAGAACTATCTATGCCCTGCACTGTACCGCCCTCTTCCCACCAGAGCAGGGGCTGCCATGAGCCAGGGTCTGCTCTGATGGTCCCCCAGGCCTCTGGGGTACTAGCTCCTTAAACTACTTCCTTTTTTCTCTCATCCCAGGCTCTGTGTGAAATGAGCTCCTTCTGAAGGGGCCTGGAGAGCAATTCTGACTCATGGCGGCCCCATGTGTTACAAAGTAGAAGTGTTCCACAGGGTTTTCTTGGCTGTAAACTTTAAGGAAGCAGACTGCCAGGCCTTTCTTCCACAGCACCACTGGGTGGGTTTGAACCACCAACCTTTAAGTTAGCAGTCGAGTGCAAACCATTTACACCACCCAGGGACCTAAATACCCTCTCAAAGGGAACTCAGAGAAAGATGTGGAATCTGGTCTTGCGTCTTCTTGCAGCATCCAATAATGTCAGGGGCGTCCAGATTAGTCCCGGGCTATGCCAGCTCAGAGAATCTTAAAACCAACCTAGGTGCCACTGGCTGAAAAAAATTAAATGTCAGGACTTCTCGGTGAATTCCCTTCCTGGATCCAGGGACTAGAATTAGCCCTTGTGGCACTAGACAGGTTTTATGGAACAGCTGATAGTCATACAAACAGCCCAGAGGAACTGGGGTGACAGCAATCCTCTGAAGGTACTGTCGTCGGCCACATGGGGACTCAGCCAGACTCGCTGGCACTATAAACACACCAGGCCTGGGAGACCAAGAGGTCCAAGGCACACAGCACCAGGAAGTCATGGCCAGCTGGGGCCTTCCACCAGCTGCTCACCGATGAGAGCGCCCACCACAGACAGCACCCCCAACACCATTGGTGTCTGCAGACCTCCCCTTTCTAACGTGAAGAAACTGGGCTCAGGAAGGGAGACAAGATGAGGCCTACATTTGGCAAGTGGAGAAAACAAATTCAAAGTTTCCCTCTTCATTACGTGTTGCAGCCATCAGAGTCCAAGTCAGATGGCCACTGCCACTCTGACCCTCCATGCTCTGACCCTCCGTGGCCCTGACCCTCCGTGGCCCTGACCTTCCATGGCCCTGACCTTCCGTGGCTCTGACCCTCCGTGCTCTGACCCTCCGTGGCTCTGACCTTCTGTGGCTCTGACATTCCATGGCTCTGACCCCCTGTGGCTCTGACATTCCGGGGCTCTGACCCTCCGTGTCTGACATTCTGGGGCTCTGACCCTCCGTGGCTCTGACATTCTGGGGCTCTGACCCTCCGTGGCTCTGACCCTCCATGTCTGACATTCCAGGGCTCTGACCCTCCATGGCTCTGACCCTCCGTGTCTGACATTCCGGGGCTCTGACCCCCCGTGGCTCTGACCCCGTGGCTCTGACCCTCCGTGGCTCTGACATTCCGTGGCTCTGACCCTCCGTGGCTCTGACCCTCCGTGGCTCTGACCCTCCATTGCTCTGACCCTCTGTGGCTCTTCCTCCCCTTGAGCTTCAGCTCGCTTCCAAGGAGGATGAGTTAGCAGCACATCCACAGGGCGACAGGGACAGCATCTGCTCTTACAGAAGGCGGCGCAGGGGACAGGCTGCACCGCAGCCCCAGGCTGTGAGGGACGGGCTTTCCAGGAACACGGTGAGCCAGCAGACAACTGCTCCGGCGGAGGGCTGCAGACGGGCCCCTGGCAGAGGAAGTCAGCAGGTGGATGGGTTCCAGGCCGGGATGAGTTACAAACAACCAGGGTGCCGGGAAGGCCGGCTGGTTTTGTATCCTCCGGTCCCTGCAGGGGACGAGGAGAGAAAAGGGGGCCGCAAGTTCTTACCCCAGGGGCCAGGCTTAAAGGAAAAGCTCCTGCAGTCAGAGACCCATGGTAGGCCAGCCCTGGCGGTGGGAGGGGTGTCCCTCGGACATCTTGGCCAGGACAAGAGTCTGCCTGGGGAGAAAGAAGCTCATCAGCTCACAGAAGACAGCCCAGAAGCCAGGAAGGGCAGGGTGGCAGCTCAGCTCCCTGGCAGGGTGGTCCCAGCCACTGGCTGGACCCATCCTGGTCCTGCAGCAGACTGTCCCAGACTTCTGGGGGCCTCCCTGGGTGCCCAAAGCTGGTCCACCCCAGGGGGCCTGTGAGCTTCCTTCCTGTCCATCCCCCTTCTCCCTGACCCTCCGCACAGCCCGGCTGCAACAGCCTCCCTCTGCCATCCTCCCCTCTCTCCCCACCTTCCCGCAGCCTGCCTCCTTCATTCCAGTGGGGCCCCCACCCCACTGCAGAAGCGCACTGAACTCCACGTCATTCTCCTCCCTGACACCCCAGGACACCCCACTACTTTAAACTTCAGGAGGTACCTACTTCCTAATTTACACGCTAAACAGCAACGTCACGTTCCAGGTTCAAATTTCATTCATGTTTGTTTTTCAAAATCAAAACATCGCACTTGACGTTAAAAACATTAAATGGCCACTATACAGAACACAAGAAGGCAAATCCATGTTCTTTTTCTGGGGCACTTGTCTCCGTCTGCTGCAGTTCATCATGAGATCCCCGTGAATGTTATACACCTGAGGAGTGACACAGACCACTGCATCCCATGACATTCTGAGCTCAGTCAATTCAGAAGGCTCCCTAAGCATCCATGCAGAAGGAGACCCGGCCACGGACGACATTCCAAAGGCCACTGACAGAAGATTCTGAAGCAGGGTTCCGTGTCACACACTACGTGGCCCACAGCCTGTGGCTCCGGCCCAGCTGAGACTACAAGAGGCTTAGTTACAGTTTCTAAACGGCAGAGTTTTCTTCCCAGCAGGAGCATGCCTATAAAATTGACTTGAAAAGCATCCAAATAAATTTTGGATGCACAGGTAACCTGTATTTAACAATAACTTATGATAAGTACATGTTCAGTTTGCATAAAACTGGAGAATACAGAAGGTGGTGTCGTAGAAAACAATGGCAAAGATGTTACCTCGACAAGAGACTTTAATCGCCGTCCCCCAAGAAATCTGGCTAACTCAGCTGCACGGAGCCACCTGTCCGTTCCCGTGCGTGTAAGGACCGGCTGCCCTCTCGGATTCAAATTCCTACAGGCTAGACCCAGCGTGACCACCCGTCCAGGTCTGGGGGTCAGTCCTGCATCACACCAAGCACCCACCCGCTTCCAGTTGTGACAGCGTCCTGGTTTGGACTGAACATGCAGGCCCGCCTACTAGGAAGTCTACCCCCCAACTCCAGAGAAGGCACTGGGGGAGGAAGACACACGCACCAAACCCCCATCTCTGTCGGGCCATATACCCACCTGCCAGCCCACAGGCAAAAGTCAAAGGCAAGTCCTTCCGAAGGGCCAGGCCTGGTCTGAGGAGACGAGGCCCCACTGGTAGAAAGTAAATGGCCCAAGACCCCACTGGACACTCCTTCAACAGTGATGGCAGCGGCAGCATGACGGGCAGTCGGTCTTTGTCCCGAGAGCACCCAGCACCTACCCCGTCCCCTGCTGAAGTCCAGAGGCTGTAAGACTGCAAACTGCTGAGAAACACTGAAGTGACGTTCTCTCGGACAATTCAAGCAGCTCAACAAAGACCCGGATTGCTCTTTTCTGCTCACAGATAGTTCTGATAGTTTGAGTGATGTCCCTCGGCCAAACTACTGAGCTGATTCAGCCCACAGATCACATATGCAGGCCCCAGAGGCCCCAAATCCACCGGAAAAGGCATCAAAACACCACCTCCCACAAAGGACGAGTGTGGAGGCTGCATCCATGCAGACCAGCCTGCCAGGGCCCCCGTGGCAGGTCCAGACAGCTTCAGATAAGGCCTTCGACACACGGAAACGTCCCACCCAGCAGAGCAACGAGAGCCTCCCCTGTGCGCCCAAGCCGGGCCTCGGCAGTGTGAGGTCTGCCCCGAGGGAAGGGCGCCCACCATACATGGAAGCCTCCAGGCGGGACTGAAGTGGCTGGAGCCTCAGCAGAGTGGGGCACACCTCTCCAGCCACCCCTGCCCCGCACCTTCCTCTCCAGCCCACCCTGCCCCGCACCTTCCTCTCCAGCCCTAGGGCAGATGGCCTCCGCGGCATCCCTGCCTGGGCTCCCCACTCCAGCCACCACTGGCCCCTGCCTAGCACTGCTACCCGTCATTTCCTCCACCTTCCAGGAGCTCGGCTGCACCCAGTTAGCCCCAGACAGCTGGCCTGTGCTGCTCCCCTGCAGGTGGGGACAGCCCGGATTGCTGGCCTGCACTCCTCCCCTGCAAGTGGGGACGGCCCAGAGAGCTGGCCTGCGCTGCTCCCCGGCAGGTGGGGACAGCCCAGAGAGCTGGCCTGCGCTGCTGCCCTGCAGGTGGGGACGGCCCAGAGAGCTGGCCTGCGCTGCTCCCCAGCAGGTGAGGATGCCCCAGAGAGCTGGCCTGCACTGTTCCCCTGCAGGTGGGGACGCCCCACAGAGCTGGCCTGCGCTGTTCCCCGGCAGGTGGGGACAGCCTGGTGCCCTTTCCACACAACCAGGAGAAGCAAAGCTTTATGAAATGCTACAGATGGCTGGCGGATCACAGAAGAGAATCAGATCACAGAAAGATGTAAAAGCAGATCATTCTGTTTTCAGAGGCACAGGGGGTCCCCCACGGGGGCAGCCCAACAGGACCCCCAGCCCACCACCCAAGGCCCAGTCGGTGTATTTCCTAAGGCTGGGCTCCTCGCAGGAAGACCACTGGGCTCCAGCACCTCTAGGCCAGGTCCTCTGCCACATGGTGTCCTCCCGGCCATCAGTGGTCCCCCCGCCCCGTGTCCTCCCAGCCATCAGTGGTCCCCCCGCCCCATGTCCTCCCGGCCGTCAGTGGCCTTTGCACAGCCCCATGTTCTCCCAGTCATCAGTGGCCCCTGTGACCTCCCAGCCAACCATGGCCCCTGCTCCTTATCCGCCCATCATAGCAGACTGGGAATGGAGACAATCACCTCCCCACAGAAGCGGTCTTCGGGTATGCTGACATCAAATCCTAGCGAGAAAAGACCCTGCCTCCTAGGTGAAGCTCTGTCAACAAAGACACGAGGTGCCCGGGATGCCAGCCCCGCTGACAAGGACGTCACGGTGGCCTGCAGTGGCCGGGCCTTGCCCCGCTCCAGAGCTGGCCTCCTGCCGCACCACCCTTCTCCCTGCTGCGAGACCGAGGGCGGGGGCCACTGGGGGAGAGGGCCACCAAAGACAGCATCCCCAGCAGGGTCACCTGTGCGCCCGTCACTCAGAACAGGAGCTCACTGCGCCAGACTGCTGAGTGCAGATGCCCCCAAAGTGCCTCCGGTGGCTGCCTGACTCCCAGTCACCACCACCATTGCCATCGGTGGCTCTACTTCAGCACACAGCAAAAAGAGCTCCAGAAAACAAAGTTCCTCATCTCTGGCCTACGGCTAAAGCGTCCCGACGAAAACCTCTGCATTCCATCCTCCAGTTTGCCCCAACACCTTCTCAAATTTCTAAAGCACCTTTTAATCCACTAGAATCTAAGAAAGAAAAAACCTGGCCATGCCCACCTCCCCTCCCTCTCCTCTCTCGGAGGGTAAATGAACCACACGAGGGAATGATCCAGAATGAAAAGCACTTCTCTCTCGCACAGCCACCTCGAGACTCTGCAGGGGTTCCAACAAAGGCAGCATGGATCGGGCGCCCCTGTGCGCATCCATGAGAGCAGGCTCAAGGTCATGCATCCCTGTGCACATCCACGAGAGCAGGCTCAAGGTCATGCATCCCTGTGCACATCCACGAGAACAGGCTCAAGGCCACGTGCCCCCATGTGCATCCAGGAGAGCAGGCTCAAGGCCACGTGCCCCCGTGTGCATCCACGAGAGCAGGCTCAAGGCCACGCGCCCCCGTGTGTATCCACGAGAGCAGGTTCAAGACCACGCGCCCCTGTGTGCATCCACGAGAACAGGCTCAAGGTCATGCGCCCCTGTGTGCATCCACGATAACAGGCTCAAGGCCATGTGCCCCTGTGTGCATCCACGAGAGCAGGCTCAAGGCCACGTGCCCCTGTGCGCATCCACGAGAGCAGGCTCAAAGTCATGCACCCCTGTGCGCATCCATGAGAGCAGACTCAAAGTCATGCATCCCTGTGCGTATCCTCAAGGGCAAGCTCAAGGTCACATGCCCCTGTGCGCCCAAGAGGGCAGGCTCATGTTCTGTGCGTCAGACCCCATGGGCAGATGGGCAACTGCTGCCCTGGAGTTCTGAGGATGAAGCAGTCACCCAATTTGGATTAAATCAATCTGAACGTGAAAAGGCAGAGCATCCAGAATTCTGAATCACGCTACTCGATATGCAGGGAGGAACTCCCACTAAATACGCCCAAACTGTTAACAGAGGCAAAAAGGTCGGAAGAGGTTCTTTACACAAGGTCTAGAAAATCTAAGTGTGCTAAGAACAGGCTCCAGTTTTCTCTAACTCCAACAGCATTTCACAAACGCACTGAGTCAACAAGTCACAAGAAAAGCCCAATTTCCACAAAGAATTTCTGAGGAAAACTCATCTCTAATTTTAAAAGGAACTAACTCGGCTACCCC
Source organism: Dugong dugon (assembly GCA_030035585.1). NCBI lineage: Eukaryota > Metazoa > Chordata > Mammalia > Sirenia > Dugongidae > Dugong > Dugong dugon. Next base: position 207,751,393 of record CM057461.1, read on the forward strand.
CCACGCGTCTGTCAGTTTGTTGTACTGTGGGGGCTTGTGTGTTGCTGTGATGCTGGAAGCTGTGCCACCGGTATTCAAATACCAGCAGGATCACCCATGGTGGACAGGTTTCAGCTGAGCTTCCAGACTAAGACAGACTAGGAAGAAGGACTTACTTCTGAAAAGAACTAGCCAGTGACGCTTGGTAAAGTAGAGGGTCAGCAAAAAAGAGGAAGACCCTCAACAAGATGGACTGACACAGCAGCTGCAACAATGGGCTCAAGCATAACAAGGATTGTGAGGATGGCGCAGGGCCGGGCAGTGTTTCCTTCTGTGATGTATAGGGCAGCTCTGAGTCAGAACTGACCCAACCGCACCTGACAACAACCAAACTCAGCGATGAGTGCAAGCGAATCACCACGCAACCTTTCGCTTCGTGCTGGGGCGTAGCCTCTTGGTTCAGCACCTGAACGACTGCAACGTGAGGAGCAACCTTTTAAAAGCACACCGAGAGTCCGGAGGGAAAACCGTCACCTGCCTCGGTGCTCGCTCCATGTAGGGCTCCAAGGCAGTGGCTGACAACACTCACTCCCCAGCCCGTTAGTGAACAGGAAACTCACGAGGATACAGTTCTGTGTGAGAAACATCCCCGAAAGGCCCGCTGGCTCCCACCAATCCTCCCACCCAGCGCGGGCCGCTGGGCTGCCCTGCACCTCCCTCCCCTCCTGGAGGCCAGCTACTCCCTGCTTTCGGGACTCAGCTCGAACGTCCTTCCCATGGGGAAACCTCCCCTGACCGCCCTCGCCCATCTGGGGGCTCCCAACCCCCCAGCCCTTCCCCTCACACAGCATCAATTTCCTAACCGGACCCAAAGTGCCCAGCGTCCTGCCCAGCAGAGGTCCCCATCCCTCAGTGCCAATGGCCTCTCCAGGCTGGCCTCTAAGGAGCAGCCTGACCATGGTGAATCTCAATTTTCTTGTCTGTAGAGCGAAAAAGGAGGCCCCAGGTGGTGCAAATGCTTGACTCACTCATTGCTAACTGAAAAATTGAAGGTTCGAGTCCACCCAGAGGCACCGCAGAAGAAAGGCCTGGCAATCTGCTTCAATAAATATTACAGCCAAGAAAACCCTCCGGGGCAGGTCTACTCTGTCACACACGGGTCACCATGGATCAGAACCAAGTCAACAACAACTAGTTTTTTTTTAAAGCTGGAACTATGTTGTTCTAGCTGACTTCACGGGTTACCACACAAAGCAAACGGAATAACATAAAGCACGATTCACTTAGATCTCAAAGTCACACCACGGCTTGACTTGGAGTGGATAAGTAATCAGTGTTGGCTGATGTATTATTGTGAGTTTTAAACCTCTGTGATTAAATCTGCCAGATCTTCTATACATCGCTCAGAATGTCCTCTCTTTCAGCTAAGCACCACACACAACTCCAGTAGCTGCACCCAAACAGCTGGCATCTGGTGGGCGGCCACACTGCACCCTGCCCCGACCTGGCCCCTCACTGCAGGCACCTCAGTCACGGCCTTTCTGTTCCACCCGCCAGGCTGCACTCAATGTCCCTAATCATCCCCATACCTGTGTCACACATATACCAGGTTCCCGTGTGTGCATACTGGGTTCCTGTGTGCACATACTGGGTTCCTGTGTGCACATACCGGGTTCCTGTGTGCACATACCGGGTTCCTGTGGGTGCATACCGGGTTCCTGTGTGCACCTATGTACATAACAGGTTCCCATGTGCGCATATCGGGTTCCTGTGTGCACATATGTTCATACTGGGTTCCCGTGTGTGCACATATTGGGTTCCCATGTGCATGTACCAGGTTCCCGTGTGTGCATACCAGGTTCCTGTGTGCACATATGCACATATCGGGTTCCTGTGTGCATACCGGGTTTCTCTGGGTGCATACCGGGTTCCTGTGGGCACATACCGGGTTCCTGTGTGCACATATGTACATACCGGGTTCCTGTGGGCACATACCAGGTTCCTGTGTGCACATATGTACATACCGGGTTCCTGTGTGCATACCGGGTTCCTGTGGGCACATACCGGGTTCCCGTGTGCACATATGTACATACTGGGTTCCAGTGTGTGCATATCAGGTTCCCATGTGTGCATACCAGGTTCCTGTGTGCACATATGCACACACCGGATTCCTGTGGGCGCATACCAGGTTCCCGTGTGCACGTATGTACATACCGGGTTCCAGTGTGTGCGTACCGGGTTCCCGTGTGTGCATATTGGGTTCCTATATCACACACATACTGAGAGTTCATTCTTGAATTTCAATATCATTAATCACCCGACATTCAGCGTCTCAGAACTCAGAAATTTGCATCTTGGCAATGGTGGTTTTGAAAAGAGGACATAAATGTGAATGTTCCACCAACCGTACGAGCATGCCCAGAGAATTGCCAAAATAAACCATCAATGCTCATTGACAGCGAGTCTTCTGAGTTCTTCATAAACCACTGAGTGTTCATGATGTTTCAAAGACAAAACATAATTTGGGTATTTAAAAAAAAAAAAGTAGGTTGAAAATGAGTCCTTATGTCTACATGATTTCCAGAACAAACCTTTGCTGATTGAGCGTGCAGATAATGGCGCCCGGAGAAGCTAGGAGAGCGGAAATTCAAAAAGGCATAACTGCTTCTGTGGCGGGCGGCTGGGAGGCCTGGGGGCATGTGGACGCAGTAAACAGGCTGTACCACAGTGTCAACACACAGAGGGTATTTCTGGAATCTTCCTTTGAGAAGCAACACAAGAAGCTCAAAAGTATGTTCCATCCCAACGTTGTTTTTCCAGTTGCCATGGAGTCAACACCGACTCATGGAGACCCCGTGTGTGTCAGAGTAGGACTGTGCTCCATAAAGTTTTCATTGGCTGACTTTCAGAAGTAGATCTCCAGGACTTTCTTCTGAGGCATCTCTGGGTGGATGCAAACCACCACCCTTTCAGTTAGTAGCCCAACATCAGTCTGAAAACTTGAGACCTTTCTGTGTCCCTCTTGAAAACACCTACACTTGGCACGGCGTCAGGATGGGTCTAGTCTCCCCCCACCCCCAGTGTTCCACCCAGCCTCACTCCCTCCTGCTGAGGCCACCATCGGGGGCTCTTGTGCCATCACAGAGGTCATGAACACTTGTGAGGACACTCACTTCTCGGGGCTGCCTGCTGCAGGCGCTCCCTGAGACCCCTGCCGGCTGGCTTCCCCGCAGGCCTGCCCACCACCCCTCTGAAGGCACACAGCCTGGCCTCCCTCCCGGGCCTCGGCTCTGCAGTGCACCAGCCGCCTCTTCTGGCCAGGGCCTCGTTCAGCATCCATGCCCACCCATCACCAGCAGCTCAGAAGCAATGTCCTCTTTTTGTTCATTGCAAGCCTGTCCTGGGTCCTCAAAACGCATTTTCTCTCCTTAAAACTTTGCAGTGGAGCTGAAACAGCCAACCGCTGCAGAGCCTGATTTAAATGCCATAAAAACGTTCCTTTCAGAGATGATTTCTATATTACAATATAATCACATTGGCAGCCAAACTTGTTAAAATCAACAGCCTTCAAGATCCAATAAACAAAGAGGGAAGAACAAGAAGGAAGGAAGGAATCCCAGGCACCTAGCTCAGACCCGCCTGAGGGCGGAGAGCCTTCTCCTGGGAGGCTGCGAGGATTAAAACCTTGCACTGCTTGAAGAAATCAAAATGCTTTAACCTCACTGATCATGGAGCTATTGTTGACAGAGACTTTTTAGCTGCTTTTATGTGGCTAGGGTCCTACAGACTGAATAGAATATTAATAAATCATGGAATGGTCAAAACTAAAATGCTGATCTTAAAATATACCAGTTTCCTTCAAAATAGTTATTTTGTTTTTAACTAAACACTAGGTTGGCAAAGGACACTGAATATACCACGGACCACCAGAAGAACAAACAAATCTGTCTGGGAAGAGGTACAGCCAGAGTGCTCCTTAGAAGCAAGGATGGGGAGACTTCATCTCACACACTTTGGACATGTTATCAGGAGGGACCAGTCACTGGAGAAAGACATCATGCTTGGTAACGGAGAAAAAGAGGAAGACCCTCAATGAGACAGACAGACATAGTGGCTGCAACAATGGGCTCAAACACGGCAACAATTGTGAGGATGGGGCAGGACTGGGCAGTGTTACATTCTGTTGTGCACAACAGGGTCACTATGAGTTGGAACTGACCAGATGACACCTAACGACAACACGCTGGCTTCTCCCCAAGTGCTGGGGGAGAGAGGCCACTTGATGGCTCCAGACGGTCCTGCTCAGCCAGCTTTCTGCCAATGCTGTTATCTGGATGGCCATAGACAAGTCCTAGTGACCCCTGGAAGCATCTCCTAGGACTGGAATGTTTCTCATCAAAACTTCCTCAAGGCAGCAGGGTCACTGCAGGGAAGGGAAGGTGGGCTGGGGGGGAAGGGAGGCAGAGTTAAAAGGCGGCCCTGTGACATTGGATTTACCAGTAAGGCTGCCAGGTGACCCACCTCCCAGGCACACTGGGACCCGAAGCAAAGACCACAGGCTGCTGACAAGGGGAACACAGAGCTGGAGGGGAAAGGAATGGGTCCTGGTCCACCCCCGTGGGGTGCTCACAGCCCCCTGGTTTTACGCTGGCACTCATCTTCAAAGAAGAGGCTCTGGGCCCTAATAAATTCATCCCAACCAGTTTCTGCACATCCCCAGTGGGGAAAGGCTTGGAGAGCTAGGCTGGGCAAGAACATGATATTTCAGAGCATTTTTTCATCTTATTACTATCAGACAAGTGTTCCTTCAGGCTAACTCAGGCAGGCCCTTCCCCGGGCTGCTCACCTCGTTAGAAATAGTTACTTAGAGCCATAAAACCCCAACAGTTAAGCGGCTTTTACGTCAGAGAAGCCGGGCCTGGCTCTGGCAAAGTTCAGAAAGAACAGCAATAAAACCATAATGCATACCTCACCCAGCACCAGCAGGGGTTTAAAGAAAACTAGGGGACAGGAACATCATACACATCCAACAAAAGGTCACTGGACTGTTGGGACAAAGCCAAGTGGCCCCGCGAATGTGAAGAGGAGCCCACCGCAGCCGGCCTTGGCCGGGCACGGGGGGGCCGGGAGAGAGGAAGACGCCCAGGAGATGCCAGGGGAGGGCGAGAAGACCCGAGGCAGGGGTACAAGATGCCTCCTTGGGCGGAGAAAAAGGATGTCAGAGCAGCTGTGCCCAAGCACACCCAGAAATCTCTCATTTAAAACCAGAGATTTAGTGAATGCCTTCACCTCTCCTCCCAAAAAGCCATGAAAATAACAAAAACAAGTAAAAATACGGGAAGATGTACAGTAGTGCTAGGCAGGGGGAGGAGAGTAGCATCCATTGACAAGAAACTTGGAGGGATTTCCTAGAAAATACAAATCCGAGGGGATCACCTGATGGGAAAAGGTGTCACTAACGAGTAATCACCCCACGGAACAACAGCCACTAAGGAGAAAGCAATCAGGCTGAAGCACAGCCCAAACCCCAGCCCGATTAGCACTGGACCCGCGGTGGACCACAGGGGAGGCCGGCCAGGGTCTGCACTGTGGGTGGCACCTCGCGGCAGCACAAGGACAGACCCTGGAAGAGACCTGAGCACCGAGAGAGTGGAACTGCTCAGAGAGCTCCAGACCACCAGCAATAACCGCCACAGTAGGAACCCACTCAGGAAGAAAGGAAAGAGGTCCACCCACACGGCAACCCAGCCCTCGCCAGCATCATGCCCGCTCCGTCCAGTTTCTGTAGTCCCAGCCCACCAAGGAGGCAGAGATCAGAGGGCTGGCAAGTGACAGTGATGTACATACAGCCTGACACGAGGCGGCAGAATGAGCCCGGACACGCCAGCGATCACAATAAACATCAACGGGTGAAATTCCCCAAGGAAACGGCAATGACTTACAGGAGGAGATACAGCAAAATGCAGCTCCCTACTGCTTATGCCCTGGAGAGGTCAAAGGTGAATGGAGGGAGAGATACATGGCGACAAGAAGACACCCAGGGCAGAAACATGTTTACGAGGCAAAATAAACTTCAGGGCAAAAAAATGTTACAGAAAAAGAAATTATTGTATTTTGATAAACGAACCAAAGACAACCAAAAGAACAGCCTTCATTTTTGGGTATTGAAAAAAAAATACTGAACTATATAAAGCAAAAAATGGTTAATAATGTAAAAAGAATACACCTACTCCTCACTTATAGACTATCTTGCTATCCAACATTTCGCGTTTATGACAATAGTAAAAAGTCTACTATCCGACTGCACCCTCTCACTTATCAATGTGGTTAGGTTCCAAAGAAGAGATAGTTATGCGAAATCAGTGCTATGTGAAAATGGAAGATGACCACATCAGATCACAGAATGCAGGATGACTACATCATTATATAACTGCCAAATTACATCATTACTTAACTGCCAAACCACTTAGAATTATGGTCCAGCCAAGCTGACACATAACGTTAACCATCAAAGCCAGCGTTACCCTCGCCTCGCAACATGTTGTTCATTACTTACATCTCTGCGTACAGCGTTATTGTGCAAAATAGTTGGACAGACTATTTTTTACTATTGTAAATGTGAAATGTCAGATAACGAGATAGCCGATAATCAGGAGAAGGTGTACTCCAAGCATTAATGACATACGTCTGGCAGTAACAAATGCTGAGGTGCGAGATAAAAGTAATGTGGCTTTGATGGTTAAAGTTACGTGTCAGCTGGCTGGGCTATGATTCTCAGTGGTTTGGCAGTTATGTAATGATGTAATTTGGCAGTTATAGAATGATGTAGTCATCCTTCATTGTGCGATCTGATGTGGTCAATCCTCCATTTTCACATAACACTGATTTCCCAAAACAACCTGGTCTTTGGAACCTAACCATGTCAATAAGTGAGGAGAGGGTTATTACAAAGAACATTTGACAGTCTTCCCTGAAATCAAGCAAAAATAAAAGTGTAAAGCTATACTGATTCAAATAACTTAACTGAGTTAATATACCCTAAATAAGGCATAGAGAATAACGTATACAGATGGAAAGTTCTAAATACAGCATTTATATACACGAGCTTTTTTAGACAACAAAAATAAGATTATATTTTCTCTTCAAATGCCCAGGGTGTATATACAAGTTTTGATTATGTCTATACCAGGCTGTACTCATTTATGCAGTAATGTAAATTGAAGCAATAATTTTCCCCTACCACATTGACAAAAATGAACTAGACTGAATCTCTCCAGCACTGGAGCAGGGTAAAGAGAAATGCACACCCTCATAAACGCTAATTAGGAAAATAAACTGGGACGTTTTTGGAGCAATTTGACAGCAAACCTAATGATTTTTTAAATGTGCACGTCCACCGACCCAGCAAGTCTACTTCTTGGGATTTATCCACTAGAGATACTTACAAAAGTGTACAAAATATATGTATAATAACTGTTTGATGCCAATTATGGGCTGTTATAAACAGAGCAGCAACCACATAAATACCCATCTACAAGCCATCACAGAGACTAAGTTAGATCTAAACACACACTGACATCAAAAGATGCTTATAATACATTAGAATGAAAACCAAGTCACAGAGCCCCACATATGGAATGATTAGAATGTATATACACAGGAAAAGACACGCTTCCAACTCCAGAGCGGCTCCCGCTAACAGGCAGAGGGCACAATTCAATGCTTACTCCACACGCTTCGGTCAATATTGTGTAATTCCTTTGACAACAATCTTATATCCCATCTTTACATCAATCAACGTATCAACAATTTAAATCAACTAAACCTCTGTATCTAAAATAACCCGGAATTCTGCTCTCTAAAGCCTACAGACAACTCCGACAGAGGTCCCGTTAAGATGGCAACTCCAAAAGTAGGGACGGCCGTGCCACAGTTGAGCCCCCACCTCTACACAGCCGAGCCTGGCTGTACTCTGAGGGCCCGGGACCCAGAGCCAACGTGAACAGACAGTCAGAAGCCCCAAGGAAGCCTGGCCTCTGTCCAGGGTGGTCACCACCTTCCCTCTCACGCAGATACGGGGCAGGCACTGATTGGGACGTGCCCCCTAAGGTCAGGTTTCATTAGCAGTGGTGGGAGACTGGGCTGATCCCTATTAGGCAGGGAGGGGGCAGAACTCTGCAGGGCGTGTGACACCGTGTACGCACCGTGACTCTCCGAGAAGAGGATAAGGTGTGAAGTAATCCCTAACTGTCTCTGTCCATCCACACTTCCGAAGTGACAGCCAGACATACTTGGTCACAATCCTGTGGAGCCACTTGCTAGCCCTGTGACCACAGACAAGTCACAGCTTCCGCATGTCTAAGATGACCCAGGGCCACTGTGAAGACTAAAAGGCCTGTCGAATGCTCGGCACAGCACCTCTGGAAAGCTCGCCAACACCGGGAGTGCTCATCACGGCCACCCCCGGCAGGCGGCGGCGGGTCAGGCGCTTCTTTACAGATCGGGCCCAGGGCCAGCTCACAGAAGGACCCCATCCCAGAACCTAGCACTGGGCACAGCCATCCAGCTCAGGGACAAAAAGGGCTGGACAAGCAAAGGATGCAGATGGAACCAGCATCACTACCCCCCATACACACACACTCATACACACACACACACACACACGCTCACACAGAACACACTCTTACCAGACACCCACATGCTCACACACACTCTCACTCTCATACACACACACTCATGGAGAATACACTCACACACACATGCACACTCACGTACTCTCATACACTGACACACATACTCATAACACACACATGCCCACTCACATAAAACACAAACACACACTCTCATACACACCCAAACACACACTCTCATACACACCCACATACTCATATATACTTACAGACTCATACACACACTCACATACTCTCATACACACTCATACACTACTGTCACACTCACACACATACTCTCACACACTCACATACTCTCATACACATACTCACACACTCACTCTCATACACTCACACACACACTAATCGTACACACTCACACTCATATACTCACACACACACTCACACACACAATTCACCCTCGACACCAGCACGGGCCTTGAACTGCTTCACAGAATGGTTCTTAAACTTTCAGAATCTCTACCAAGTGGAGGCCAATCAGACATGAACACAAAAGCATCTCTGAATTCCAGTTCACATCAATGGGAAACTAAATGCCAAATGCCAAATTCAGAAAGAACTTTCTGGAAGTACATATTCTGAACAATGAATGGCACCTATAAAGAGAAGGAATTAGGTAAGAAGATTTGTCCATTTCTCCTGGGTTTGCCTGCATATAGTAGTCTTAATAAATATTTATTGAATGAAGACAGTGGGACATTGCAACTATTTAAATTTTAGGATATGGCATTCTAGGAAAATTTAGTTACTATGTCATCTTAAGGAAAAAAGGCCAGCTGGTCTCTTTTTCCCCCTCACCTCTTCAAAAATGAACGCTCTCCTGATATTGTATACACTCTTTCTCACAGTGGAGCACTCCAGAACCCAGCATCTCGCAAACGGCAACCACACTATTTGTATTTCTTTTAAAGCATCAGTCATATCTGACGCCTTTCCTACGGAAGACTGACGTTTTTAGGGTCTAAGAAGTACTGGGCACCGGGCTGGGCCAGAGAGCAGAGGGATAACATATGGACATCCACTTTCCAGGAAGCTGGTGTCAAACTATGCTTAAAAAATTCCATCTGTGATACTCTAAGATCTTGGAATCAGTGAAGAAAGATTGGGATCTTTTTCTAAGAGAAAAGAGAAAAAATGTGAGCAACGCCATGAGCAAAGCTGCCGGCGGTAACGGAAGGCGTGCACAGCCTTCTCGGAACGGATGCCCGCTGCCACATTCCTCCTGAACAAGTTGGCCCCCACTCTTGGCCCCCACAGAAACAGCAGGGCAGAGAGCTCGTGACAGGCGCCTTCTTCTCTAGCCACTCCTCCTCCCGTAACCACGTGTAGTCTTCCCACATACAACAACGCGGAAAAGTCCCGACACGTCCCACAGGTGCGGGGGGCTCTGCTCTGGCACCCCGTCCTTGGCGTCAGCATGAGTGCACTCTCTCACCACGAGCTCTGCCCCAGAGCAAGCGCCGCAACTACCGTGGTCACGCGGGTCTGAGTGAGGAAGGCGCCAGCCCGGGGCTCGTGTGTGCCGTCACGGGAGACCTGGCATCTGCTGGGCACCACGGTGTGCCGGGTGCTCCTCCCAGAGCACAGGGAGCTGAGCCTTCAGCACACGCCCAGTACTACAGACGAGAAGAGTGAGGCTCAGGAACTGGCTCCTGCTTGGCCGTGTGGCTCCAGAGCCACCGCCACTGTTAGAGCGGCTGACCCTGAGCTGAAATACCAGGGACTGAGGCTCAAGAGACAGAGAGCATCCCTTACAGCTAGTTAACCTGCTGCCACCGAGTCCCTTCTGACGGCGCGTCAGGGGGTCTTCAACACAAGCACGTTAAGAGGCCACCCGGGTGTGGGTTCCATGCCCAAATCCACCCACTGCAAGGCCACCCACCTCCAACAGCCTCAGGCCCACGGGACACGCACGCTTCCCTGCACGGAGCTTAGCAGGCCTCCCGACAACTCTGGACAACAGGAGAGCAGACAAGAAACAAGCAACCTCCAGCCTCACCTGACGCCTCTGGAGGCCTGCCCAGTACTTCTTCCCACCTGAACTCACACTTCCCACGGGAACAGAGAAGCTACAGTGTGGTTATCAACAGTACAGGAAGGAAAACCTAGGCAATCCCCAGGTGAAGGTGGGAAGAAAGGAGGTACGTCACTGAATTTTTTTTAAATACAAAATAAAGAGTGAAGTGAAGTCGCGGCCCTATAATTTGCTGCCCATGGCAGTATGGGAACTTGACAGTACAGCAGGCATGTGAGCCCAAACTCTGCGGCTCCAACACCAGGACAACCAGAAGGTCCCACAGTCACGCATCAGCGAGGAAGGCGGATATGCAATTTACTGTTTGAATCACGAACTGCCTCTACCCATCCCCCTGCTGAAGGGCACTCTTCTCCTGAAATGGAAAACGTGCCTGCCCCTCAAGTCTGCACACAAAGCAAGGGAAGCACTACCCAAGCCCCACGAGGCTGTTACCAGGCTCTTTCATGAAGATGAAGGACAACCACACTACTTTGCAGCTGGTGTTGGTGACAAACCAACAGTGAAAATCAAACATCTCAAATCCGGGTGGCGAGCCGCAGTCACAGTAATTTCATTTCTGCAGAGGACGGCGTAGCTGTGGGGCCAGAGGTGAGCGGCATGGCCTTACCTGGGTGGCTTTGGGAGTTCATTGCTAGCAGCGACTACTCCCCTCCAAGCGATTCAAAACGGCTCCAAATTTCCACGTAAACAACAGCTCCAAAGAGCTCCCGACTTCCACCACCACATACAAGGACAGAAAGCGGGCAGGGCTGGATCACGGCCACATAAACTCCGGGTCACACTGATGTCATATAAACCAAGTAATCCAGGAGGACAGAGGTCTTCAGCTGGCTCCACAGGTGGACCTGGCTGGTTAAAAACAGAAAAAGGCATTGGTTAGGATGGGGAAGTTTTCACCTGAAGAGCCACGAACACAACAATTGTTGGTAACACAATTCAGATGGAGTTGTTTCTGCCAGTGTGAACCACTGGGATGTCTGCTGGTAAATCACACACACGTAAACATGTGCCTGTAGAGCAGGGTGGTTCAACCTCAGCACTGTTGACACTTTGGGACAGGTATTTCATGGGGAGGGGTGTGTTTTAGAATATTTAGCAGCAGCATCCCTGCCTCCACTAGTAAGACGCCTCCTCCCCCAGTCCTGACAATCGGAAGTGCCTCCAGAGAATGCCAAGTGTCACCCGGCAGACGAGACTGCCCTGCCGGTTAAACACCTCTGCTTTGGAGGCACCGTCATTATCCCTTCCAGAAATTTCCCAATCACTAGGCTTTTTAGAGGAAGCAGCAGACCATCCTCCAACTAAAGGACACCTATTCTGTTAACGCTAAATAATTTTGTAAAATATAAACCTATTCCATTTGAGCTACATTATCTCGTACAATAAACATGAAGGGACACGTTTTAAGAGAAAAATCACTCCAAGGCCCCTTGCACCACACAGTTTTCTGTTTCACGCATTTCCTTCCAGCCCGTATCCTCAGACACACGTTTTACACAGTTGCAATCAAAGAACTTAATTCTAGATTCAGCTCTCCTCGTATTGCGTCCCCACTTCCATCTTCACAATTACCATTTTCTCAGTTTATTATCTGATCAGAAAAGCCATACATATCATCGCAGAAAAGCATCTCAGAAGCCATCTCTAGTGCCACTCTACAAACACTTGCTGATATTGTGCCATATCTCCTTGCTGTTGTTTTTCTTTGCCTTTTGCCCAAACTGCTATCTATTCAGGTGTCTATCAGGTAATTCTTGCTGACACTACAGCCAAGCATTTTCCAACGGCATTAACATTTCCTGGAAAACATCATGTTGAAGGGCTGCTTCGCATTCCACTGTGACGGACACCTGTCCTGTGCCCCGCCTCCACTTCAGGTAGTTCTGATGAACCTGCCTGCCACAGGGCACTGCCCCAGACCAGGGGTGGCATGTACTGCAGCTGACTCCTCCAATACTGTCCTCCAAGACCCAAATCGTCAATAGCTCACACAGGGACAAACACAGTTGGGGCTAAGTCATTCCGTTAAAAAAAAAATAACAACCAAACCCATTACTGTCGAGTCAATTCCAACTCATAGCAACCCTAGACGACAGAGTAGAACTGCCTAATAGGGTTTCCAAGGAGCAGCTGGTGGATTCGAACTGCCGACCTTTTGGTTAGCAGCTGAGCTCTTAACCACTGCACCACCAAGGCTCCACAGAAGAGCACAAAAGAGACAAGTCCAAGAACTCCTGCCACTGAGGTTCTCTGATCATTCCCACTTCAAGTCTTCTCTGAGGCCTCCCTGCTCATGTCTTCCTTTAATAGTGTAATCAATTCCTTTCTTGATTGAATTACTCAAGAGGTTTTTTTTCTTCTCCCATTGCTTATAACCAACATATACTGAATATACCATAAACTGCCAGAAGAATGAACAAATCTGTCTTATAAGAAGTACATCCAGAATGCTCCTTAGAAGCAAGGATGGTGAGACTATGTTATCAGGAGAAACCAGCCCCTAGAGAAGGACATCATGCTTGGTGAAGTAGAGGGTCAGGGAAAAAGAGGAAGACTTTCAATGAGATGGATTGACACAGTGGCTGCAACAATGGGCTCAAGCACAACGATTGTGAGGATGGTACAGGACCGGGCAGTGTTTTGTTCTGTGGACAGTAGGGTCGCTATGAGTGGGAACCAACTCGATAGCACCTAACAACAACATAACCAAAGAACCCTAATTGATTAATCATTTAAAGGATTATTCCCTACAGGCTGGCTATTTAGGTGGTTTCCAATTATTCATTCTTAACTTTGTGATTACTATCTTTATGAATACTGTTTTATATCTGGTTACTTCCTGAGAAAACACCGTGACATTTATCTTTAAGTTCAGAATTTCTATTCATCTCTTGATCACCAAGAAAACATCATTTTCTTGGAAGGAATGTAGATGGTGTATTTTGCAAATCCTTGCAAATCCCAGATGACTCTGTATCCTTCACAAAACACACACACACACACACACACACACACACATCTTGGCTCTGTATAAAAGTCTTAGATCACAAACATTTTTCTCTCAAAATCTTCAGACATTGCTCCAACCTCAGCTAATAAAGAAATCTAAGTCCAGCTTAACTGTTGTTCCTTTTTAATTAACCTTTTAGAGGCTGGGTTTTCTTGTTATTATTGTCATTTTCTTCTGCCTGGATTTTACTAAGATATTTTCCTTTATTCTTGAAGTTAAAAAATGTTAAAAATGTTGTCAGAAGATGTACAGGTAAGAGAGTCTCTTTTACTTAATTCTGCTCAAAACATGACCTTTTCAATATATGCTTAAGTTTTCTTTCTGTTCAGGAAATGTCTTCAGTTTGTTTTTTTTCATTTTTGCTAAAATTCTTCTGACTTCTTTAGGGATTCCTACAGCATTTCACTGGAATCTCTCCGTCATATCTGGCCCCTCTCATCATTAGCCCATCTGTTGTTTATTCTGCCTTCCGTGGGATCCTCTCAAGTATGTTCTCCACATCACTGCTAATATTTTCCACAACATCGGTTTTATTCTTTCTAGCTTCTAACACAGATTTTAATTACACCTTAAACCCTTTGCTCTTACTCATCTCTCTTTACAACTCATTCCACCATCTTTCCCCTCAGCCTATTTGCTCCTTATGACCTTCTCCTCCCATCTGCACACACATGCTTTCTCCTAGCCAAAGTGTTTTGGAAAAAAAAATTTTTCTTCTGATTTCTGTTGTAAGTCATGTTCAGAAGTGTATTCTTCTACATCTCAGGATAATTTCCCTTTCTCCACATTCCAGGATAAGTTTTTGATGGGTTCCATAGTGGGGATTATTTCTGTTTATTCATCATCAAAAAGCATAGCTCTACTCCAGAGTTGGGGTTGGCCAAGAGGCTGTATGCTCTACCCACTGTAACACCTCTCAGAGCTGGCACTCTGGCAGGTAGACACGCACAGTGCCAAGCCAGACGCTCAGGTGGGGCAGGCCTTCATCAGTGCTCCCAGACTGAGAGGCACCTTCTCCTGCCCCAGCTGCTACATCAAATAGGGCGTAAGAGTTTCTGCCATGGCACAACACATACATTCCTGAAGAACCTCACACTGCAAAACTGTGCACTAAAAATACAAGGGTTTATTTAAAAAAAAAAAAAAAGTCAGGTTGCAGCAGACTATTCAAAACTATGCAGTTTTATAAGCAGGGCCCTAAAAAAGAAAAAAAATCAATGATAAAAACACTAGCATAGTTTTTAAATTAAGACATAGTAAATTCCTAATAAGTAAAAACTTCAGTAAATGTAGAATTTTACCTTTTAAAAAAGTGGCAATAGTTTGAGGTAAGGAGATAAAAAGAAAGAACTGAAATTCTGAGTTATGGAATTGGGGACAAAACATACAAAGATGGAGAAAACCCTACAATAAACACTTCCAAGACTGAGCAGCTGTCCAAAATGAATAAGAGGAGGAACCAAGGTGGGAGAATGAGTGTGCACCACTATCAGGACTATCTTTCTCCACGGGGAACTACACTTAGCTGTACTCGTGTTCCCAGTGTGTGAATCCTGCTACTTGGCAGTAGCAATCATGAACACAGTGGGGAGAGTCAGGTATGAACCAGCTCAACTGCTTCATTATGCTGACACCTTCCCCATCTATCAGTAGCACAGGAGCTAATCCATGTCACAAAAACATGCTTTGTGGCAGGACAGAACGTACAAGAAATAAACTACAATCCCAACATGCACCACACCTAGGGCTCTTCAGGGTATCAACCTACCAGCCTACCAAACTTGTGTGAGCTCGAATAGTTCCAGAAAGCAATGCACCTCCTCATTTCCCGAGTTCTCCATCGCAGTCACGTCCACGTTCTACATAGACCAGCTCTTTTCTGGAAGCTGTCAATCTCAAAGGAGGGGTACTCGTGGGGCAGAGAGGCAGGGGGTGTTGAAGAGCCACCCCATGCTGCACGAGGACAGTTGCCCAGTTTTCTCGTTGGTTCAGATGATGAATTTATAAATCACAAGAGAGTTAGTTGGGGGAGAGGTGGAAGAAGGGTTTTCCTACCTACTTTCAGGTGAGTCACTGACTGCAGGACTTACCCCAGCTCCTCCAACCTCATCCCCACCAAGTCTATGAGGGTCTTTTTGTGGAACCAGGAAGGCCTTATCAGAAACATTCAGTCAGCTGTTGGCTGGCAGCAACACTGGATAAGAGCTCAGGCACTAGAACCAAAACTGTCAAGGTTCTGGGTTGAGGATCTGACTCTCAGCCCACTGTTTAATAAGGCTGTGACCTTAAGCATGTTATTTGACCTCTGTCTGCTCCATTTCTAATCTATGGGAATGGGAGTGAGGATGGGGATAATGACACTGCTAACATCATGGTGATGTTTTAAGGATGAGATTGGTTAACACACAGGAAGCACTCAGGTCAGTGATGGCACATCGTAAGGATTCAAATGTCAGCTGTTGATGCTACCATTATTCATTCTACATCGAAAGCGTCTAATAAACTTTGGACAGTTAAAAATTCCCCTGGAGACAATTAGATTTCTGCTTCTGGCCAAGAGAGAGTAACAGGGAGCAAATTTACTCTCCCGTATGAAACAGCTGAAAATCAGGAAAATATAAGACACTATAGCTTTTAGACATTGGACATCAGGCAGCATGGGGCCATGATCCAGAGAGAGCAACACAAACAAGATGAGCTGCACAGTTGCCCCAGACGATGCTTAGAGAGAGTGTCCAGGCAGTGGTGCAGGGAGGAGACAAAAAATAACTAAAGAAGAAATTGCTTACAATTTTCTAAATTGATGAACATTCTAAACCCAAAGATCCAAGAAGTTCAACAAACCCCAAGCACAAAACAGATGAAGAATACACCACCAAGGCACATCAAAATCAACTGCTTAAAACCAGTGTTAAAATAATGTGCCAAAGGAAAAAAAGCATATCATATCAGAGAAACAAAAATTAAGTATGACAGCAGATTTCTCAATGGAAAGGACACAAGCTAGAAGGCAGTGGAGCAACATCTTTTAAAGCTCAGTAAGTCCCCAGGTTAAGAACGTCTGACTTATGGACAACTCCTACTTAAGAAAAGCACTAACTGCTTTACCTTGCAATTTAATGTTATGTAAATTTGCCCTCACTTTGAAAGGACTGAACCAACAAATTCTTCATCACAATCACCTTCATTTGCTGCACGTGCAGCTTTTAAATCATTGAAAAGGCTTCGAGCCGTATGTACCCGTTCCTACTTACCTACAAGTTTGCCTTAAAGACAGACTTAGGAACGGATCTCATTCATAACCTGGGAACTACCTGGACTGAAGGGCGAGCACAGAAGGAAAGGTCAACCTAGAATTCTATACCTACTAAAAATATCTTTCAAAAACTACAGTGAAATAAAGATGTTTCCAGATATACAAAAGCTGAAGGAATTCGTCACTCGCATATCCATGCTGTAAGAAATATTAAAGGAGTGCTTTGTGCGGAAGGGCAATAACACCAAATGGAAACACAAGTCTACACAAAGGAATAAGAGCATTGGGAATGAAAAATACATGCAATGACAAACAGGTCAATTCATCAAGAGGACATAATAATCCTAAACATATATGCACCTAATAACAGAGCTTCATATATGAAGGAAAACTTTACAGAAATGTAAGAAGAAATAGACAAATCCATAATTATAGTTGTAGATTTCAACACCCCTCTCTCAGTAACAAGCAGAAAATTAGTAAGGTCAGAGGAGACTTGAACAACACTATCACCCAACTTGACCAAAGTGACATTTATAGAACACTCTACTAAACAAAAGCAGAATACATATTCTTCACATTCTTTTTAAATGCACACAGAACATTTACCGAGACAGACCATCTTCTGGGCCACAAAACAAGTCTCAATAAATTTAAAAGGATTCAAGTCATACAGTGTATGTTCTCTGACTAAATTGAAATCCAATAAGAAATCTGGAAAGCCACCAAATATTTGGAGATTAAATAACATATTTCAGGATCACTGGAGAAATTAGAAAATACTTTGAAATAAATGAAAATGAAATACAACATATCGAATCTGTAGTGCTGAGAGGGAAGTGTGTAGCACTGACTGTATACATTAGAAAAGCAGGTCTGAAATCAGTAACTTCGAGTTTCACCTTAAACTGGAAATAGAAAGGCAAATTAAACCCAAAATAAGTAGAAAAAATAATAAAGAGCAGAAATCCATGACAGAAAAGAGAAAATCAATGAAATGAAAAGCTGACTCTTTGAGACAATCAATAAAATTGATAAACCTCTAGAGAGATTGATCCAGAAAAGAGAAAAAGAAAATAGCACATTAACAGTATCAAGAATGAAAACGGGGATTACCTACACACCATACAGATATTAAAATGTTGCTGCGTAAGAGAATATAAACAGTTTTGTGCCAATAAATGCAACAGCTTAGATGAAATAAATGCCTTGAAAGACACAAACTACCAAAGCTCATCCAAGAAGAAATAGAGACCACCATCAGTGGAAGACTGAAGAAGAAATCAATGCCTTTGAATTACGGTGTTGGTGAGGAAAACTGAATACACCATGGACTGCTAGAAGAATGAAAAAATGTCTTGGAAGAAGTACAGCCAGAATGCTCATTAGAAGCGAGGATGGCGAGACTTCATCTCACATACTGTGGACATGTTATCAGGAGGGACCAGTCCCTAGAGAAGGACATCATGCTTGGCAGAATAGAGGGTCAGCAAAAAAGAGGAAGACTCTCAATGAGATGGACTGATACAGTGGCTGCAACAATGGACTCAAGCATAATGATTGTGAGCATGGCGCAGGACCCGGCAGTGTTTTGTTCTGTTGTACACAGGGTCGCTATGAGTTGGAACCAACTAGACAGCACCTAACAACAACATCAGTGCACTGGGGGTCTTCACGACTACTAGATCCATCAGTGGATCCCCTCTACAACAGTCACCATCATGGTGTTTGCCCAGTGGTGACTTTCAACTTCCTTCCTTCCTTCAATATTTCTTCATTAGATTTCCACAGCAAGGAAGACCTGTCACTTCTTCTATTTAATTAATTACTTATTTATATCAGTGCAGACTCACAGATATTTATTTGATTCTGAGGGTTATAATCCAATACTATCAATATTTCTTTTATTGCTCAAACTTTGTCCACTAGGAGCCCTAATTCCTTTTGAAGGATTGTTTTAGAAACCAAGATCTGGAAGCTGGGTGTGCTCATTAGTGCGGGGTGTCACTGCATCTAGGCTCTCTCAGCAGACAATATGTATGTACACTAACACGCACGTTTATATTTCTGTATCTATCTGTCCGTATAAACTTTAAAAATCATGAGTTCATACTGAAGCCTCAGATTTCAATCCAACATGACAGGGTTCACTTTAAGTCTCCACTTTTCCTTATTTTTAACTTCCTTCTCTGACAGTGAGAAACCCAGTTCTTATTGCTCAGTTCTAACAGATACACATATTTACTTACTGCTCAGTTCTAATAGATACACAAAGTAGTTTCAGGATTGCCCACAGCCTGAGAATCCTTCTTTTGAGAAGCCGGGGACTAGGACACAGGAGCGCTTAGACCAAAGGCAGTAAGAACTTGGGCTTCTATGATGCAGACACATTAAAACCAAGATTTGTCTTTTATGGTTTCTTGGTAGCAAACAACAGACATGGATTCTGGATAATCTAGGTGAATCAAAGAACCTCCAGGAAGGATACTGGGTAGATGGATAACTAGCTCTAGGGATGTAAAAACAGAAAGTAATGGACATTCTCTTCAGGACAGTTTGTCCAAGATTCAAACTCCAAGGAGACAATTGATTGTCCTGTGTTGGGTCACACCCGTTGGACAGGGAAGGGCAGAACACCTTGACTGACAGTCCCACCAAGGCTGAATCCAACAGGAAAGGGGGTCATTCCCCAAAGGAAGACTGAAGTTCTCTTACCAGAAGAGGAAATGAGAATGGGCAGACAAACACCACAGACAGCCCCAAG
Source organism: Dugong dugon (assembly GCA_030035585.1). Lineage (NCBI taxonomy): Eukaryota > Metazoa > Chordata > Mammalia > Sirenia > Dugongidae > Dugong > Dugong dugon. The sequence continues at coordinate 207,771,130 of CM057461.1, forward strand.
GTTAACGTGGAAACCCCAGCCCCAAGGTGGGAGCTGGGGAGGCTAAAACCACCAGCAAATCCGCTTGGTTAGGCTACAATGGCAGCCCCCGACAGTCACCGGCGGGTCTGTCAGGGCCTTCCTGGCTGCCTGGCTTCCTGCTGCAGGACTCCAATCTGTTCTGGCTCTAGCTGGCTTTGCAATAACACATTTGTTGGCTTCTCTGATTAATGTCTGCCTGTGAGCTAGGCTGCAAGTTCCATGAGAGCAATCAGGAACCGAACGCATCTGTTTCTTCTCACCATATACCCAGGCTGGGGACGAGCACTGGACTGGGAACCTGAAGACCTGGGATCTATCTAGTCCCGCCCTGCCACAATGGGCCCAAAGACCTTGGGCTCGCCTCTTGTCATCTCTGGGCCCATTCCTCCCCTGGAAAATTATTGGGTTGGAGTACATGAGCATTCCCTGGAATGCAGTCGTGGGAGAGGCTTTGTAAGAAAAAAAGGCTCTGTGGCCAAAAAGGTCCGGAAACGCTACGTTCAGCGCCACTTAGAGACGCCGTGACATCAGCACATGGGAGGCTTGGAAGAGCCAGGTGGCACAGAGACCCTGAACTTCCCCTCGCTGCTCCCTCCTTCGGGCTCTGTACCCACATATCCGCATGACTCGCCCACTCCTCTGGAACTTCATCTCTGATCACGTTCCTCAAGAGCAGTCCCTATCACTTTATCTATTTCCCTCCAAAGCTCTCTTCTTTTCCTGACGTGACATTACATACTGGTACCTCTTGGAAGAAGTACAGCCAGAATGCTCCTTAGAAGCAAGGATGGTAAGACTTCGTCTCACATACTTTGGGCATGTTATCAGGAGGGAGCCGTCTCTAGAGAGGGACATCATGCTTCATAAAGTAGAGGGTCAGCGAAAAAGAGGAAGAAACTTCAATGAGATGGACTGACGCAGTGGCTGCAACAATGGACTCAAACATAGCAAAGACTGTGAGGATGACACAGGACCAGGCAGTGTTTCATTCTGTTGTACTGGGTCGCTAGGAGTCGGCACCAACTCAGTGGCACCTAACCACAACAACAACGCTATACTTGTTTTCCCATTACCTATCAGTCCCCACTCCCTGCTCTGTGACAGGAGGGACGTGACCACACTGCTGTATCCCTAGCATGTGGCACACAGTAGGAATACAACAAAAAAATGTGCTAAGCGAATGAACTTTTTTGCACAGATCCAGCCCAGGATCCAGCACGAAAGGAGCTTAGGTCTACAGTGAACTGCAAAAGAGGCATTCCTCTGCTATGCAGATGTTACAGGGAAGAAGTCAAGGACCACAGCCTGGGTGGGAGATTCGAGAAATTCAAAAGTTATGGGACTCCTATGCATTGTAACCCCCAATGCCTTCGAAACGATTGAAGAGCTGTGATGAGAAAATTAAAGCAACATGTACCTCAAATAACTGTTCTTAGCCCTTGGAATATCTAGGTTAAAAATAAAGAATCAGCGATCTCCATGAAGTTCAAGGCACAGAAAGGAGAAATTAACAAAGTAGCTAAGAACAAAGTATTATTTTATAGCTAAAAAGCAAATTAAACTCCCGACAAAGAACGCAATACTATCTGAATTGCACAAGGAAAGCAACAACCTTTATGCTCTATCCAGGACGAGAGCCAATCAGTGAAGCTGTCTGGCTAGTTAAACCACAGCTCTCTCTTTTCCCTGATTCCGTCCTATCTCTTTAGGCAGTACAATCCAATGCAGTACTCACAACAGAAAAAGATGCTACACACGAGTAGGTTTAATAAAATAAAATTCAAGTGTGACATATTTCCTTCTATCTTGATGTAACCACTTAATGACAATTCTCCACCAATAGGTTATTGCTTCTCTGAGAATACACATGGAAGGCACCTGGTAGTCAGATCTCAAGAATCAGAGGAGTCCAGGGTTTCTGGAAACCTATTCAAGACAAACAGTTGAAATTTATATCCGTACATCTCTAACCATCCTTTCACCGTACTTATTCAATCTGTACGCTGAGCAAGTAATCCGAGAAGCTGGGCTATATGAAGAAGAGCGGGGCATCAGGATTGGAGGAAGACTCATTAACAACCTGCAATATGCAGATGACACACCCTTGCTTGCTGAAAGCGAAGAGGACTTGAAGCACTTACTGATGAAGATCAAAGACCACAGTCTTCAGTATGGATTACACCTCAACGTAAAGGAAGCAAAAATCCTCACAACTGGTCCGATAAGCAACATCATGATAAACGGAGAAAAGGATTTCATTTTACTTGGATCCACAATCAACACCCATGGGAGCAGCAGTCAAGAAATCAAACAATGCATTGCATTAGGCAAATCTGCTGCAAAAGATCCCTTTAAAGTGTTGAAAAGCAAAGTTGTCACTTTAAAAACTAAGGTGCGCCTAACCTAAGCCATGGTGTTTTCTATCGCCATAAGGTCGCTATGAGTCAGAACCCAACATTCCTAGCTAAAGCATATACTACTGATAAATAATGAGTAAATGTTGAACTTACTGTGACTTCCAAACATCAGTGCTTTTGTGATTGGGTTCTTCCTCGAGTTACCACATAAATTACAAGTCCCTTTATTTGGGAGGGTGAGACGCAGAGAGGAATCTGTAACTTTGATTTACAGCCACTTTTAGAAAGACAGCCGCAGTTATTCGGTTAACTGACAGTCTCTGGCACTGACCATATATTTATATAAAGACATTCTCTTTCTTTATTTTTATTCCTGCTCCATACAGAATAAATGAAACTAAATGCGTCACTACGGCTCAGTGTGCACTAACATTTCCTTACCAGACGTTCTGAATTCAGTATTACCTCCACTCGGGTCCTCCCTCCTACAGCCGCCCTTGGAAATGTTAACTGCTTAGCTCTGACCTAATTTCACGGAATAAGCCATAAACCTTCCAAAGGAGTAAGTCTTGGAGACTATAAACCCTTATGAGAACATTCTTTTAAAAATTGTATTAAGCTACCACAAAGAAATGTGGCCAGGCAAGAAAGACATGTTTTCTCCACTCATCACCATCCTCCCCATCCCAGTCAATGGGCAAACGGTTCAGTCTGGACTGCTTCACCATGGCCTCAGCCTGCTGGATTGTGGAGGAAGAGCAAGCTGTTAATGAGACTAAAGAGAACTAAGAGGAGCACAGGGCAGTAGCCTGCATCACACCGATGCAGCACAGCACACCAAACCCTCTGTGTAAAGCAACGGAGAGTGTCCCCCTGAATAAGGAATGAGAGCGGGATACCACTATCACCACTCCAACCCAACAGTGTCCTGGAGCACCTCACCAGCTCAGTAAGGCAGTGAAAGAAATAAAAGTCACAAGGACTTGAAAGGAAAAAATGTCACTATTCACAGACAGCATACGGTGGACATAGAAAACCCCAAAACAACCTACCAATAACTGTTAAAATTCCTAAGTCAATTTACGAAGATCTCTGGATCAATATACAAAAATCTATTGTATTTCTATATACCCGCAACAAACAAATGGAAAGTAAGGTGTAAAAAATATATGCCATTTACAAAGGCATCCGATATCAGCAAATATTCAGAAATAAGTCTACAAAAGATGTAAAAGAGCTTTACACAGAAAACCGTAAAACATTATGAGTGAAAGTAAAGATCTAAATAAATGGAAGAAGACAACATGCTTATGGATTGGAAGACCTAATATTGTTAAGATGCCAATTTTTATCGAATTAATCTAGATTCAATGTAATTTCAATCAAAATCTCAGGAGAATTTGTTTGAAAGTTGACAAGTTAATTTTAAATTTTACATGAAAGTGAAGATGATCTAAAATAGCAATCTTGAAGAAAAACAAGCCTGGAAGACTCACACTACCAGATTTCAAGACTGATTATAAAGCTATGTAATTAAGATAGTGAGATACTGGTGTATGAATAGACCAACAGACCAAGGAATCGAATACCCTAGAATGAGACCCACACGAAGTCATTTGATTATAGGAAAGGCCCCACTACAAACAATAAGAAAAAAAGTGCCCTTCCAAGAAATGCTGCTTGGATCAACTGGCTATATGGAAACGAGGTGAACCAGGGCCACTACAGCACTCCATCCTGAAAATTAACACGAGATGAATCACACATCTAAATATCAAAAGTAAAGAATAAATAAATAAAGCTGAGGCTAGGAGGTAATGTGGGAAAATATCTTCAGGGAGGCAAAGATTTCTTCAATAGATGCAAGAAGCACAGACCAAAAAGGAAAGAAAATAATACATTAGACCACATTAAAATTAAGAACTTTGGGTTACTGAAAGACCTATTGAAAGAGTGAAAAGGTAACTCGCAGAGTGAGGGAAGATATCTGCCACACATACATCCAACAAAGCACTGCTCTCCAAAATGTATAAAGAAGTCTTACAAACCATCAAGAATAACTCAACTGAAAAATGGGCAAAAGATATGAACAGGCACTTTACAAAAGAGAATTTCAAGTGGCCAATCAACACTGCTTGCTGAAAGTGAAGAAGACTTGAAGCACTTAGTGATGAAGATCAAAGACATCAGTCTTCAGTATGGATTGCACCTCAACATAAAGAAAATAAAAATCTTTAAAACTGGACCAATAAACAACATCAAGGTAAATGGAGAAATGACTGAAGTTGTCAGGGATTTCCTTTTACTTGGATCCACAATCAATGCCCATGAAAGCACCAGTGAAGAGATCAAATGACCTACTGCCTTGGGAAAATCTGCTGCAAAAGTCCTCTTTAAAGTGTTAAAAAGCAAAGATGTCACTTTGAGGACTAAGCTGCACCTGACCCAAGCCGTGGTACTTTCAATTGTATCATATGCATGTGCAAGCTGGACAATGAATAAGGAAGACCAAACTGACGTCTTTGAATTATGGTGTTGGCAAAGAATACTGAATAGACCATGGACTCTCAGAGGAATGAACAAACCTGTCTTGGAAGAAATACAGCCAGAATGCTCCTAAGAAGCAAGGATGGTAAGACTTTGTCTCACATACTTCGGACATGGTATCAGGAGGATCAGTCCCTGGAGAAGGACATCATGCTTGGTAAAGTAGAGGGTCAGCAAAAAAGAGGAAGACCCTCAACGAGATGGATTGACATGGTGGCCGCAACGATGGGCTCAAGCATAACAAGGACTGTAAGGATTGCGCAGGACTGGGCAGGGTTTCGTCCTGTTGTACACAGGGTCACTATGAGTCAGAACTGACACAATGTCACCTAACAACAACGACAAATCAAAATATAAATAGGAGCTTAGCATCTTTAATCACACAGAAATGCAAATGAAAACCCTAAGAAAATACTGCTCCCTTTTGCATTTGTTTGCCAGCCCAACCTCCCCCTGCCAGGAGGCAGCCTCACAAGCACTGCCATTCCAATCCTCTTCCACATGTTGCTGTGAAAAAGTGAGCAGTGTGCTTACAAAAACACCTCGCAGGAGGAGGGCGCAGCAGGCAAACAAACGCAGAAGGTGTACATTATTTGCGTAAAAATACGATACACACCTACCAGAATGGCTAAAATTTAAAAGTGAAACAACACCACAGAAAGATATGGAGCAACTGGAACGCTCGCATCCTGTCAGCAACAGTGTGAATGATGGAAACGTGAATTATGGAAAACAGTTTGCTGACATATACTAAAGCTGAACATGACAAATCCCGTGACCCAGCAATGCCACTCCTAGGTCTAAACCCAACAAAAACACACACGTTTGCTAACCAAAGGCATCTACAAGAATGACACAGCAGCACTGTCTGTAATAGCAAAACACTGAAACTGCCCAAATTTCCATCAACAGTAGAGTGGATAAATAAATTGCGGTATAGTGGTATGACAGAAAATGATACAGCAATAAGAATAAGCAAACAACACCCATATGCAGCCACACAGATGAATCTCACAAACAATGTCGAACAAAAGCAGACAGACACAGAGGAATACATACTAGATGTCTCCGTGCATCTGAAATCTGAAAACAGGCAAAATCAATCTGGAGAGTTAGAAGTCAAGACAGGTCATCCTTGGGAGTGCTGGTAGCAACAGGAGGTGGCATGAAGGGGCTCATAGGTGGTGATAACGCTCTGTCTCTGGATCCCAGTGAAGATTACCAAGTGTGTTTACTGTGTGGATGTCCATCCATCTGAACACTGACAGGTTATGCAATTTTCTGCATGCAGATTACAGTTCGGACCCCTGGTGGCGCAGTGGTTAAGCATCCGGTGGCTAACCAAAATGTTGGCAGTTCGAATCCACCAGCTGCTCCTTGGAAACCCTATGGGGCAGTTCTACTGTCTTATAGGGTCACTATGAGTCAGAACTGACTCGACAGCAATGAATTTGTTTTTGTTTTTTTTTGGTTTATATTATACTTCAATAAAAAGTTGAGAGAGAGAACCAATTAGTCAAAGACCATCTTGCTTCAACAAAAGACCAGAACATGCCCACCTGGCCGATCGATTCAACTTGCACTATTACACCTCAACTTTCTGGCTGCTGGATTTTACAGCTGTTGCCACGATCTCTTTACCATCAGCATGTACACGGGAAGTATTGGCCAAATCACCCCCTTGGACCAATTAACCCTCACAGGACACAAAGAGAACTGTTCTGAGTCCCTGACAATGCAAATCCAGGGTAGACAATTCAAGCTGAGAAAAAGCCGGAAGCCCCAAGTTAGATATGATCAGTCAGAAAAACTATATATGAAATAAATATTTTTCATTAAAAAACAAACTCTTAACTGTGTGATTTTTCTGTGTCCTATTTATATGGCAAAAAACCAGAAACAACGATTGTGAGGATGGCGCAGGACCGGGCACTGTTTCATTCTGTTGTACGTAGGGTCACTATGAGTTGGAACTGGCTACATGGCACTTAATAACATTTACATGGCAAGTTCCCTTTTAACAAGCATGGCTTCCTTCAGTGACAGTCGGTAACGACACACCACTGTATAGCCCAGCACGCGTGTCCCATGGAGTGCCATTTAATAACAGATGCTTAAGGAAGAGACTTGAGGGTTTTTTTTCCCTACAATTTGTCAGGACAGATTTATATTTTAGTTTCATAGTAAGCTCTGTACATAAAGGCAATGAAATTCGACTTCAGTGTGTTCTATCAGGAGTACAGTATGAAGCACTTCACCAAATCCACACAATAACTGTGATTAATGCCAACGTAGGTTCTGTCAGACGCTCACACTCCTTCCACCCGTTCTGGAGGGCTGGAAGGTCAGACCAAAAACCCAATCAAACCAAACCTGTTGCCATAGGGTTGACTCCGACAGAGTAGAACTGCCCCATAATGGTGATGGAATAATTTGGAAAAAGACCCTGAGAATAGCAGCACAACCGGAAGAATGTAATTGATGTCACTGAATTGTACATGTCGAAATTTCTGAAATGGTGTGTCTTTGGCTATGTACATTGTCACCAAAAAAAAAAGGTCCTCCAAGGTCAAGAAGGGAGAGCGTTGACATGTCATGGGGTTGTTAACCAATGTCATCAAACAACATGTGTACTGACTGTTTAATGAGAAACTATTTGATCTGTAAACCTTCACCTAAAGTACAATTGAAAAAAAAATTGAAAAAAAAAAGAATGGAAGAAGGAAAAAAGGTCTTTTTAAAATTTCTCAGTGCTGATTTCTAACATGGAAACCTTCATGGCGTACTAGTTAAGAGCTACGGCTGCTAACCAAAAGGCTGGCAGTTCGAATCTACCAGGTGCTCCTTGGAAACCCTATGGGGCAGTTCTACTCTGTCCTATAGGGTCACTGTGAGTTGGAATCGACTCGACGGCAACGGGTTTTTTTTTTTTTTTTTTTAATTTCAAACGTAGTGAATATCCAGATACAAGCCACTGAAACGACAGCTCTGGGGCTCTCACTGATGTTGCAGCAGGTAAGTGGGTCCTGAGACCAGAGCCCCAGAACCTCTGCTGCACAGACGTACCCCAACACTCTTCCTCAGCAGGCACACTGGCCATCTCTACATTCAGAGACGAGGACAGGCAGGCAGCAGAGACAGGAAGTTAACTGTGAGGCACTCAGGAGTAGCAATAGTGGAACTTAAAGGGACCCTGAATTAAAGAAGATCCAAAGTATAACCTTGTGGTTGTTACCTGCCATCCAGTCGGCTCTGACCCATGGCGACCCACGTACAACAGAACAAAACGTTGCCCAGTCCTGCACCATCTTCACAATCATGGGTGTGCTCGAGTCCATTGCTGCGGCCACTGTATTTTGAGCACCTTCCAACCTAGGAGGCTCATCTTCCAGCACTATATCAGACAATATTCTGTTTGCTCACAGGGTTTTCATTGGTTGGATTTTGGAAGTACATCATCAAACCTTTCTTCCTCGTCTTAGCGTGCAAGCTCTGCTGAAACCTGTCCACCGCGGGTGACCCTGCTGGTATCTGAAATACCAGCAGCACAGCTTCCAGCATCCCAGCAACACACAAACCACAATCTGACAAACTGACAGATGGGTGGAAGTGTAACTTGCCCTGACGTTTAAGATCGCATCACACATACACATTTTATTTTGTAATTCTTTACACAGAGATGGTTTACACCAGTGCAACCCAGCAGCTTCTTAAAATTTGGGGTTGACAACAGGAAAGCAAATACAAACTAGAAAAACTGGACTCCACCTGCTTGCTAGCTCTGAAATGTCCTGGCTCCCACACGTCCCCCACCCGTGTCCCTCTCATCAGCAGACAGGTGGGCCCTCCTGAGTGTGAGAGCAGGGGCGAAGGGTCAGGGACTCTGGACACAAGCCACCGTCAGTCCGCAGAACTCCTTCCCGTCACTGTTCCAAACCGCACGTTCCTCTCCAGCACAGGTGACACGGGAGCGTGTCGGGGGCCTGGTCTGGCGCAGGTGTCCCAGGCAGGGTCTCTGCCTGTTCCCGCGGGTGGGGCGTCTGCAGCTGTTAAACCCCAGATTGTCCGGTCAAAGCCAGTGTCTTGGTTTCCTGGGGCCACCTGCACAGAGCACCACAACACTGACGGCTTCTAGGAACAGAGGCGTGTCTCACGGCCTGCATGCTGGCAGCCCACGTCAGGGTGTCAGCCGTGCTGACTCCTTCTGAGGCTCGGAGGGAGAGCCTGTTCCTGCCTCTCTCCCAGCTCCCGGTGACGGCAGTGACTTGCGGTGCCCCCACCATCACAGGGTCGTCCTCGCTGTGTCTCTCCTCCTTACAGGACTCCACTCATACGGGATTAGGACCCACCCTCCTCCACCTTGACCGCACATCAACCTAACTGGGATTTTAGATGAAATATGTGGTCAAACAACAAGATTCTGGACAACTAAGACATCTGGTGAACGCTGGGTGCTGGTGAGAAATCTCCCTCAGAGGGGAGGCCTTGCTGAGACCCACTGCAGCCCTGAGTGCTGATGGCCCCTTGGACAGCAGGTGCGCTTGCCCTCACGGGTCCTCGCCACGGCGCCTGCAGTGGCTCGGTGACACGGTGACACTTCAGAAGGCCTTCCTCTGTGCTTACGGGCCAGCCTGGGTGTCAGACACCCACAGTCACCTCACTGCAAGAGGCCAGGGGCCCCATAAGCCATCCAGCAGCAGTGCCACCCTGGAGCGGGACCCTCGCGGCCCACAGTTCTGGACTTGGAGTGCTCAAACACAAGAGTCCAGTGAGGAGCCAGCCTGTGCCTGGAGCAAGGGGAGGTCACCTGATGGGCTGGCAGCCCAGGACCCCAGGACCCCCAGAACTGGCCCATGAACCACAACACCCAGAAAGTTACCTTCCAATCGCTAACCGGCTTCCAAGGAGGGTAGGGGCCATCGCGGTGTCTTTAAATCTCTATTTTCTAAACTCACTTAACGTTCAAATGGTTCGCAGGAGGCATTTTTATTCTATGAAAAAGGCAAGGCTGTTTCTACTAAAAAAAAAAAAAAAAAAAAAAAAGAAAGAAAACTGCTGCAGATAATCCCAACACTGGACAGCAGCCCCCCGATTTCACTTAGGTACCCCCACCTGGGTAGACCTCTGCCTTGGGTGGCCACAGACAGGCAGCCGCACGGCCAAGTGGCACGGCCAAGCGGCAGGCCCGCATCCCCTCTCAGCAGCGGGGGAGGCCTTCTCTCGGGAGAGACAGAGCCCGGCCACCCTTTCACAGGAAACAGCACGGGTGAAGAGGCTCTGAGGGGAGACAGAAGTGCCAGGAGCGAGGAAGGGGCTGCCTACGTGACACCACTTCTCTCTGCCTACAGTGCCATTTCCAATTCCTCCAGCAAGGACTTCATATTGCCACCTGGGGACAGAGAGAAGCCCAGGAGGACCACGTCCTGTTACCCCCACTTCTTTTCTTTCTCTTGAAAAATATGCACACCGCAGTGCAGCTGGCTAAGAGCGATAGGAGACAGAGCAAGTGCCCCCCAGTCCTGACAGACGTGCCCTCTAGAAACAGGAGCAGCGGTCCTGTGAGCCAGCAGGTGAGTGACGCGCAGGATCTCCAGGCCACGTGGAGAAGGAACAGCTACAAGGCCCACACAGCAAAACCTAACCATCAGTAGCTCTGCCAGGGGCCACGGAGTCGACTAAGTCACAGTGACCCCAGGCGTGTCCGAGAACGGTGCTCTGTGGGGTTTTCAGTGGCTGATTTGTCACAAGTAGATCACCAGGCTTTTCTTCCGAGGTGCCTCTGGGGGGTCTCGAACCTCCAACCTCTCAGTTAGCAGCCAAGTGCTTTTCTGTTTGCACCACCAGGGCCTCCATACCTAACCACGGACCATCGAACCCAGCTGGAGAGGGAGCCGAAACCAGCAAAGCCGGTGCTGGCGAGAACACCACAAGGTTCTGTGAATGTTTCCAGCAGAACAGAGCCCCTGGCACCACCAGAAAATCAGGCCGGGCTCTCTCCAACATGCAGGAAGAGCAGGAAGGACAGGAAGGGCCGCGCGGGGACAAAGGACAAGCCGAGCTGAAACACAGTGTGAAGACGGTCACTCAGCAGGCCTGGAAAACCGACTCCTGCCCAAAGTCAGACCAAGCGTGGCCAGCAGGCAGGTCTCTCAAGGCCACGACCCCACCCTCCCTTGGCCTCCCTCCGACCTGCCTCACCGGCCTGGGTCCGCCAAGCGTGGCCCAGGGGTTTGCGGTGATGTCCCATGTTGTCCGAATTAACAGCCGTCCCTGCAGGCGGCATTGGTACAGCGGATCCTGCTCCTCCAGCCCGTGGCCGGCCCAGGGGGAAACGCCGGGTGGCCAGGGGCCCGGGTGGCTGGAGCGCAGAGACGCAGAGCGGTGAGCAGTCCACCACACCCACACTTCTCTTCTCACAGTAATCCCCGCACCGTGGGCTGCCTTCTTGCCCGAATATTCCTTTCAAACCATCCTCCGGATAAATTACAGCTGCGAAATAAATCATTAAAGGGGTGTGGGAGCATCAACACGACCTAATCGCCCGATCTGATCAGCAGCAGCTGTTATCCACGACAATCGTCCTAGCCTCTGCCCTTTGGAGCCACCGTAAGCTGAAAAAACCTGCTGTCCACCGCGGGCGTCCCACGCTGCTGGTCGGCACCCTGGGGACGCCAGGGTCCCCAGCTCCCTGTCAGCCACAGAGCAGAGGTCCGGCCGGGGAACATGCATTCGGCAAAGCCCCTCTGAGACCCTTCGGGAGAGCCGTGGGCATAGGTGTCACCTGCAGCCTTTCCCGTGCAGATGCCCGCTCAGAGCAGCCCGCACCACTGACCAGTGCAAGCTGGCCAGCTCACAACTGCGCCGGTGCCCTCCGCAGGCACCAACACACCACACACACACCACATGTGCACGCACACCACATATACACGCACACCACATGCACACACAGCACACGCCTCCCACGCCACATATACACACACCCAACATGCACACACACCATATACACACACCCCACATGTACACGCACCCCACACACCATACATACCACATATACACACAGCACATATACACACACCCCACATGCACACATACCCCCACACACACATATACACACACCACATATACACACACCCCACATGCACACATACCCCCCCCACATATACACACACCACATATACACACACTATATACACACGCACACACACACCACATACACTCACACCACGTGCACACATACCTCACACACACACACCACACACACAGACATACACATACCATGACACACATCACACACACATGGACTCTCCACATACACACATCACACATATGCATCCACATGCACACATACACACACACACACCGGGGTTGTCACTGTGTGTCTTACAAAAGTGAGGCTTTATCTCACACATTTCTCACTCAGTTAATACCTTCTGGAATATTCCACCGTGTGGCAGTACCAAAATGTTGCCAACCATTCTCCTCCTAAAGGGCACAGCCTTTCTTCAAAATGTTTCACCCCCACAACACGCCAAAGGAAGCCTCAGTCCTGGGCTCCTGCTTAGCAGGGCACAGCCCGCCACAAACAAGTCCACGGCCTTGACTGTTTCTCACTCAGAACGGGGAGCAGACTGGTGTCCAGGAGGGTTGCAACAACTCACCCCTCCTGCAGCCACATCCCAGACCACCCTGCCCGACTGCCCCTCCTGCAGCCACATCCCAGACCGCCCCGCCCACAGCCCCTCCTGCGGCCACATCCCAGACCGCCCCGCCCACAGCCCCTCCTGCAGCAGGGGCGTCTGGTGTCCTGTCTCGGCCAAGCTGGGTCAAGGCATCCTCCTTTGACTTCCCTCGGCCTTCCCCTAAGCGCGCGGGAGTGTGTGCCTGTCCTGTTTGTTGACCTTTCACTCTGCTCCCCCAGTGGCCGCTCACCCAGACTCTGTTCGTTGTTCTAGCACCTGTCCTTCTCTCCCGTTTGTAAGAGGCCTGTGTGTAATAGGAACATTATTCTTTCACCTGTCAACCACTACACTATTTTTCCAAAACTCTCCTATATTCAGCGAGGCTGTTTCTAGCATCTTCATCCACTCAGAAGTTTTACCTTTTCATCTAGTTCAACATGTGTCCTTCCTTTTGCAGCTTCTTGGCTTCCTGGATATGGAAGGGGGGGCCTGACGTGAGAGTGGGGAGCTGTAACTGCCTAAATTGTCTTCAGACATCCCTACTGCTTTACTTTCTACATTTCAGCCTTCAGTACATCTGGGATTCACTTTCCTCTCATTCCGAAATACGAACAGATAACTCGACAGCCCTTTAAGGAAAAGCTGAAGCAAGAAAAAGAATGCCCAAGGAAGACAGAGACACCGACCCCAGAAGGAACAGCAGCAATTCCAACACCTGTCAGGAGCGGCAGGGAGACCCTGGCCACTATGGTGCCCCCCAAGGCAAGCGGTGAACGCAGCAAACAGGACAAATCGGACAAGAAGAGCACCAGAATCCAGGCCACAGAGGGCCAGAGCAAAACCGCCACAGAAGAACAGGAAGAGCATGCTGAATAAATCTTCAAGGACAACAGTCAATGGCCCCCAATCTACCAGAGAGGAACAGAGACACAGGTGACCGCAGGAATAATTACAATAATAAGAGAAGGAAGGTGAAACTCCCCCCAAACCAACAAAACCCATTGCCGTAGAGTCGATTCTGACTCATAGCAACCCTATAGGACAGAGTAGAACTGCCCTATAGGGTTTCCAAGGAGCACCTGGTGGATTTGAACCGCTGACCTTTTGGTTAGCAGCCAAGCTCTTTACCACTGCGCGCCACCAGGGCTCCGAAACTCCCCCAGATGACCGTAAAACAAGATTTTAAAATGAAGGGGTCTGCTGCATCCCAATGGGATGAATGTTTAAAGTGCTACATTGTGAAACTTCAAACACCAAAGATGAGAAGAAGCAAAAGTTTCAAAAAAAAATCAAAACAAGACACGTAAAAACAAGTGAGAAGCAGGCTGTGTCAGCACACGAGGGAGCAGCATACCTGTTACAGTGGCTCTAAGTCCCTAAGGAAAATACTTCCGACCCAAGAACTCAGTATCAGAGCCAACTACCAGCCAAGGTGGAGCAGCTGTTCCTCAAGGATCACAGGGTGGATGGGAGAAAGGAAGAGAGTGGTTTCAGAACTGAAGCCAGTAGTGGTCTGAGGTGCCTGTGGGCATCCAAGGCGAGACACGGGAAGGGCAACGGAGGATACATGGCTAACGCTGAGGATCTGGACACTGGAGGGCTGGGTGGAGAGGGGCCCACAAAGGTGACTGAGAAAGAGCAACCACAAAGGAAACCAGCCGAGCTGGAGGCAGGAAAGGACACGGGCGGGGACAGGTGAGAGGGGCAGCTGTGTCACTGGTGTTCACCGTTGGCTGGAGGCAGGGAATGGACAGACGGGGAAGGGAAGGACACGGGCGGGGACAGGTGAGAGGGACAGCTGTGTCACTGGTGCTCACCGTTGGCTGGAGGCAGGGAATGGACAGACGGGGAAGGGAAGGACACGGGCGGGGACAGGTGAGAGGACAGCTGTGTCACTGGTGCTCACCGTTGGCTGGAGGCAGGGAATGGACAGACGGGGAAGGGAAGGACACGGGCGGGGACAGGTGAGAGGACAGCTGTGTCACTGGTGCTCACCGTTGGCTGGAGGCAGGGAATGGACAGACGGGGAAGGGAAGGATAGGGCGGGGACAGGTAAGAGGGACAGCTGTGTCACTGGTGCTCACCGTTGGCTGGAAGGCAGGGAATGGACAGACGGGGAAGGGAAGGACACGGGCGGGGACAGGTGAGAGGACAGCTGTGTCACTGGTGCTCACCGTTGGCTGGAGGCAGGGAATGGACAGACGGGGAAGGGAAGGATAGGGCGGGGACAGGTAAGAGGGACAGCTGTGTCACTGGTGCTCACCGTTGGCTGGAGGCAGGGAATGGACAGACGGGGAAGGGAAGGACACGGGCGGGGACAGGTGAGAGGACAGCTGTGTCACTGGTGCTCACCGTTGGCTGGAGGCAGGGAATGGACAGACGGGGAAGGGAAGGATAGGGCGGGGACAGGTAAGAGGGACAGCTGTGTCACTGGTGCTCACCGTTGGCTGGAAGGCAGGGAATGGACAGACGGGGAAGGGAAGGACACGGGCGGGGACAGGTGAGAGGACAGCTGTGTCACTGGTGCTCACCGTTGGCTGGAGGCAGGGAATGGACAGACGGGGAAGGGAAGGACACGGGCGGGGACAGGTGAGAGGACAGCTGTGTCACTGGTGCTCACCGTTGGCTGGAGGCAGGGAATGGACAGACGGGGAAGGGAAGGATAGGGCGGGGACAGGTAAGAGGGACAGCTGTGTCACTGGTGCTCACCGTTGGCTGGAAGGCAGGGAATGGACAGACGGGGAAGGGAAGGACACGGGCGGGGACAGGTGAGAGGACAGCTGTGTCACTGGTGCTCACCGTTGGCTGGAGGCAGGGAATGGACAGACGGGGAAGGGAAGGACACAGGCGGGGACAGGTGAGAGGGCAGCTGTGTCACTGGTGCTCACCGTTGGCTGAAGGCAGGGAATGGACAGGCGGGGAAGGGAAGGACAGGGCGGGGACAGGTGAGAGGACAGCTGTGTCACTGGTGCTCACCGTTGGCTGGAGGCAGGGAATGGACAGGCGGGGAAGGGAAGGACACGGGCGGGGACAGGTGAGAGGACAGCTGTGTCACTGGTGTTCACCGTTGGCTGGAGGCAGGGAATGGACAGGCGGGGAAGGGAAGGACAGGGCGGGGACAAGTAAGAGGGACAGCTGTGTCACTGGTGCTCACCGTTGGCTGGAGGCAGGGAATGGACAGGCGGGGAAGGGAAGGACAGGGCGGGGACAGGTGAGAGGGACAGCTGTGTCACTGGTGCTCACCGTTGGCTGGAGGCAGGGAATGGACAGGCGGGGAAGGGAAGGACAGGGCGGGGACAAGTAAGAGGGACAGCTGTGTCACTGGTGCTCACCGTTGGCTGGAGGCAGGGAATGGACAGGCGGGGAAGGGAAGGACAGGGCGGGGACAGGTGAGAGGGGCAGCTGCGTAACTGGTGCTCACCACTGGCTGAAGACAGGGAATGGACAGGTGGGGAAGGGAAGGACAGGGGCGGGGACAGGTAAGAGGGACAGCTGTGTCACTGGTGCTCACCAGGAGGCCAACAGAACCACGCCAGCCTCTGTTCCCCTCCAGGCCCAGTCCCCCAGCACACACCCATCCCCCTACACATTTATTCCCTGCAGACCTGCCCATACCTGGTGCTGGGCCATGGCTGACCACTCACCTTGGTCCTGACAGCAGTGAGGCAAGTGCATATGGAGTCTGCTCGGGGCAAGGAGGGCACCCTGCTCCCACCCCAATTCTGTGTCCTTCTGGCAGACACAGCCCCATCACCCTTCACACGCAGCTACCAAATGGCCCCAGCCCTGTACCTGCCAGCTCACTGGGCCAGCCTCACCCTCCCACAGACAGTACACTGGCAGGGATCAGCTGCAAATAACTCAACACACTGTCATTATCCCAAAGGAAGTTCTCACTTGGCTCAGTCACACACAGGGCGCCAACCGTTCCTAAAGGGAGACTCCTTCAGATCACATGGGGATGGGGTCTCCTTCAGAAGATCACATGGGGTTCTCCTTTACAAGATCACACGGGGACAGGGTCTCCTTCAGAAGATCACATGGGGTGGGGTCTCCTTTACAAGATCACGTGGGGGAGGGGTCTCCTTCAGAAGATCACATGGGGTTCTCCTCTACAAGATCACATAAGGGTGGGGTCTCCTTTACAAGATCACATGGGGACGGGGTCTCCTTCAGAAGATCACATGGGGTTCTCCTTTACAAGGTCACATAGGAGCAGGGTCTCCTTTACAAGATCACATGGGGACGGGGTCTCCTTCAGAAGATCACATGGGGGCGGGGTCTCCTTTACAAGATCACATGGGGACGGGGTCTCCAGAAGATCACATAGGGGCGGGGTCTCCTTTACAAGATCATGTGGGGGTGGGGCCTCCTTTATAAAATCACCTGGGGTGGGGTCTCCCCTACAAGATCACATGCGGGCGGGGGTCTCAATTAGAAAATTACATGGGGTCAAGCACCCCAACCTCCATGTGCCTCCAAGTGGGGTGTTGTGTCATTGGTACTTCCTGCACGGCATCCAGGGGCCTGAAGGAGTCTAGGTGACCCGAGACGCAGTGGCCCTGATCCCCCTCCGACAGGTAATGTCACAGACCAGAGCCGACTCCACAAGCCCAGGCCCGCTGCCCCTTGGGGAGGAACGCGTCGAGAACATCAGTGGTGCCTGGCAGTGCTCCTGCCTGAATGCCGGTGTCACCTGGATCCTTGGCGTCATCCCAGCCGCCAGCCACCCCACTGGGCCACCATCCTCGTCTCTCCCTCTGTTTTTTCCACACAGCTTCAACTTGAACTTCAACGGTCCCCAAACTGAGCAAATTCTGGGCAACAGGACCCCACCCCCATCCTGCACCCAGAAAAGCCCTCTCAGTTGCGCCCTTGAGACAGTGCTCCAGGCAGCCACCGTCACGCCATCAGGAGGCCAGGGATGGCCCGAGAGCCTGTGTCCCCAGCCACCAGTAACACAGCCTTCCATCCACCACAGAGCTGCCACCTCCACACGCTGACCCTGGGGACACACAGGAGCTACGGCCACTCAGCAGCCCTGTGCGTGACGCTGCGGGGAGCTGGCCAGCACCGCCCAGGTGGAGGTGACCAAGGCGCTCAGCCACAGGCCGACATGCACCAGGCACGGGGCCCGCTGCTCTGGCCTTTCCATTGGCTTTAGTTTGCCATGGAACCTGATGTCCCTGAGCTCACACCTTGTCCTGGAACACAGACCACGGGGACCACGCTGGAGCCATGGCTAAAACAAGGGCAGAGTGCCACAGAACCCCACTGCCAGGCACACAGCAAAGGCCACGTGACACCAGCCTGTGTTTCCCACCTGTACCCTCGAGCCACTGGCGGGGACGAGAGCACCGTATTAGGAGTGCCACACCTTCTGAATTGTGACGCTCATCGGCCTCACCAGCCCAGCTTACTCCCGCTTTCAGACTGGGTACACACTGCAGGCAGCGCCCTGGGCCCTGCCGGATGAGCCCCTCCACAGGCACCCACTCACTTCCTGTGCCACCCTCATCTCCGCCTCCAAACGCCGAGCTCCTTGGAGCCTCCAGCTGGCAGGACCTGCCCTCCGCAGTCTCCCAATCAAGGTTCACTGGGCTGCTCGGGACAGTCCCCAGGGAGGAAGCTCAGTGCTGACCATGGGCAGGGAAAGCTGAGTGCAGACTCCTCAGGACCTGGCTGCTGGTGACTGACGTGGGACAGAAGGGGCTCCAAACACAAGTTTCCGGGCTGGCCAGTGGTGCAGGGTAATTGTGCAGGCCAGAGAGCATGCAGCCAGCCCAGGGGAAGCCATCTCTACCCTGGGGACTGGACCCAGGCAATAGACACAGCAACGCTGCAGAATGTCCCAGCTCTGCAATGACCTTCACAACTGGCATTTCTCGAGGGTCTCCTGTGGATGACACCTGTGTATGTACAGCGTCAGGGCACGCCTCATCTCCTCCCACCTTCTCCTTTAGGGTCACCAAACGTTTGTGCTCACTAGGGACTGACGGTCACCCGGTGTCTTACAGGACTGACCCGAATCGCTTGTGTGCATGGACTGTCTCCCCAGCTTCACAGAGTGTCATTCCCCACTCAGCCTTCAAGTCCCGTCTGGGAAATGAAGGGGACACAGGATCTTAACCTCACGCGCCAGGCAGTCTCGACTGCTACGCCGAGGTCACCGCGTGGCGGCATCCCCTGGACACGATGGAGCAGGCCCTGTGCTCGCATCCTGATCGCACAATGAAGTGACTGGTGGTGACAGAATCCACAGCACCCCAACGCAACCTGCACACCTCAGGGGCTTAAAGTGGATTGCTGGTGACCACGCTGGCACCTGAACCCGTGGTGAGCGTGCCTGTTGTGACGAAGGCAATGTATTCTGAGACTAAGCCGCTGCCTGCCCGCCTGCCTCCCTGCCTTTCTCAATCACTACAGTGCAAACATACAGCTCATTTAGCTACAGTGTGGAAGACAAATCACCCTCAGGACTTCATTTTAGCGTATTCTAAAAATGCAATTTACAATTCAGCAAGATCCTTTCTCTTTATATTCTGGCGACACCACAAACAGGCCTCTCTGTTATCTGGGGCTCCATCTGCATGCCAAACACGCTCTTCCAGGGAAATGGAAGTTCTGGGGACTCGGAACCCATTCTTCAAATTCGAAAGAGATGGAGAAAGGAAAAGGAGAGAATAAAGGTACATTTTATTCACATGCAAAAAAATGTAAATGAAGCTGACTTCATTTCCTCGCCCCAAACTGGTACATGTGCAGGAGACTGGTCACCCGCCCAGGGGATTCTAAACGGCCGTGGAGGGTCTATACGGCTGGGACAGAGCCCACGTTGGTCCAGGTGGAGGGCCATCCACTTCTCGTTCTAAAGAAGACGCTAGTGCTCCGGACTTGGTGGCAGGAGGCGTCTCAGTCTGGCAGCATATCCGGCCGTCCTGTGCAGCCTTCAATGCTGGGCAACACCCCTGGTCTCCACCCACGACACGCCAGAAGCACACTCCCCCCTCCGTGACAACCAAGAATGTCTCCAGACAAAGGCACCTCCAGTGAGAACCACTGAAGTGGACGCTCCCTAGGAAAGGCCACGTCCTTAGAGCCACTGAGTCGCCACCCACGTCCCTGTAACACACACATCAGCCAGATGGTTTCCTCCAGTACAGCGCAGCTCCCGGGAATGTGCCACCCCAAAGCCCTGTCAGGACAAAACAAAACAAAAACCGGCTGCCCTCGAGTCGAGTTGATTCTGAGTCACAACAGCCCCACGTGTGGCAGAGTAGAACTGTGCTCCACAGGGTTTTCAATGGTGGATTTTCCAGACATAGATAGCCAGGACTTTCTTCCGAGGTAACTCTGGGTAGACTTGAACTTCCAACCTTTCAGCCAGCAGCTGAGCACTCAGCTGTCTGTGCCACTCGGGACTCCTAAAACCAGTGCCCATCAGGTCGAGTCTGACTCAAGGTGACCTTACATGTGTCAGAACAGAACTGTGCTCTATAGGGTCTTCAGTGACTGATTTTTCAGAAGTAGACTGCAAGGTCTTTCTTGGGAGGTGCCTCTGGGTGGACTCAAACCTCCAACCTTTAGGTTAGCAGCCGAGTGCATTAACTGCACCAAGTCCCACGCAGCACCCCCACCCACCCCCCGCCCGGGGTGACAGGCTCTGGTCTTACCTAAGGTCACCGTGTCTCTGTCCTCCTCCCAGAAATCAACCGCAGCACCGATCCAACTAACAGCAGCTGCTCCCCTGAGCCAGGCAGGGTGTGCACCCACGTAACAGATTAAAATTAGGCACCCTAATTATGAAACTGTCACTGCAAAATCCGGGAAAGCCATTTTTTCAAAAACGACCAGGAGAATTAATGGGTTTCTTTACTTGCCTGCACCTGTGATACTCCACCTGTCTTGTATTCCCACGGCACTCAAGGAAAAAGGAAAAAAAAGAACTTCTGCTACATATGCAAATTAAATCATTAGTATTTTTCCCAATTACAGTAACTGTTTATTTGTATTGCTGGTCTATTCTCCTAATTTAGTTTCCTTAATATTAGTGATACTGAAATGCTTTAATACAAAAACACTTTCCAGCAATAATTTCCATTATATTCGGTTCTTATCACTTTACCGCGGGACCAGCCAACAGTCGCCAACGTCAGGTCACAACACAGGGTCAGCATTTCTGGGCGCTACGGTGCTCACAGCTCTACTTGGCCCAACGAGACCAGCACAGAAGGCTGCAGAGCGGGGTCCCCCAGACTCCTTCCCACAAGATGGGAGAAGCGGCCAGCGCTCCCCCAGGTGGGAACTTTCTTTAGCATCTCATATTTTGTCTGAAAAGCAGGTGAACCGTCCACTCTGAGCCATAACCTAGCCGTGTGTCGTTTTCCTATTCCGATGTTTACGTAACTGCCCAGTTCCCCAGTCTTCACTTCTCTGCCCATGCCTGCCAATGCCCGGAAGACAACCTCATCTCTCCTGTGGCTGCCCGCCACCACGCCTGCTACGCCAATCCCTGGACACTCAAATTTTAACCATGACAATAGGGAGCCACTGAATGTTCGGGTGGGAGAGCATCATGGCCAGAGTGAGGAGAGGAAGTGTGGGGCAGGAGAGGTGGGGACTGGAGGTTGGGCTTCTGACACATGCGTCGACCGACAGGTACACGAGCGCAGCGGGGGGCCAAGGTTATGGAAGCTGAGAGCTAAAGAAATGGAAAAAACGGGGGTTAGAAGGATGATCGCTATTGGTGTGGAAATGAGCGGTACCAGAGGAGAAGCAAAGGCCCAAAGAGAAGTGACAGCGACCACAGGGGACAGTGAGAGCACATCCTGGAGGCCGCAGAGCCCCAGACGCCCGGCTCACCAGGTCTTGTGTGTGGGGAGGCGGTGCTGCCGAGGAGGAGGGAGGAAAGTACTGGAAAAGGCGAGAAGGGCGAGGGCTCTGGGCAAGCAAAAAGACGCCACCCAGTGGGTGGGGGTCCCGGGGGTGGCCAGCGGGACGGTGACCAGGACAGAGTGAGATGGGCTTGGGAGGGAGGCCAGAGGCTAGACCAAGGCCGCTGACTGACAGCTGAAGTCCACTGCAGACTGACCCCCGGAGCTTCCCGGGCTCCTCGGGACAAGCCTCGAAACCACGTCTGTGCCCAGAACTGAATGATAGGACACTAGAAAACAAAGAAACCTGACGGTGAGGCTCTCCCATAGGGACAGCGGCTGTAGGAGGGACTGCGTGGCTTCCGCCAGGAAAAGGTCGCCGTCTAGGAGAGCCAGCCTCACCACAGGGCCCACGGGACAGCCGGCCGCACCAGGCCCCCCACCTGAGCCCTCACTCAGCCCTTCCTGAAGAGACAGTACTCAAACCCCCGGGAGAAACCACTCTCCTAAACACACAGGTCTTCCTCCTGAAGAAAGCCAAATTGGTGGGGATGGAAGTGGGACATATCCATGGTGAGGGGAGAAACTAGGGGAGAGCTGCACCAGACAAGGCAGCATTTCATCACCCTGATCACCACCAGGCGCGCACCACCACCAGACACACACCACCACCAGATGCACACTACCACCAGACGCACGTCGCCACCAGATGTATGTCGCCACCAGATGCTCACCGCCACCAGACGCACACCACTACCACTCACTGCCACCAGACGCACACCACTACCACTCACTGCCACCAGACGCACACTGCCACCAGACGCACACCGCTACCAGGTGCACACTGCCACCAGACGCACTTCGTCACCAGACGCACACCGCCACCAGACACTCACCACCAACAGACGCACACTGCCACCAGATGCACGTCGTCACCACTCACCACCACCAGACGCACGTCATCACCAGACGCTCACCACCACCAGATGCACATCATCACCAGACGCTCACCACCACCAGATGCACGTCATCACCAGAAGCGCTGCCGCTCCTCGTGAAGCAGGGGTGGCTAGAGGAGCTTGGCCTGGCAGAGACACCAGAGGAGCAGGCTTCCATACTTCACATGTGCGCCAGCATGCACATGCGTGTGTGTGCGTGCGTGTGCACTGTATGGGTACACGTATGTGTACACGCATGTGTACATGTATGTGCATGTGTGTGCACGGGTATGTGCGCATGTGCAGGGGAAGCACCCACCAGGCCTGTCCATTCCAGAACTTAACCACGAGCTGGAGAAAAGGCGAGAGGAGGGCCTGGTAACAAACGGCCTGCATGGGGTCCCCGGCTGAAGCAGCTGCCCGGGTCCACGAGCACCAGAGTGTGGCTGCCATCAGGGGCGGCCCTGAGGGACTCGCCCAGGCCAAGGGCCAGCCTCCAGGCTCAGTGCCGCCATTAGGGTGCTGGTTCCTCGCACGGTCCAGCTCTCCCCCTCCTGGCAAGGACCACGGGGCCAGCCGCTGCCAGCCCAGTACCCAGGAGAGCCTTCCCCTCCATCCTTGCCCAGGCGGAAAGCCTCCTGTGTAGGAGGGTGGGTGTGCTCTCTGCCTCTCCCTCGGGCTGGGTGCCGTCCACGCCTGAAGACTGCGAGAAGGCCCAGCATTGTCGTGAGAAGCACTGCAGCCTTCCTGGAGCATGCATCTGAGCCCAGCCTGCACCCCCAGCTGGCGGGACATCCCACTGAACCTCACAACGACGGTGCCAGTCAGGGCTACCACAGAAAAGGAGGCTGAGGCAGGTGGCCAGGACAGAGACAGCTCTGCAGCCGCACCAGGGCCAGGCCCAGGCCACTATCTAGAAGCTCAAGGCCCTCCCACTTGGCCTCTCCCACCCCACTGGGCCCAGCACCACCCACCTAGGGGCAGATGTTCCCACTCACAGCTGCCTTACCATGCAACCCAGTTACCACCAGGAAAGCGCGGCCACAGGCTGGGAGCAGGCTGCTTGGCCACAGCCACACTCCTCCACCACCAAGTGATTCCTGCTTCAGGCCACAGCTGCCGCAAGTCAGAGGGGATGGAGGGTGTCCAAGTCTCAGCGGGGTCCGAGGACGGGCAAGTTGTATTGAGTAACAGCATGGTCTGTGGCACGGAGTCCAGGCCCCTGCAGAGTCGCCTTCCTGACCCGTGGGCACGTGAGCCTACGGAAGGGAACAGCGTGTACCCACTCATGCCACATGGCAGGCCTGGGGCCGGGCCACTGGCCTCCTGGTTTGGCTTCATCCTTACAACACCCCCCAAGATGGAAACTGTCGTATCCACTCTGCAGACGGGAAGACCGAGGCAGACAGAGTGGGTAACTGAGCATCTCCACGCTGGAGTCAAGAAGCCAGGACTGCTGAGTCTCCTGCTCCTTCCAGTGTCACCCTGCCTACAGAGAGGCAGCTGTGAGCAGAGGGCCATGTTTCAGCGGGCAGGACTGAACCCCGGAGGCCCTCAGTGTCTGCCCAGCCCTGCACGGGGCAGGAGGGCCAGGTATGGGTTCAGCCCTTTCCCAAGCATCTTCAGACAACCTGCTGCCCAGGCCACTGAGGAAGCACCTGTGGAGAGGTACTGTGCTTGGCCCCCATCAGCGGCTTGGCTGTGGTCCACCTTCCGTCCCGCACCAGCTCAGAACCCCAGCTCCACCCCACCTATCCTGTAGCAGTGGTTCTCAACTGGGGTGCACGTTCAAAGACCCCACCTCCTCCACCTCGTGATTCCACTATCTGCACGCTGAGGGCCTCAGGGGCCCCATAAAGTCCTCTGCGTCCAGCTACCGGCAAGCAAAGTGAGAGAAGGGAGGAATCACCAGGCTCCGAGGCGAGGCCTGACAAGCTTCTCCCAGCTCCATCTGCCTTTACAATCAGCCAGGTCTAGCCACATGCGCCCTAGCTTCCAGGGGCGGGGCACACCGAGAGAATGATGCCGGGTGCTGGTCTGCACCAGCAGTCACTGTCCCTGGAATCCCGCCAAGGCGCCCACTGAAGGCCTGCCGGGTCCCTTCCCCACAACAGAGCTTCACTGCAGGGTTCCATGAGGCAAGGTGAGGGGGTGTCCAGGACGGTGCTGCACACAGTCAGCTCACACTGAAGACTGTTCTGGCACAGCTGCCGGGCGGGGCTGTTGAGCGCAAGAGTTTCCTGGAGAAGGGTTGTGGCTGGGTCCTCATTATCCACCCCTTCCTTCCCTCCCAACAGCACCAATTTCCATATGAGCTTCTGGAGTGGGGAGCCCAGCACTCAGGATGAGCCCCAGCGCATCCCGTACCCCTGGCCACCAGGACTGGCTTAGAGGTGGCCACGTAGCCTAAGCCAGACCAAGGAGAATGAATCCAGACGTCTGCTGGGACTAGACGCTCTCTTTCCTCGTGGGCAGGGACCAGGCGTGCAATCCTGGGAGCAGCTGGCAGGACTGTCTCAGGACGATGACAACTGACTTGTCCAAGGCAGGGGAAAGAAGCCCTGAATGAGCCGTGGAGGAGCTGGATCAAGCTCGGCCTGAAGCCTTCCTTCATCTGCACTGTCCAGGGAGGTGAGCCAAGCAACACTATGCTGTAGTGAGCCACGTGCTCTGTCACCGCGGTGGAGAAAGCCTATCTGATGGAGCACTGCCAGAAACACCTTCCAGCTCAGTACTGAGAGCTGCCACAAGAACAGAGTGCCACGGTCCCCGCAGGGACACATCTGGTCCCTGCCGCCATGTTCCTCCACTCACCAAGGATGCCCACCCCGTCCGACAACATGGTCACTGTGGCTACCTCCTGGGGAGGGCCTGTGCCCCCGGGGCCCCCCAAAGCACCCCATCTCTTCCCTGCCTTTAAGCCAGCTCTTTCCCCAGCACCCCCGAGCCTCCACTGCCCCCAAGGCCCCCACCGCTCCCGAGGCTGCCACCATCCCGGAGCCCCCCATGGCCCCTCCATGGGCTGCCTCAAGCCTGCAGCCCCCACTGCCTAGAACCCAGGCCTCCAGCCACATGGCTCATCCCAGCCACCGCGGCCACAGGCAAGCAGGCCTTTGGGAGCCAGCAGCAGGCAAGGC
Organism: Dugong dugon; assembly: GCA_030035585.1. Lineage (NCBI taxonomy): Eukaryota > Metazoa > Chordata > Mammalia > Sirenia > Dugongidae > Dugong > Dugong dugon. The sequence goes on from CM057461.1 coordinate 207,796,682, forward strand.
TGCCAGGCTAACCACCAGACCCTCCACAATAGCCTAGGACCCGAGGCCCCTGCTCATGCAGAAGAGCAGCTGAAGACAGAGATAGAAACAACTTAGAGGAGGGAACGGCAAGCCCTCCGTGACATCGTCCCAGGACAGCCCCACCTTCCCGGGACACCAGGAAGTGTCACACAGTGAAGACCGAGCATGGACTGCACACTGCACCCCCTCCAGGGTCATCCTCTGGCCCAGGAGCAGTGCACCCCAGCCCCGCCCGAATCACTCCGTGGCCCAGGCACAGCCCAGGACCAGCTGCGTGCGCTTCCTAGTGCAACGTGGCCCTTCTGACTCTTAGAACTGACAGCATCCCATGTGAAGACCAAATAAGTGTGTCTGAGCTTTCTAGAACATTCTCTCTGTGAGCTTCGCACGAGAGCATGCAAGGACAAAAACGAACAATCCCTGCTCTCCCCTATTCCTAGGGTCCTTCCTGAAGACTTGGGCAGACATAGTGATGCCCTGAGCCCGTTCAGGGTCCACAGAGGCTCGCGTGATGTGGTGGGTACCGAAGGCCCCGTCACTGGATGCTCCCTGTACAACGGCACACAGACACTCACTTCCTATTCCTCCCTGAGCCCAGCCAGCAAAGAGAGGTGGGCAACGAGGGGAGAGGAGGAGGGGGCCCAGCCTAGGGGACTCCGACCCCGGGGACCCCACACACCCAGCAATTCCTTTTGGCCTCACTGTAGCTCCCACTCGGGTCCCCAAGGTGAGGTGACGCCAGCCAGGCACCGAGGTCATGACCCGGGAATCTGGGATTCCAACCCACTCTGATTCCATGCAGAGCTCTGTCCCCAACACCCAGAGCCACAGACAACAAAACGTCCAAGTCTGCGGAAACCACTCTCATACACTAGAGACAAAGCAGCATCGGGATAAACAGAACCGAGCCCATCCACAAATCAGACCCTTCGCCCCAAACCCATAACAAAACCTCCCAGACGCCGTGAGGAGAAGAAAACCTCCCAGTGAGTGGAGCCGCAGTGCCGGCCTGCGTCCACTCCGCTCCGAGCTCCACGGAACTGCACAGTTCTGAGAACCAGAGCTTCGTCAAAACATAGCCACATCTGGGGCAAGCGCTAGCCGCTCTGACACAGGACAGACTCTCACTTGGGAAGGACACAGAGGAGCCATTTCTGCTGCTGTTTGTCGGCCTGTTTTGTTAAAAAAAAAAAAAAAAAAACCTCCAAATCCAAACACTTTTCCCAACAGCTTGGGGAGATGATGGGTGCTCCCCCGGGGGCCCAGCCAGCCATGAGACAGCCAGCAGAAGCGGCCCCTGCCCCTCGGGGTGCCAGCCTGCGGCCTGGGGGGTTTGGGCATGAGGGAGCTTCAGGAGTTTGCAGGCCAGCTGCTGCTTAGCCTCCTTTGGGATCTGCTGTGGCTGCTCAGAATCTGCCGGACAAGACGAGTTCAGAAAAGGGCCAGCTGTGCAGCAGGGACCACATGGAGACCACGACGGACAGCGTGTGCCCTGGCGCCGGCCCTTTAATGCGCCCCTCCAGCCTGCAGGGCGGGGAAAGAATATGCTGGCAAAGAGCTGCTTTCCAAAGAATGGGGCCTGGAACCATCTATCATGACCTTTTTGGTGAAAAAAATCCTCCATAAATTTTATAGCAGACAGGGTTTTAACCAAACAGAGTATTTTTCCAACCATTTTCTCTATGGCTCTTTAGCAAGCACCAAAACTGCCATGCCCCTCGCCCCCAGGAGCGACGTTCCATGTGTAAGTCACTGATGAGGAGCATACCCGCCCCGGTGCACCCACAGAGAGGGAGGACTCTGCCTTCCCCCAAAGGCAGATGGGGACCAGACTGTTCCACCCTGAGTCCCTCCCCACCCCGGTGCACCCACAGACGGAGAGGACTCTGCCTTTCCCCAAAGGCAGGTGGGGACCAGACTGTTCTACCTTGAGCCCTCCCAGCCCTGGCGCACTCACAGATGGGAAGGACTCTGCCTTCCCCTAAAGGTGGGCAGAGACCAGAGTGTTACTACCCCGAGTCCCTCTCCACCCTGGCACACCCACAGACAGGGAGGACTCTGCCTTCCCCCAAAGGCGGACTGGGAGTAGTCTCTTCCACCTTGAACCCTCCCTGCCCTGGTGCATCCACAGATGGAGAGGACTCTGCCTTCCCCCAAAGGCAGGTGGGAACCAGACTGTTCCACCCCAAGCCTTCCCCGCCCTGGTACACCCACAGGCAGGGAGGACTCTGCCTTCCCTCAAAGGCAGGTGGGGACCAGACTGTTCCACCCCAAGTCCCTCGAGGAGCTGCACCGCAGGCAGCTCTGAGGGTGAAAAAGCTTCCTGGGTACGCTCGGGCATCCTCCTGGCCTGCTGGGCCCTGGTCTCCTGTGTTCACACCTCCCTGGGGCGGCAGCTCCTGTGGGCCTTGGCACAGAGCAGAGGCGCCAAGTGGGAGCTTGGTGTCAGTACTGAACCTCCAACACACAAAGCCCGACAGCTGGAAGGTTCCCTACACTGACTCCCATCAAGCTTCTGTCCTGAACAGGGAAACAGCTCCACCAGGGGTCCCAGGACCCAGAAGAGGGCGGAAGACGAGGGAGGTTCTCAGTCAACCCTGGTGGGTGGAAGGATGGGAGGAAGGAAAGAGGGAAGGCAGGGGCCCACGAACAGGCTTTGGGATGTAGCCCCGACTTCAGAGCCCCGAGGCCGCAGCCACCCCAACTTTGTGAGCAGCCTCTTGCTCTTGCCCAGAGCCCTCCGTGAAGGCGCTACAATCCAAGCTTGTGTTCCAGAGAGGTGCTGGCCACCGTGCTGCAGACCACTGCGGTGTCCCTGAGACCACCATTCACGTTCACTCCACAGTGGAGCCTCCCCGAAGAAGGAACAAGAGCCACTGGGTTCACTGCCCAAATCAAAGCCAGAACAGGAAGCAGGGTCAAAGGCCTCAGCCAAGGACAGGAAGACTGCACCACCGGCCGCCCATCAGCCACCCAGCGGCCTGCCCTGCTCACCCTGCCTACCCACACTCGGCCTTGGAGTCTGGCCACCATCAGACCCCAACTGGCCTTTCCACCTGACTGTGGCCCACCACTCCGGCTCTGGCAAGAAGGGACCTCAGCCCGCTCCCAGCCCCCTGCCACCCCTCACCTCGGCCTGACCTCTTCCACAGCCCGCTGCCCCCCCACCAGGCCCTCCAGCTCCAGGGTCCTGATTCTTGAGATGGGGACCCACACCGTGTGTGTTTCTCTCCCCTTCCTCCTGGGCCCCCCACCATATGTCAGCTCCCTGCGGGCAGAGGCTGGGCCTTCCTGATGGGGCTGGGGCTGCAAGGACCTGCACGATGCCCAGTCTCACGTAAAACCTGCTACTTGGACTTGGGCGCGAAATCAGTATTTGCAAAGTAATAACTTCTCAACCATTAGAAGTGTTCAGAAAACATGTCCCTACCATTCCCCACCCACCCAAGACAGGCCAGTGGGGGCAAATCACAGTAACTTCTCTTGTAAAGCTTAAAAAGAACTGTTCCAGCAAACAGCAACACGTAAGCCAGATGACTGGGCCATTCTCAAGAGCAAATGTCCTTCCCTCACTGTCTGAACAGCACTCCCACTTGGAAGGCCGTTCAAGCTCTCCTGCTCTAAGAACTGACTCACTGCCTCAAGTGCAAACGTCAATCCACAGAAGCACTTGATTGACGTAAAGATGGACACCTCATAAACTGTAGTCAACTGACAAAGCCCAATGTTCGCATTTGTAAGCACAGCAGACCCCAAAATGTTGCTATATGCGATCATATTAAGATACCAGATTAAAATTATGCAACTGAGAAATGATTAAATAATGCCATTAAGGCCGACTTAAACAGAAGAAAACGTGCCTTTAAGGAAAGCAAGGCTTGCTACCCGGCCCGCTGGCCCGGCCCAATGCAGGAGGACAAGCTGTGCACACGTGCCTGGGCTGTACACAGGGGCTGATTTTGCCACTTGACAGCTGGGTTTGCGAGGCTCTGCTCCCCCCATTCCTGGCTGCATCACAGAACCCACTCCATTAAGTTTTATGGAACGTCTGACAACTCATACTTACAAAGGAATGGACTGCCTTAAAGCCTATTGTATTAAAAATCCGAGTTAGATACAATGGAACGCACCCACTACTTCGGGACACCCATGAAAACATGGCGTAGCTTCAGCGGTTGTGGGCTCGAGGAAGGAGAAGGCCGTCCGCCATTTTAAGTCAGATCACGTTGCCGTTAGCACTGTGTTGAGTGTGTAACTCTGTATTTGGCTGAAATTTTCCTCTTATTTACCCTTGTAACCATGCCTCCAAAGTGTAAATCCGAGGCAAGTGCCGGTGATTCATCAAAGAAAAGGAAAACGATCACAATTGAAAGTAGAAATAATAGAGCAATCAGAAAGAGTGTTTCTTAAGTGTTTTATATGCATAAAAAGGTAAAACATATACTAAGACACAAATCAAGAGGCAGTCATTCGAACAGAACAGGGGATACTATGTGGTTTAAAGTCAGGAAAGGTGTGCATCAGGGTTGTATCCTTTCACCATACCTATTCAATCTGTATGCTGAGCAAATAATCTGAGAAGCTGGACTATATGAAGAAGAACGGGGCATCAGGATTGGAGGAAGACTCATGAACAACCTGTGTTATGTAGATGACACAACCTTGCTTGCTGGAAGTGAAGAGGACGTGAAGCCCTTACTGACAAAGATCAAAGACCACAGCCTTCAGTATGGATTACACCTCAACATAAAGAAAACAAAAATCCTCACAACTGGACCAATAAGCAACATCATGATAAACAGGGAAAAGTTTGAAGTTGTCAAGGATTTCATTTTACTTGGATCCACAATCAACACCCATGGAAGCAGCAGTCAGGAAATCCAAAAAAGCACTGTATTGGGCAAATCTGCTGCAAAAGACCTCTTTAAAGTTTTGAAAAGCAAAGATGTCACCTTGAGGATTAAGGTGCACAGAACCCAAGCCATGGTGTTTTCAATTGCCACCTGTGCGTGTGAAAGCTGGGTGATGAATAAGGAAGACTGAAGAGGAACTGAACCGATGCCTTTGAATTGTGGTGTTGGAGAAGAATATTGAATATACCATTGACTGCCAAAAGAACAAACAAATCTGTCTTGGAAGAAGTACAACCAGAATTAGAAGCAAGGATGATGAGATTACATCTCACATACTCTGGACATCTTACCAGGAGGGATCAGTCCCTGAAGAAGGACATCATGCTTGGCAGAATAGAGGGTCAGCAAAAAAGAGGAAGACTCTCAATGAGATGGGCTGACACAGTGGCTGCAACAATGGGCTCAAGCACAACGATTGTGAGGATGGTGCAGGACCGGGCAGTGGTTTGTTCTGTTGTACACAGGGTCGCTGTGAGTCGGAACGGACTCGATGGCACCTAACAACAATAACAACACAGTCAACAGCAAGGCAAACATTTGACTTACTGACACTAAATAGAAACCGTATGTATCTATTCTGACTTACCTACAAATTCAACTTAGAAACAGACTTAGGAATAGATCTCATTTGTAACCTGGGGACTGCCTGTAATCTGCAAAATCAGGACCAAGAAGTTCCCAGACTGAGGCGGGGGGGAGGGTAGAGGATGCAACAGGCAAACCCAGAGCACATGCCAGAGGGGCTGTCCCGCCAAAGGCCACACTGTGCCGTTTGTTCATTCATTCATCCACTCACTGGCGCATTCCCTGAGCACCTACAATGCCACGCAATGGTTATAATGCATCACGATGTTCTGGGGCACCCTGACCCCATGCAGCTCCCAGCTAGTTAGAGAACTGACAAAAAAAAAAAAAAACCTCTGTCACAACAAGCTACTGAAATTTCACAAATGGATCCATGTTAGGAAGGAGCAGAATGTTAGGCTAGTTTAGCAAGGAACTGAAGGATGAGTATGAGTTGAGGGGTCAGAGTAGAAGGAGGAGAAGAAAAGTAGTTTCAAGAAAAGGGAACGGCATGTGCAAAGGTCCTGGGGCCTAAAGAGGCCTAGAGAGCCTGGAAACAAAGCAGGTAGGAAGCTGAGCTCAGTGAGCAGGGCACATGCTATCAGGTGAGGCTGGAAAACAAGAGACTAGGGTCTAGCATGGCCTCGCAGGCTATGGGAAGAAAGAGGGTCTGGAGCCTGAGAACATGGCAGGGTATCAGCAAGCGTAGGACAGGTGTAGTCAGCTTTGGGGGGAGATCACTTAGGCTCAGGGGCAGATTAGCCAATAAGCGAGGTAAGCATGGTGCTTACCAGATCAGCCAATAAGCAAGGTAAGCACAGTGCATAGCTCGCTTACCACATCACCTTTAGTGAACAAGTTCACATTTTTTGCCACATCAAAGATTCTGCTTCTAGGTATGGCTGGTATCTGTCTCTCTCCCAAACCCACAGCACCTTCCTACAGAATCAAAGCCTCTTTTCAAATTTACAGTCCCTGACAGCAGTGGATGGCCCAGTAGGCAAGCACCGGCTTACTTGTGCTTACTTACAATCCCTGACAGGGGCAGATGACCCAGTAAGCAAGGTAAACATAGGCTTACGTGTGCTTACTTACTAATCTGTAGAGAACAATTTCACACGGCTCTCACCACAAAATGTGATGAAGCACAAGTAAGCCTGTGCTTGCCTTGCTTACTGGATAATCCGCCCTTGCTTAGGCTACAGTTTGTAATGTTAATTGTACCAGAGTCGGCCTGGATCCAGGAGGCCAGTTCCGCCTGTGGAGTGCTCAAGAGTGAGTCACAGAAACAAATACCCATGAATTCCTTTAACGGGTATTTAAAGAGTATTTATCAACTGCCCAGGAACTTGGTTTTCCTCTTTTTTTTAAAAAATGGGGCTGGACAGCACTTTTTTCCGATTGAAATGTCATTTTATTATTATTACAAAGTATCACATGCTTACTGTAAAAAATTATATACAATACCAACAGGACAAGTGAAAGCCCCTCACAAACCCATTTTCCTGACACCCCAGGGGGTCACTGCTATCACTTTAGAGACATGTATTTATAGAAGCTATCACCGGAGTCCTGCTTGGGGACCTGGATTTTTCACCTGACACATGGCACACCTCTGTGTCCCTGTGCACAGATATCCCACAGTAAGGAAAATGTATGCCACAAATATCACTTTTAGAAACAATGTAGCAATAATATCCTCGTACATAGCTGCATGTCCGAGCACTTACCCTATTGTTTCCTTAAGACAGAGGCCGATAAGGAGAACTGCAACAAGGGAAATGAAAATTCTGCCCTGAGAAACCTTCCTGGAGAGCAATCATCTGTGCTCCAGAGCAAACAATAATAACAGCCACCACTTCTCTCATGCTGACGATGTGCTAGAGCCCATCCTAAGTACCTTCCACATATTAACTTATTTAAGCTTCACAGAAACCCTTAAGAATTATCATTACACCAACAATGGATATTATCAAGCTTTTTAGTCTTGGCTAATGTGATGGGCACAGATGGAACCTCCTTTAAGCTGAATTTCTTTATTAGCAATGCTAAGTCTTTAATTATTAAGCACTGTAAAATGCGTATTTCTGTGTTTCTCTTGTTTTGCAACAGGGATCTTCATCCTTTTCTCATTGGTTTGTAAAAGCTCTTTACATATTGACTATTAAGCTCATATAGGTAGAATATGTTGTGTTTTTTTTTTTTTTTTCCTCTCTCATCATCTCTTACCCTTGCTTACGGATTCTTTTGCCAAAGGGAATTTTTTAAATTCTTACAGTCTTGAATCTGTCAATATTTTCTTTTAAGGTTTCTGGCCCTGTTGTTATGATAATAGATTAAATCAGTGGTTTTCAGAGTTTTCGGCCCTGGAATGCTTTCTTCCAATAAAATCTTTCAAGATAAGGCCAACCTGCTCTGGCAGAAACAGATGTGGAGTACGCGCACCCTCCTGACCCCTCACACAGCGCTGGGGCTTCTTAGGGGAAGATCTAAGCTTCCCTTAAGTGACGCAACCACCACTGGCCCACTGGCCGACCAGACTGTTGAGATCCCTTCACATTCTGCAATGCCACGGCCGGAACGTAAGACAGCAATAGAAAGCCAGGGATGTCCCAAACCCCACTGAAACATGATGTCAGCTGTGATAGCTCCAAGGGCAGTCAGCACCACACTGGCGACCGAACAACACAGAACCCCAAGTCTCCAAAACAGCAGTCTTCGCCAAAAGGCTAGGCTCTCCCAAACAGCTCCGGTGGAACGTCAAGACCGTCGCAAGCCCTGGGGCAGAGCAAGGAAGAGAGAGGCAATCAGCCCTGGAGCCTAGGCACCAGACGCTCCGTGTTCACTTCTCTCTCAGGTTCCTTCTCTGTAAAGTGGGCGTGTAGCACCTACCTCATATGGGGAGAGAAAGATGAGAGAGAAAGACGGCGAGTTCTTAAAACAACATGGAGCACGAAATAGGTGCTCACTAAAGGTTAGCTACTGGTTTATGTGATAACCACTAGCGTTGAATCTCCTTGCAGGACAGACGTTCTGATTTCTGCAACGGCTTAGAAAGGGATGCTGACCTTCTGCCCTTACATTTACATGAAGAGTCACAGCGGAGGTGACCTTCCTTCCAGGAAGCGAGTAAGGGGCGTTTCGGGCCAGGCAGCCCACCTTTCACCCATAAAGAGATCCAGCACCTTCTCCTCACGTCCACATGCCCAGAAGAATCTGACCTTCTGAAAAGAACTTGCCTACCTCAGTTCAGTGGCGCTTTTTCCCAAAAGAAGCTCTCCGTAAGGATGCGTTCCTAAGGTCTGCAAAAACATGAGGCACCTCACCTGACCTGAACCAGGAGACCCCTCGTTGTTGTGAGCCCCCAACTCATGGTGACCCAATGCAGAATGGAACCAAATGCTGCCCAGTCCTGCACCAACCCCAAGATCTGCTGGAGATGGGACCCACTGTGATTCATAGGGTTTTCACTGGCTGATGTATCGCCAGGCCTTTCTTCTTAGTCTGTCTTGGTCTGAAAGCTCCACTGAAACCTGTTCAGCATCATAGTTAACACACAAGCTCCCACTGACAGGTGGTGGCTGCGCATGAGGTCTCCCGCACAGAAGGCACCAAGTCCACCACTGAACCACCACGGCCCCACAGGAGACGCCTTATCTTCCTCTAGTGTCAAGGCCAAAACCCCAGAGCCACTGCACACCCGGGCTGACGCCCACCGTCCAAACCCATGAGCTGTATCTTCCCCTGCCCCCACGCCAGGGCTGGGGGGCCGAAACCAACTGGGGCAAGGGCTCCCCTCTTGCCAGGGCAGCTGGCACTCAGGCCCGGCTTCACAGGCTGAAGAGCGCAGGGCAAACTCCGACGCTTCCACAGAGGCCCGATCCACCGATCTGGCCCACGGACCGGAACCCATCCAGCCTGCGGCGGCAGCAGGCACCTTTCTCTCTGGCAGCTCCCGCGCCCACTCGCCCCGTCAGGTATTAATCTATCACTCAGGGGGCTCCGGGCGATGCAAGCCCAGCCGTTTTCAATAGACAACCGCACGGACGAATTCTGCAGAAATGATGAGGTCTCTTCTGCTCGGCAATTAAGACGACACAAAGTCGCGCTTCCTCCGCGCCCCCCCAACATCAAAGGAGCGGAATTCAAAGCCATTCATGCCGCATTGAAGCCTCACAATGCAGCTGGAAAATGGAAGTCGATTACTGGGCATAAATATGCAGCAGTTGAAAGGAAAGACATAACGAAATTAAATTGCAGCAACCCCACAATGTGTGGAAACTTCCAGAAAGAAGAGTCCTACTGGTAAACACCCAAAGGGGCATCCTTATAAAGCAGGCTTCTGACCAATGAAGGGCAAGACCAGCCGCTTCAGCTGCACGTGGCCGGGGTGCCATGTTGTTTTATGGATTCAGCTACAATAACAGCCCCCAAGCCCTCTCTGAACGCTGCATCTGGAGAGTTTTCTTTCGTGTGGCTTGAGGCTGCTGACCACAGAACATTCTCTCTGGCTCAGGGCTTCTTAGGCCACAGCTGTCCTTGGTCTCTAGGCCTTCCAGGCCTGTGTGTAATCCATGGTCATCCCCACCCCCATCCAGGGCTTCCCTAAGGGCACCGTGCTGCCATGTCCCCTCGCAGGAAAAGGACTGACCCTAAAGACAGCAGCTACGCTGTCTGCCCGTCTGAGTCCTGAGTCCTTTCTGACTGATTACTTTTCCTTGAGAAAGGCATTTGATCTTTAAAATAAAACCCCAGAATGGAGAAGGCTACAGGAGATCTCTACTGCGTTGGGGTGCGTGTGTTTAAGGCATGAAATACTTGCCTCCCACACAAACGTGAGCCGCTCTGTGGAGGGCTGCCAGGGACCCAAGGAGGAGGGCATCTGGGACAGCTCAGGAAGTCTTAGAAATAGATAACTGAGCACAGATTTTAGGATTCTCATGAGCTACCTGAAAATAATAATAATAAATCTCACAGATTTGTGATATCCCGAAAATCCATTCTGATGAAACTTCTAACTGGGTGGCATTTTGCATTTCCAATTATAATAGAGTAATTGTGTTGCCATAGTTACTGCAAAATTCTGCCATAACTTTTGTTGCTTTGTAATTGCTGTCATGTATATCTGTGTACAAGCAGCTGAGTTTTCTTAATTCGGTGGCTGTTCCCACCCCACCCCCTACCTTTCCTGGTTGGGATCTGAAACCAGCATAGCCTTTTGCATCTGACAGTCCCTAAAATAATGCACAGAATTATCAGACACAATTAAAACTCCAGGCAGCCGAGAAGGCACAATCATATTACAAAAGAAAAAGTGAAACCAGGCCAAAGGGCCCACCGGCCAGCACCCCTGTCTCCCTGGGCTGCACAAGGGCTATCTCCACGTTTGCTTCCAGACCCTCCATTCTCTTTGGGGGTTTTCAGGGATAAAGAAAAAAGCCTGAGCAACGGAGAGAAGCAGGGAGCAAAGGAACTACCCAGGCCCTTTCCTCCCTTCCTGGGAGCGAGCAGCACCCCTCTCAGCAAGCAATGAGGTAGGTCTCTACAGTAATGCAATTAGGATTGAGTTAAGAAAGTCATTAGTTTTAAAATAACTTACGTTTAATTTCTGCAACGCTTTTTTTGAAAATTGTGTCACAGCAGGTCAATTTACAGCTTGCAATAAAGAAAACGCTCCTATCAGCGACTGCAAGTTATTACAAATTTCTGATGTGCATTAAATGAGTACACTGGGTTCCACCCCCAGCCTTTCCGACTGATACTCACGGTCTCCTGCTATAACAGTGTCAAATCATTCAATGCTCAATGTAAATAGAGATCATTTGCTTCTAACTCCGTGGTGTGTGTTAGCAATGCCGGGAAATGCAGATCGTAGGATCGGGCCGTGGCGCTGGAAAATGCAGGCCCGCTCCGGGAAGGTGGGCAACATCCCGACCCTCCAGCACCAGCCGGACACAACACGCCTCGGGCGACAGCACGCACCGACACCGAGAGCCACGGGGAGGGACATTTTTCTGCAAACTCACAGCATCTGACAAAGTTACATAAACGGCTGCCTGTCGTGGGTCTGCTAGCCCCGCTCCCCCGCGACCCCTCGCCCCCCGAGGCCCTTCAGGCCCCACCTCCCCCGATCCTGACGAGACCGGGAGACCGGCCCGGGGCAGGGACCCCCGCCGGACACCTGTGCCGCAGGTAGGAGGCTGCCCCCCGCCCCGCTGGCCCGGCGTCACAACACCGGTCGTTTTATTTATTTATTTCTCCGGGTGCTGCAGAGGAAAGGTCCAGAATTCGCCGTAGCTCCCCGCTGGAAGAACAATCGGGCGGGCACTCACTGCGGCCCAGCGCGGATTCTCGGCCAGTCTGCGGCTCGAGGGAGGCGGCCGGGGATCCGGGATACAGGGGTCGAGAGGCGGGGTCCGCAGCCGGAGTGATGCCGGGGGCCGGGGGCCAAGGGGCCGGGGCGATGCAGGAGCGGAGGATCGGGGGTTCAGAGCGATGGCGGGGGTCTGGGGCCGGGGCCCAGGGAGAGGCACCAGGGCAATGCTGAGGGGGCCGGCGGCCGGGGAGGGGACCCAGGGCAATGCTGGGGGGCCGGGGAGGGGACACGGGGCAATGCTGGGGGGCCAGCGAGGGGACACGGGGCAATGCTGGGGAGCGGGGGCCGGGAAGAGGACACGGGGCAATGTTGGGGGGCCGGGGGCCGAAGAGGGGACACGGGGCAATGCTGGGGGGCCGGGGCCAGGAAGAGGACCCGGGGCAATGCTGGGGGACCGGGGGCCGAGGAGGGAATCCGGGGCAATGCTGGGGGGCCGGGGCCGGCAAGAGGACCCAGGGCAATGCTGGGGGACCGGGGGCCGCGGAGGGAACCTGGGGCAATGCTGGGTGGGCCAGGGAGGGGACACGGGGCAATGTTGGGGACCGGGGGCCGAGGAGGGAACCCGGGGCAATGCTGGGGGGGCCGGGGAGGGGACACGGGGCAATGCTGGGGGGCCGGGGGCCAGGGAGAAGACCCGGGGCAATGCTGGGTGTCGAGGACGGGGTCTGGGGCGATGCCGGGGGCAGGGGTCCGGGTCCGAGTCCGAGGCGATGCCGGGGGCGGGGGCTGAGGCCCGGGGCTGAGGGCCAGAAGGCCGTGCTTCACCTGCGGGCGGCCGGGGCGCGGCCGGAGCGGGGTCTGGGCCCGGCGCGGGCGAGGCCTGCGGGCGGCGGCGGGCCCGCGGACAATGGCCGGGCGGCGGCTTACCGCGGCGGGCGGCGGCTCCGGCGGCGGCGGTCTAGCCCAGCCCGGGCTTTCCGAGCCGCATCTCCTCAGCTGCGCCGCGTCCGCCGGCCTCGGGCGCTCCGGCTCCGGCGGCGACAGCGGGACGCGGCCGGGGGCGCCGGGCCCAGGCGCAGAGGCGGCGGCGCGGGAGCGGGAGCGGGCGGTGGCGGCGGCGGCGGCGGCAGCGGCGGCGGCGGCGGCGGCGGGGATGGAGCACCGCGGCGGCGGCCCCACAACCTCCCTCCTCATTCACAAAAAATTGACCCACGTTGAACCATGATGCTGCTGCCCCCCGCCGGCGCTGAGCCGCGCATTGATAGGCCACCCTCGATGCCCGTCAGCCGCGCCGGCCCCGCCCCACCCGCGGCGGCTTCTCCAGGATTGGCTGCCGCAGCCTTGCGTCACCTCCCCGCGCGGGCCCCTCCCTCCTGCCTGGTTTCTAATGAAAAGCTCGTCAATTACGGCTCGGCCCCGCCTCCCGCCCGCCCTCCCGGAGCGCCCTGCAGCCCTCCCATTGGTCCGCGGAGGACCTAGGTACAGCCCTGTTTGCTCCCACCCCTGGTCAGCCAGCCGCCCAACCGCGGTCCAGACACGCCAATGAACGGCCGAGGTGTCCCGCCTCCGCCCCCTCCCCGCACATGTTCAGGACCCCATTGGTTGCTGGAGCTGCCAATTTCAGGGGGCGGGGCGCAGCAAAGGACACTCTCGGCGCAAGCCCCGGGCGCTTCGCGGTTGAGAAAGCGCTGGGGCCGCTGTGACCGTAAACATGGGCTCTGCCTGTGGCCAGCGCTACTCGGCGGGCCCGAGGGACTCCCCAGCGTAGGCCAACGAGCAGGGCTTCCTGCGCGCGCGTCTGACTCGCGCCTGGCGGGGCCGATCTGTGCACTGGCGGAGGCTGGGTAGTCGGCCAGGCCTCGCCCGGCCTCCATCTTGACTCCTGGCAGCGGGTCACGTGGTCCTGCGTGCTCCTGGAGAAGCGGGAGGGGCCTGGGGCGCGAGTGCGCAGGCGCGGCGGCCTCGCCCTGCCCCGCGGCGGGAACGCGGCCCTGGGGCGGAGCCCGTGCCGACGCGGCCTGTCCAGGCGGTGCTCACGGAGAATCAGGGCTCGGCCGCGGGAAGCGGAGCCATGTGTGTCCGGGGCTGGGCAACGTCGGGGGCAGGCCCGGGGGGCTCGCCCGGGTTCGCAGCCGCAGCCATGCTGGGGAGTCATCAGCCCCCATTTCACCTGGTTTACCTGCAGGCTGCTAGGTGTGCGCTGCTCAGTATAGCGTCAAAATCACCGCAGCATGGCCTTCGTGCGAGACCCCCGTGCAGCACCTTTGGCTGTCAGTCAGAGTCTGGCTGGGAATCTTTCCAGAGGCCATCCTGCTGGTTTACTTTCAGTCGGAGTGTGACATCACTTCCCAACTTCAATGCGCCGTAATAGTTCTCAGAACCCCATTTGTTCACCGATTGAGAAAATACACCTTTGGAAATGTGTGTCAATGTATAGGACTTACACATCTCGTGATTTCCTGCCGGAAATCTCAGAAAGTGAAGTGTGCTGCCCAGCCCATCGTTGTAAGCGTTCAGACTCACAGTGAGAGTAGCACCTTTGTGAGGGCTTTGAGGGCTGCTACTTGGTAGAATGAAAAACTAAAAACCAAAAAACGTGCTGTCCAGTCCTTTCTGACTCATAGCGGCCCCATAGGACAGAGCAGAGCTGCCCCATAGAGTTTCCAAGGCTGTAATCTTTATGGAAGCAGACTGCCACCTTTATCCCCGAGGGGCTGGTGGGTTCCAACCACTGACCTTTCAGTTAGCAGCCAAGTGCTCAACCACCGCACAACCAGGGCTCCTTAAAAGCCTTAGGAAGCAAAACCCAAAGCCATAGCCCTCAAATCAATTCTGACTCATAGCAACCCTACAGAACAGAGTAGAACTGCCCCATATGGCTTCCAAGGAGCTGCTGGTGGATTTGAACTGTGGACCTCAAGTTGCAGCAGTTAATAATTGTTTTGTTTCCTGGCTACCACCAATGACCGCCCTAACAGGGAACACAACAGAGAGTCCCTGATGGAGCAGGGGAAGGGTGTGGTGCAGAACTCAAATTCTAGTAAAAAGTCCAGACTAGATGGTCTGACTGAGACTGGAGGATCCCCAGCCAGCATAGCCCCCAGACTCTCTGTCAACCAAGAACTAAAACAATTCCCGAGGTCAACTCTTCAAACAAAGAATGAGCTGGACTGTGGAACAAAAAATCATACTGGTGAAGAGTGTGCTTCTTAGCTCGAATAGACACATGAGACTAAGTTGGCAGCTCCTGTCCGGAGGTGAGATGAGAAGGCAGAGAGGGTCAGGAGCTGGTTGTATGGACACGGGAAATCTGGGGTGGAAAGGAGGAGTGTGCTGTCACAGTATAGGGAGAGCAACTAGGGCCACATGGCAGTGTGTGTACAAAGTTTTGTATGAGCGACTAACTGGAATTGTAAACTTTCACTTAAACTACAACAATTTTTTTTTAAAGTTTAAGAAAATAATAAAGTGATTCAGAGATGGCAAAGGTGATTCCTTTTGTTAAATTATATATGGACTACATTATTTGGAACTTAGCTGACATGCAAACTGTTGACAGTAACTAATGCTTTTTAGTTTATCGTATGTCAGAAATATGCTAAAGCGGAACCTATATGCAGGATTTGCGCTTTAAAGATTTACAACATTATCATTCATTTGACTTTAGTATGTAGTTTTAAAATTCTGTTTGCTAGGGTACGAAAGCACTGATGTCAAATTTCAGTCAGGATATACCACACTACATACCATACCTCACACACGCTTATCTTACAAATAGTACACCTGAAAGAATTAATTCTAGGTGGATTTCCTTGTCTTGGTCTCAAGATAGAATAACACAAATTTTATCCCTTTAATGATGCATAAGTTGATGAAAACTTATTTTTACATAGTTTCAGTTATAGCGTTGTTTTTAATACTGTGGGCAGAATAAAAGCCTAGCCTTTTAATAAAAATAAAAGTTGAGCTCTATTCCGAGAAGAAGAGAAACTAGTTTTCAGTTGCAGGCATATTGAGAACAGTCACTTAATTTAGGGTAAAAACTTCACTTTGGGGAAGATGTACATCCAGCAAAATTTAGTGAGGAAATGCCCCTTTGTCACTATAGATTGCATTTTCTTGGGTTTTATATAAATGGATTATACAGTATGTACTTTTTTTGTCTGGCTTCTTTCTCTGCATAATTATTTTGGGATTCATCCAGGTTACATATTATAATAGTTCATTCTTTTTTAGTGCTCGTTAGTATTCCATTGTATGTGTACCTCAGTTTAATTTTCCATCCACCTGTTCATGGACATTTGGGTTTTTCTAGTGTTTGACTATTATGAATAAAACTGGCAGAACAGATTTTAAGTTAAAACTTTGCAGTTAGTAAATTGAATTAAATAAGTACAGTTTTGTTTCAATATTATTAATAACAAATGCCACTGTAATTCGTATTTTAAACTTGAAATTTAATTATTTCTTCAAATTTTGGCAAACTGTATGGTTAGTGCAGATAAGTAAGAGTTATATTTGCATGCTGGAGGTCTAACTATTTTGTTTGCTAACAATGGAAAATTACCAAGAAATTGTGTTATTATGACCCTTGAAACATAGTTTCAAATCTGTAATAATAGAAATAAGAAATCCTTTTGCAAATCATAATCGTGGGCTAATTATTTAAAAATATATCTTTTGTGTCCCTGCTAAGCCGTATTTCTGAGATGCATATTCTAGCCTGGACTCTAATTTGTCAAAAGACTGACAACAGTTCTCTACAGAAAATGAAACACTTAAAAATAAATTAACTAACCCCCCCAAAAAAGTAATAATTGTTTTGTTTTATGTAACACTCCCCTTCCTAATAAAACTGCTGTGTGAAATCCACGTTTTTAATTAAAAGGGTTCTATGATTAATTTTCCTCTATAAAACTTTCTCCTTGCAGGGTGCTTGAAACCTACCAGGATGTTCCACATGCAGAAATGGTGGCCACTGCTCGAACAAATCTGAGATCTTGCTAATCGCATTTTGATAAATATACTGCCTCCTCACTAAAGCAGCTTCTGTCATGAAAAGGAGAATATAGGAAGATTATTTAAGAACTGAGTCCAAGGGATTGTTTTTTTCCCTCAAGTACCAAAGTGCCCTATACAAGCTCTCATGATCTGAACCCAGAGACCAGCATTATACTGCACTGAGCATGAATACACAGCAAATCAGATGGGAGAGGACATTATCTATCTTGAGAATTTGGTCATGAAAGAAAAAAAAAAAGCCCATGGAGAAATTACCAAAACCCACAATCAAACCAAATTCCGTGGAGTCGACTCCAACTCGTGACAACCCCACAGGTCTCAGAGTAAAACTGTGCTCCACAGGGTATTCAATAGCTGAGTTTTAGGAAGCAGATCACCAGGTGTGGTGCTATAGCTAACTGCACTGCTAGGGAGAAATGTGGGCGAACCCCACCTTTATCACTGCCTTGTCACCAGCCACTTCACATGGCACTTCCTGTCTCTGAACCTAACAACGGGGAGTTAGGCAGACTTCGCCCATATGGTCATTCTGAGAAGAAATTCTTGGTCTTGGATAGCTAAATGTTCAGCCAATGAACAGGGAATAGCAGAATTTTAAGACAGAAGAAGTAGCCGGAGAAAATGACCACAGTTCAGGAGGGCTAGTGATCTGGCCGAGGATGGAAATGGTACACTCATCAAATGTTTATATAGGATGAAACAGGATCAGTAGCTGCCTAACATCTAAATGGTAAGAAAATCAAGATTCAAAATTCTTTTACAGGACTTCTAGGAACGTGTGACCATCAGGAGAATATAAAAGAACCTGCAGAGAAATCTAGTAGAATTTATTTTACAAGTACAAATGAAAGCTGTATGCCTGAGCAAAAAGTCACGTGAAAGAGTTGTGGGATATGATCTCAGGAGAAATTAATAAACAGATGGAATTCCAGTCAAGGGAATGTGTGGTCCCATGGTTCTGGCCAGCTGGGCCTCCCTTTGAGCCCTGAGGGCCACTCCAAGGGAGAGAGGGACCTGGCACACATCCGGCAGAATGGGTGCAAGAACATCTGTTCCCTTTTCTGGAGGAGAGAACTTGGTGGCTTGGGTGGGTGTGTCTGTCTTTGGGTTCCTGAGGGCTGTCTTGCTGACTTGTTCACAGCCAGTACAGAGGAGCTCAGCAGGATAGCCAGTCACGCACAACAAAGGCAAGAGTCTAACAGTGAGAGCAGAGAATGCAGGGAAAGGAGGAATGGCAGCCCAAACCCCAGGTAACATCAGTGTTTGCTGTTGTCAGTTGCAGTCAGTTGGCTCCAGCTCATGGCAACGCCATGTGCAACAGAACCAAACGTTGCCCGGGTCCTGCATCATCTTCACCATCATTGGCGTGCTTGAGTCCATTGTTGCAGCCACTGTGCGTTTCAAGAACCTTCTAACCTAGGGGGTTCGTCTTCCAGCATCATATCGGACAATATTCTGTTGTGATCCGTAGAGTTTTCCTTGGCTAATTTTCAAAAGTAAATCACTAGGCCTTTCTTCGTAGTCTGGAGGCTCCACTCAAATCTGTCCACCTTGGGTGACCCTGCTGGTGTTTGAAATACCAGTGGCATAGCTTTAAGCATCACAGCAACATGAAAGCCACCACAGTAGGACAAACTGACAGACAGGGTGTGGAAACATCAACTTACCCGTTGCCATTGAGTCGATTCCGACTCATAGCGACCCTATGGGACAGAGTAGAACGGCCCCATACGGTTTCCAAGGAGTGCCTGGTGGATTCAAACTGCCGACCTTTTGGTTAGCAGCCACAGCTCTTAACCACTATGCCACCAGGGTTTCCAACATCAACTTAGGGCTGCATATAAGGATATTTTACAGACAGACAGTCCCAAACTCAACGGGGTTTGTTTCAGAAAGAAAATGAATCGAGTATTAAAAGAAAGAAACCAATACCTGGATTAGAAATGAAGACAGCCCCAAAAACTTGAATAAAAAAATCTGAAATGAGAAGAAGTTCAGCAAAGTGGCCAACGGTAAAATAAATATACAAAAAACAATAACTTCTAAATATACCAATAGCATTCAATTGATAATTATAAATGTTAAGATTTATTGAGCATTTAATATGTGGCGGGCTTTGTGCTAAAAGCACTTTATATGCATTAGAAAACTTGATGGAAAATTCCTAACTAAATTAGTGAAAGAAAATTTTAAATACCTATGAATAAAGAAAACCAAAGAAGAATCGACACCTTTGAACTGTGATGTTGGAGAAGAATATTGAATATAGCATGGACAGCCAAAAGAATGAATAAATCTGTCTTGGAAGAAGTACAGCCAGAATGCTCCTTAGAAGCAAGGATGGTGAGACTACATCTCACATACTTTGGACACGTTATCAGGAGGGATCAGTCCCTGGAGAAGGACACAGTGCTTGGTAAAGTAGAGGGTCAGGGAAAAAGAAGAAGACCCTCAGTGAGATGGATTGACACAGTGGCTACAACAGTGGGCTTAAGCACAACAAGGACTGTAAGGAGGACTGGGCAGTGTTTTGTTCTGTTGTACATAAGGTTGCTGTGAGTTGGAACTGACTGGATGGCACCTAACTACTCGGAAAGAAATGTATGCATTCTACATAAAGAAAACTACAACACATCATTGAACATAAAGGACTTAAGAATCAATAAAGACACACACATGCCATTTCTTTAGATCAGAGGTCTTTGTATGGTACTGATACCAATTTTCCCAAATTCATCTATAAATGTAACATTGAATTCCAGTGGGACTTTTTGGAAATTGACAAAATGGTTGAATGGAAGAGTGAACATTTGAGAATAGCCAAAAAGAAGAGTAACCAGGGGAAAATCGTGCTTCCAGAAAATAAAATATATCATCTAGGCTCCATAATGAAAACAATGTGGTGCTGGCCCAGAATGATGGAAAATAACAGAAAGCAAGGAAACAGCCCCAAGCAAACATAAACACTCCAGGCTGATGTTCCACCAGTATGCACACAAGGTCAGTGGTTCCAGTGGTCCAGGGCTGGCGGTTATTCCAGGCTGGTCTGCGCCTGTGCTTCCCCAGTTGTTAACCATTGTGAATATTACTCCTGGAAGGATTTAAAATATAATAAAGGTGGCTTTTCAAAGCAGTAAGAAAAGAATGTGGGAGGGCACCTGGCTAAGCATTTGGAGAGAAAAGAATAAAGTTGGATTCCTTTCCCACTCATCAGACAGAGGAAGATTTAAATGCTAAAAAAAAAAAAAAAAGCCATGAAAGTACAAGAAAACCCTGTCACTGACGTTCCTGCAGGGCTGTGGAATACGGAGAATGCCATCAACAGTCAAAAAAGGAAATACTCATAAAGTTGACTACATTAAAATAAAAATGTTGGGTACACTCAGCAGGAAAATGGATAAACCCAAATGTGGCATATTCATACAAGGGAATATTACTCAGCAATAAAAAGGAATGAGTACTTTTACAGATGGATGAATCTCAAATATACCACATTGAGTAAAAGAAGTTAGACACAAGAGTACGTACTATAGGACTCCATTTATATTCGATTCAGGGACCAGCCTAAATAATCTATGAGGCTGGACAGCCTAACAGTGGTTCTATCTGAGGGTGGGAATTGGACAGAGGATTGATTAGGAAAGAGAACAAGAGAACTTTCTGGAGTGGTGGAGATGATAGCCATCTTGATTGGGGTGGTGATTGCACAGGTGTAAACATTTATCAAAACTCACTGGATTTAAGAGCTGTGTCTTTCACAGGGGACATTGTACCACAAAAGGAAAAATGTTGGAGTAGCTGTCCCAAATTGGGGGAGAAGAGACCTGTTCACGCATCAAAAACATAACTAAATTTAAAAGACAAATGACTAGGAAAAGTCTTGCATCATATTTTGTAAGGGCATAATCTCCCTTAGAGGTAAGAAAGCTTTCAAACCTGAAAGACAAAGAGGAGCATTCTGGAAGCAAAACAGCAGAGACACGAGCAAGCAAATACAAAAGAAGAAATGCCCAATAAACATGACAAAATGTTCCACTCACTGATAATAAGAGAAATGCAGTGCTTCATCAGTCTGCTTGATAAAAAGCAAATGTGAAGAAATAAACACTATCACACATAGAAACTTTTAGACAGCTGTTTAACTAGACACATAAATAAAACCTTAAAATGTGCATATTCTTTCACCTAGTGTTTTCACGCCTAGAACTTTATTCTAATGAAAAAAAAATATGGTTGTTGATAAAGATTTACCTAAAAGGTTCAGAGCAGAGGTGGTTGCTTTTTATACTTAAAAAAAAAAAAAAAAGAAGAAGTATGTTTCCAAACATGGAGGATTGGATATCACAGAGAGAAATACACATTGTAGTTTCAAGGCTATATTGAAAAGACTTAAGTGGAAAAAAAAAAAGACCACAAAACAGCATTACAATATGATATAATTTTTACAAATAAAAACATTTATAGACACACGCAAAAAAGATGGGGAAAAAAAAAATCAAAATGTTCCTGGTGTATTCTTCTGAGTGTTTGGAAGATGGGAGGCCATTTTCTTTTTGTTCGTCTCAGGTTACTAAATTCTTCAGTGAACATGTATTATTTTTATAATAAACAATATTACAAAATTGTTTTTGTTAGTTGCTGCTATGGATTGAATTGTGTCCCCCCCAAATATCTGTCAACTTGGCTAGACCATGATTCCCAGTATTGTGTGATTGTCCACCATTTTGTCATCTGATGTGATTTTCTTACGTGTTGTAAATCCTACCACTATGATGTTAATGAGGCAGTTATGTTAATGAGGCAGGACGCAATCTACAAGATTAGGTTTTATCAATCTCTTTTGAAATATAAAAGAGAGAAGCAAGAAGAGAGATGGAGGACTTCGTGCCACCAAGAATGAAGAACCAGCGGGAAGCGTGTCCTTTGGACCCGGGGTCCCTGTGCTGAGAAGTTCCTAGACCAGAGGAAGATTGATGACAAGGACCTTCCTCCCAGAGCCGACATAGAGATAAAGGCTTCCCCTGGGGCTAGCACCCTGAATTCAGGCTTCTAGCCTCCTACACTGTGAGAGAATAAGTTTCTCTTTAGGTTAAAGCCATCCACTTGTGGTATTTCTGTTATAATAACACTAAATAACTAAGACAGTTGCCATCAAGTAGGCTCCAATTCATGACATTCCATGTACGACAGAAGGAAATGTTACCCAATACTGCATCATCCCCATGATCATTGGCATGTTCGAGTCCATTGTAGAGGCCACTGTGTATTTTGAGTGCCTTCCAACCTAGGGGGCTGATCTTCAAGCACTCTGTAAGACAATATTCTGTTGTAGTTCATAAGGTTTTCACTCACTAATCTTTGGAAATAGCTCTCCAGGCCTTTCTTCCTAGTCTTAGTCTGGAAGCTCTGCTGAAACCTCTTCATCATGGGTGACCCTGCTGATATTTGAAATACTGGTGGCATAGCTTCCAACGTCACAGCAACATGAAAGCCACCACAGTGCAGCAAACCAACAGACGGATGGTGGATTCCAAAATTACATGAAATTAAATAATGAACCTGGAGGGTCAGTAGCTGAGAGAACCAGTCAGGCTGGTCATGGAACTGACAGGGCTGGGCCAACAGGTGGGAAGAGAGGTTGCCAAGTTTGAAACGGAGAAGGCAAAGATGGTATCTGTTATGGATTGAATTGCATCCCCTCAAAAAAGATATGTTGAAGTCCTAACCCCTGTGCCTATGAATGCGACCTCATTGGGATATAGGATAACATCTTTCTTTGAAGATGTTAGCTGTTAGATTTGCATGAGGTCATACCAGAGTAGGGTGGGTGCCTTCTGAGTTGTGTCTCAAAAAAGAGGGAAGCAGACATAGAGACACACAAAGGGGAGGGCATCCGTGACAATGCATCTACAAGCCAAGGACGCCAAGGATCACTGGGAGAGAGGCTGGAACAGATCCTCCCTCAGAGCTGCAGAAGGAATCCAATGGCCGACATCCTGATTGACTCCTAGGCTCCAGAACTGTGAGACAATGCATTTCTATTCTTTAAAGTCTCCCACTTTGTGGTCTTTTGTTATGGCAGACCTGGGATACCATGGCAGTATCTAGGTATAAATAGAGTGAGGGGCAGTTGAAAGCTCAGCTCCTGCCCTAGGACTTTAGTCTCCTCCCAACATATCCACCACCTTTCAACTCTCCCTGCTGTGGCTTGCCCTCTAAGGCTCTCTCCCCAAACTCACACCAGACAAGGACGACCTAATTAGGCCAATAACCAGGAGCCTGCAGAGAGTGGGTCACTGAGGTGGTGGCTGCAGCAAGAGAGGACCAAGAGGACCAGAAGTGGTGCCCAGGGTCCAGCCTCATGCTCTAGGTACACTCACTGTGCCAGCGGGATGCTTGAGAGGCCCTCTTCCTGCTCAAGGTTGTCTGGGCTTGGGTGACAAGGTATACGGCCACCCACTGATACATGAAGTAAGGAACAAAGTCGAGGGCCTGGTGTGGGGAGGCCCAGGAGGACAGATTTATGTCCCTTTTAGTGCAGGAAATTCCAGCATTTCTACAGGCCAGGGAGGAAGAGCAGGAAGCGGCCCTGAGAAGTTCTGGAGAAGAATGTACAGGGTAAGACGAAGGGCATCAGGTCCATCCCTACCATTTGTGGGTCCCTGGGCAAGACTCACAGAGCTCCCTGGATGGTGCAAACAGTATGGGCTAGATTACTTACCTGAAGGGGACTAAGGTGCACCTGACCCAAGCCCTGGTGTTTTAAATTGCCTCATATGCATGTGAAAGCTGGACAATGAGTAAGGAAGACTGGAGAAGAATTGACACCTCTGAATTATGGTGTTGGCAAAGAATATTGAATATACCATGGATTGCCAGAAGAACAAACAAATCTGTCTTGGAAGAAGTACAGCCAGAATGCTCCTCAGAAGCGAGGATGGTAAGACTTCATCTCATGTACTTTGGACAGGTTATCAGGAGGGATCAGTCCCTGGAGAAGGACATCATGCTTGGTAAAGCAGAGGGTCAGCAAAAAAGAGGAAAACCCTGCAACAATGGGCTCACACAGCAACAATTGTGAGGATGGCACAGGACCGGGCAGTGTTCCAACCTGTTGTACATGGGGTTGCTATGAGTTGGAACCAACTCAATGACACCTAATAACGACAACAACACTTACCTAAAGGTTGGTGGTTTGAACCCACCCAGCAGCACCTTGGAAGAAAGGCCTGCCAATCTGCTTCCCTAAAGACCGTACCCAATAATACCCTATGGAGGAGCTCAGTTCTAATCTATAACACATGGGGTTGCCATGAGTTGGAAGTGACAGC
Source organism: Dugong dugon (assembly GCA_030035585.1). Lineage (NCBI taxonomy): Eukaryota > Metazoa > Chordata > Mammalia > Sirenia > Dugongidae > Dugong > Dugong dugon. The sequence continues at coordinate 207,820,849 of CM057461.1, forward strand.
AACTGGTTTTTTTGTTTTTTTGTTTTTGGCAAGAGGCAAGTGGAGCCTACATCCCCACATTTCTAAAGTACAAATCAAGCTAACAAACAGTTAAATCAAATATGTGCTATCTTCCTCCTTGGAAAACATGCCTTTGTAGCTACCTGGACTTTAAACTTTCAGACTCCTCAGGATTCTGCCCCAGGATAGAGGGTCCCAGAGGGCTGGGTTCCCATTTCTCTTCCAACCATGTGCCCCATTGCACACCGCAAAGGACCCTGCTTGGCTGCTTGTGGACACCCCAGCCCACAGGTCCAAGCTCTATCCACACCCAAACAGCTTCTTGGCCTCTCCTCAGCATGAGGGTGAGCAGCCCAGTGGTGTGGTCTGGTTGTGGGAGGATGGACTGAGAAGAGACACATCAGGCCCTGGAAATGGGCATGGGGCTCTGGAGCCCCATTACCTGGAGCATGGTCTAGAAGGGGAGCATGGGCCCCAGTTGGACGTGACCGCTTGGCCCCATAGTCTTCTCACCTCAAGGGAAGATATGCTGGCCAAGGGCCAGAGCAAGTCCTGGAAAGCATGAGGCCTAGGGCAAAGGCCCTTTCTGCTCAGGTCAACAGGAAGTGCTAGAAATCCCGAGCAATAAAACCCTTGAACAGGAGAAGGGGCTCTAAAGGGAAATAGTAGAGGGTGAGTGTGGATAAAGAATGCTTACAGGTATGGGGGCAGGAAGTCGAGGAAAAAACTTTAATTCTTGTAATAGATGTTCCTGAGCTGAAACACAGAGGCAAGGGTAGGGTAATAATAATAATAATAATCCAGTTGCAGTCAAGTCATGACAACCCAGTGTGTATCAGAGCAGAAGTGTGCTCCGTCGGGTTTTCAATGGCTAATTTTTTAGAAGTAGATCACCAGATCTTTCTTCTGAGGCACTTCTGGGTAGACTCTAACCTCCAACCTTTTGGTTGCCAGCCAAGCGTGCTAACTATTTGTACCCTGTAGGGAATAACAATAACCATAATAACATTAACCAGCATGTAATGTGATTACTCTGAGTCAAGCACTGTTGGAAATAGCTTTGGGGAGGAATTGAAAAGGGAGATGAGCAGGGGTATAAAAAAGGATTGCTGAGTGGTGCTGAGGGCCCAGTCTGAGACAAAGGCAGTGTGTTTGTAATGCCACAAAGGTTGTTTGATTTTTTTTTTTTTAATTGTAGCACTCAGGAGCCCAGGTACAAAGAATCTGTATAGTTTGATGTGCAATCAACTTAGATTGCACCGGATCACCACAGATAAAAACTCAGTCAAAATGAGCTCATAATCAAAATTATAAAACCCAAAGGAAGCAAGTCACCGTGAACAAGAGTCAGCAGATAAGTAAAGAGTAAGATCATACCCTCTACCCAAGCAATTCAGACAACATGAGAGTTTAAAATAAACAAACACATTAGAAATTATTAAAGAAGTTAAAGAAGAGTTGAATATGTAATAAAAGAATATAACAGGAAAGAAAAGAACAGGTGGGTTTAAAAAAAGAACCAAATAAAGCTTATAGACATGAATAATGTAGTCATTGAAAATAAAAACCCAGTGGGCAAGATAAAAAGCTTATTAGATGCAATAGAAGATGTTATTAGTAAACTGGAAGATAGATCTGAGGAAATTATCCAAATGCAGACCAGAGAGAAAAAGAGATGGAAACATACAGACATGCATTGTAGATGTATTGGTGTCCTGACCAGACTCCTTCCTCTGGGCAATGTGCCCACCCACCAGCTGCTGGAAATGTTGCTTGTTAATGGCTCATAGCTGCACCCAGGAAATTCCAGGGAATTGCTCTTCATTAAAGGAAATCACCTCACTTGGAAATACCTGGAGGGCACCCAGAGGGGGAGGGCCTGATAAGGGTATAAAAGGCTGGTCCCTGTGCAGCAGGTCATGCTCCTGAGCTCCCCCTGGGATCAGGCAGAGCCTAGGCTTTACCTAAATCACAACTTTGCTTAGCTTCTTCCCCTGATCTGCCCTGCTTATAAATTTCTCCCTTTCTTATAGATTCCTCCTGAAATCTATTCCTCAGCAAATCATTTGCACAACAATCCTCATCTCAAACTCCGCTTCCAGAGACTCTGACCTAGAAGAGAGACAAGATAATGCCTGAGAATTTCCTAGAATTAATGAAGGAAGAGGATCCTCAGATTCAGGATCTGTATCCTGTAATTCAGAAGCATTACAAGTCCTGAGAATGATAAATGAAGATATATAAGCACTGGACAAATAGAGATATTGCACAATGCCAGAGAGAAAGAGACTTTCCTAAAAGTGACCAGAGAGAAATGACAGCTCGTCTCCTGTTGTCGTTAGGTGCTGTCGAGTTGGTTCTGACTCACAGCGACCCTGTGTACAGATAGAATGAAACACTGCCTGGTCCTACGCCTCCTAATGAATGATAATAGGACCGACTGCTAACTTTTTAGTAACAACAATGAAAAAGCCAAAAGTCAAATCTTCAAACACAACAGAAATTCGTGGTCCCTCACCCATTGTCCAGATGTGAGCCAGTTCTCAACCCAGAGCTCAATGATTGAAAGAGAGGCCAGGTCTCCTCAACGAATGATCCTGGTTATACAGCAAGGTTATAGAGCAGATATTGCCCAGGCCTTCCCCAAAGGGACCTCCAGTCATTTACCAGGTACCCTGGGGAAAGGGAATAGCTCTGAGCTGACAACGACATCAGGGGCTCCAAAATGCCATCCTGGCCTGTGTCAGAGAGGGGCATATGGAGGACAGGGGATAGATGGGGTCCTGGTCGAGTGTATTAGTTAGCTACTGCTGTGTAACAAGTGATCACAAACTTAGTGGCTTAAAAGAACACACATTTATTATCTCCCAGTTTCTGTGGGTTGGGAGTTGGTGCGTTTTGCCAGGGCTTCTGTTCAGGGTCTTGCAAGCTGAAATCCAGGTGTCATAGGAGGCTGCGATCTCACCTGAGGCTCAGGCTCCCCTTCCAAGCTCACTAGGTGTTGGCAGAATCCAGTTCCTTGTTTTAGGACTGAAGACTATGCTTTCTTGCAGGGTGTCAACCAGGGAGGGTTGGGGAGAGCCTTTCTCAGCTCTTAGAGGCCTCTCACCATTCTCTGCCCCGTGGCCCTCTCTACAAAAAGGCAGTTTGCTCCTTCAAGGCCAGCAGACTATCTCTAGCTTAGCATCTCTCTTATTTCTTTTAAGGGCTCCCCTGATTAGATCAGGCCCACCCAGAACAATCTCCCTTTCGGTTAACTCAAAGGAGACTGATTAGGGACCTTAATTACATTTGCCAAATCCCTTCTGTCGTCTAAGGTAGCATAATCATGGGCATGATATTCCATCATCTTCATAAGTCCCATCTACACTCTATACAGTGTATACCTCAGGGAGAAAGAATCTTGGAACCACCTTAGAATTCTGCCTATCACATCAAGTCTGTCTTACAATGGGTCCGGTGGGTTTTCACACCCACCCTGTGGTCCTTTCCACATCCCCAAGTGCAAATGGGCATGTATGTACTCAGCAGGTGGCAGAGCCCTCACATCAGCTCCCTGATCTGTGCATCAAGAATGATCATGGTAGAAAAGTCCAAGTAAAAACCGCTACCCTCCTGCTTCCTGATCCTAGCCAATGTAGTACATCAGTTGCAAGGAAATGGTGAGCAAACACATTTTAAGTGCGTGAGTAATCTTAAGGGAGCATGAGCTACAGCAAGCAATGATTTAAGACACAATGATAGATAATTTCTGGTGCATAATAACAACATAGAGCTCGTGAGACACAAGCTGGGACGTTGGCGTCTGAGCATTTTAAGATCCTTGTATTGTTTGGGAGATTCACCTTTAGATATTGTAAGTGAAAGTACTCGTTAAAATTTTAAAAGAAAACACTAAAAGTTTGAAATAGGAGGTGTAGCTTCCAAAATCTTAGAGGGGGGAAGAAAAAGAAGCAAGAAAAAGAAAAAAAAATCTAGCAGTCTAAGAGATGGTAGAAAAGAAGAGCAGAAGAAGCAAAGAAAGAGCAGGCTAACCAAAAAATAAAATGGGGAATCAATCCAAGTATATGAGTAGTCACAGTGATTACAAACGGACTAAACTTTCCAGTTAAAGACAGATCGTTGATTGCATTTAAAAATAAAATCTATCTCCCCGCTGTTTACAAATGATACCCCTAAATATGAGAATACTGAAAAGGTGAAAGCCCAACGGGGCACAAAATGATGCTTGAAGCCAACACTAATCAAAAGGGGTCACTGTTATTATAATACTCATCAAAATTAGCTCTCAGGAAGAAAGCACTTTCAGAGGTAAAGGTAGATACTACATAATGGTAAGAGCAATCATGCACCAGGAAGATAGATCAATTCAAAAAATTTTTTGCACCTAGCAATTTAGCTTCAAAATAATATAAAACAAAAGTTTTTAAAAGGTTCCAAGGAGAAATTCATGAACTGATGAGTAACATGGTGGTGGGGAGGGGGTTTCTTTATCAGATATCGAGATCTCGTCTAAGCTTTAGGAACGCAGACCACGTGGTACTGGCACAGGGACAGACAAATGGAGCAGTGTGACAGAACAGCCTGGACAGTGACATGCGTCTGTATGGAAACTTGATCTATGGCAAGGATCACATGACAGTCCAGTGGAGAAACACTATTAAATACCCAATGCTTGCACAATTAGTTATCCATATTGAAAAATGAAACACAATTCCCATCCCACACCAAACACATACACTTGGTATTAAAAAAAAAAAAAAAAAAACTATATGTAAGAAGAAAACCTTGAAAGTTTTATGAGAAAATGTGGGAGAAAAAAATGTTATGACCCATGGAAGTATTTCTTAATCAGAACACAGAAAATATTAACAAACCTGGTGTTGTTGAACATTGAGAGCCATTAACTAGTTAAAACACCAATTGCCATGGAATTGATTCCAACTCTTGGCCACTCCATGTGTGTCAGAGTAGAACTGTGTTCCACAGGGTCTTCAATGGCTAATTTTTTGGAAATAGATAGTTAGGTCTTTCTTTTGAGGTGCCTATGGATGGACTCGAACACCTAACCCTTCAGTTAGCAGCCGAGTGTGTAAACAATTTGCACCACCCGGGGACTCCCATGAGCCATTAGGGAAATGCAGATTAAAACCATGATGGGATACCTCTATATACCTATGTGAATGGCTAAAATAAAAAAGAGTGAAGACACCAAGCGTCAAGGATGAAGGGTAAGTACAGCTCTGACTCACTGCTAGTGGGAATACAAAAAGGT